>LPNX011028192.1:2097-141398 GCA_001517045.1 Pseudotsuga menziesii
GATTGACCAAGGGATGTATGCTTTGGATTGATTCTGCTATGCTTAACCATTTCTGCCCAAGTTGCCCCGGGGGAAGGAGATCCTTCATATGCTTTCCCAATGTTCTGTTCATCTGCTGCAACCATATCTGCCCAAGTTCTTTCAGGGGAGGACAGTCTATTAGGTGCTTTCTCCATGATCTCTTCAACAACTATTGGAGAGAGTGAAGTAGGGGATTGTTTCCTGCTGACTTCTTATCTGTCTTCCTTATTCTAAGTTTCCAGATCTGGTATTTCTCCTTCTGCAGTATGGAGAGAATCAAATTGATTGCTGATGAAGGTTCCTTTGCTCTTTGTGAGTTGCTCCTGAGTTTTTTCTTGCCCTTTTCTGGAATTACTAGCAGAGGCAGGATTTGTTTTTTTTCCTCTCTTTGCTTATTTCCAACCTTCTTCCTGATTTTTCGCAGCTTCTTCCTGGGTAGATTTAGGGAAGTTCTTTACGAAGTGTCTGTATTCATGGAATTTCTTGCATTTGAAGGGAAGTTGTTCGTAATCTACCTTATGATAGAATTCCCATCCGTCCATGAATAATATGGTAGTCCTTCATATTATCAATCAAAGGACATCATATACAAGCAGCCTTCATAGATAGGCTTCAAACTTGCGTAAACATCAACATTTGGGAATCCCTCTGATCACTGAGTAATACAGGAGCGGCCATCATCCTTGCTACATGTGCAAAAGAGAAAACAAAAGAGCCTTCAAGCAAATAGGACTGTTGCTCAACAAGAAGAAACGATAAACATTTTCCCAAGAGAGATCAGGCAGATCTATGAAGTGAAAGTTAGACAACCAAGCTTATCCAGCCTGAGCACAATAAGAAGGTTGATAGTCTCTTCAAAGAAGACTCGAACCAGTCTATCAAAAGAAAAAGTAGTTCAAGTGCCAAAAAAAGAAGGGACTGAGTCCCAACCCCATGCTTTAAAAAAGCTGAAAGTTCCAATGATCAATGATCATGCCATCAAGATATTGAGTAAAGAGTCCGAATCCAGGATCTAAAACCAAAGCCTTCTTTGAAAGACAATTATCCTGCTGATTATGCTCATGATAGATATGCTTGATTGTCAACCGAGAGAAGTTATACATAAGGTACCTTATGTCTTTGCACCAATGGAACAAGCAAGGAGAATCCAAGGAAGCATTCTTGTTTGCCCAATTTATAATGACTAAGGAGTCTCCAAAGATAGTAAGGAGAGGGATCCCCAAATGATTTGAAACAACAAGAAGAGCCCAAAGAGCAAGAAGTTCCGCCCTGGTATTTGTGCTCCTTCCACAACCTAGAGAGAAGCCAAGAGTGTGTGAGTCACTCAGTAGTAGCACAAACCCAGCACCCCCAATGTTCCCTGTAGCAGCCCCATCGAAGAAGCCACAAGGAAAAAATATCTGTGGACTGATTCCAATACATCTTATCTTCTTCTTCAGCTTCAGAACAGGGTATAAGTGAAAGAGAGACTCCACCTCATGGATGATACTAAACACAAAAGCCTTTTTATCTTCAAAAATACAACAATTTCTCATTTTCTAGACGCTCCAATAAATAAAAAGAGGCAGATAGCTAAATACAGAGTGTGCTGAAAAATTCTTATACCAGTGTTCTAAAAAAGATCTGATAGAGCAATTTAATAGAGGAGGAACACATAACTGCTCACAGATAGTAGAGAAAACCCTCTTGGTTGTGATGCAGTGAATGAAGAGATGTTGATCTGAGTCTTCACCATGCCTGCAGAGGACACACACACCAGGACCCTTCCATCTGCATTTCAAGAGATTATCCCATGTTAAAATGTGATTCTCAACAACGAGCCAAATAAAGCACCTAATTTTTGAAGGGATGCTGAACGACCATAGGAGGTCCAAAAACTGAGTCTGATAAGAGGTGGGCACATGAAGGTGTTTTGCAATAATATCGTACCCCAGAGCAGCAATGATATCCCCATTATGACGATTGTGAGTCCTGATCAGAGAATTGTGCAGATGGTTAAGTCTGATTCTACCATGTTCAAGCCATGAGATATATTTGTCCCACAATAATTTCCACTTACCCCCCAATTCCAAATCTTTTACTGCGAGCTACTATCTCGAAGCCTCAGGAGAAAAATTATGGGCATGTTCCAGGGAAGTGATGCCATAATCCTCCAGATATTCATGGAGATCCGAAGGGAAAAAAATCAAGGTGTTAGTGCCCACTATCGGATCTGCATCAATGAGAGTATATGCCCCATTCCCCACATGCCAAGAGAGACATCTTCCAGCACAGGTAAGCATAAGAAGAAATCCCTTCCAAATCACTGAGTAACCATTAATAGCAAATGACTTTTGTTGAATCCAAGTCACCACAGAGTGATTTTTAAATATTTTGTGGACAATATTTGATGCCAGATCCCAGTCCCTTTAATGGCCATCCATAAGATTTTCAAATGCAAGGAGAGACTAAACCAACCCAAATGTTTAATACCCCAACCTCCGTGGGAGGTGGGTTGCGAAAGTGACAACCAGTCCACCAAGTGGAACTTCCTTTTTTCTGTAGATGAACCCCATAAGAAGGAAAAAATCAACTTTTTGAGCTTGTCCAAAATTGACTTAGGTATAGGAACAAGAGACAGCCAGTAAACAGGCATACTGGTGAGAACGACCTTGATCAGGACAAGTCTACCCCCCAGGGAGAGAAATCGATGGGTCCAATGCTGGATTCTCCTTTCAAATTTTTTTACAAGCCAATGCCAATCCTTTACCAAATATCCAAGAGGCTTAATGAAATAGCCCAAATACTTGAAACCCAGGGAGATATGGTCGTACTTGAAAGATAGAGTACGAGAGATCCTGTTTAAGATCCCCTCATCCACATTATTGAAAAGTAAACATGATTTGTCCATGTTGATACACATACCTGAGGCTGCACAAAAATTTTCCAAAATGACTTTGAAAGCAACCCATTCTTCAAAAGTGCCTGAACCGAAGAGAATCACGTCATCAACAAATAACAGATGAGTAAGTGGTAGCTGGGGTGATATGTTGATACCCTTGATCCTGCCATTGTTTCGAGCATCTTCAATTAATAGACTGAGCCCCTCAATAACAAGAATAAATAGCAGGGGAGACAGTGGATAGCCCTGCCTAATACCCCTGGATGCAGGAAAAAAACTGGAGGAGGTACCGTTTACAAGCAAAGCAAAGTTTGCAGAAGATAAACAGCCCATAATCCAATTGACCCCCACTAGGGGGACTCCAATCTGAAGAAGGATGAGTCTAAGAAAAGACCAATTCACCCTGTCAAATGCTTTTGACAAGTCAAGCTTGAGAATTAAAGCACACTTATTTTTAGTCTTCACCGAGTGTAAGACCTCTTGAGTGATAGCAATGTGCTCAATGATCTACCTATTCTTCAGAAAACCAAATTTTTGGGGTGACATAAACTTATCTAGGAATGGCTTCAAGCGTAAGTCCGCAATTCTGGATATAAGTTTGTATACTAAATTGCATAGGGATATGGGTCTGAAGTCGATGAAAGTAAGAGGCTTTTCTTTCTTCGGAATGAGAGCAATGAAGGTAGAGTTTAAGGAGGGCAAGACTCTACCATTCAGTCTGGAGAATTCAACCACTTTTAGGAGGTCATTTCCCAGAATGTCAAAGAAAGCCAAAAAGAATTCCACCGGCCATTCGTCTGGTCCAGGAATTTTATTTTGCTTGAAATATTTTAATGCATGTTCCCCTTCCTCCAAGGAAATCTGGTGAGTGAAGCTCTCAGTTTCCTCCTTAAGAATAAAAGAAGGGAATAAACAAATGACCTTCAGCTGAGCCACAATGCTAGTCTAATTGTCATCCTTGAAAATATTTGAAAATACCTGACACCAAGATCTTTTAAACCCTCATCATCTTCAATCAAGTTCCCCATATCATCCTGAAGGCCCCAAATGGCAATTTGATTCCTTCAAGCAGATGCCATAGAATGGATATATTTCATGTTTGCATCCCCCAGATTTTCCCAAGTCATCCTACTTTGCAAAAAGGCTGTATGTAATTCGTGATCCAACAGAAGCTTTAATTTACCCCTAAGAACGGAGAGCTTGATATGGTCTTGTGAAGAGAGGATTCTCGACACAGAAGACCCCAATAGATTCTTTATTTCTGAATCAATGGAGATAAGATCTTGTTTCATAGCCAAGGATTTATTGCACGTCCAAACTTTTACCTTTCTTTTTAACAACTGGAGCCTCTACGAGAGAGCATCCATCTCATCCGAATGATCTCCAAGAGTCAAACTGGTCCATTCTACTTTGACCATCCTGGAAAAATCTTCATTTGACAGCCAGACATGATTGAACTTGAAAGGAAAATTATAAATGTTATGCTCCTCCATCCACTCCAAAATAACCGGGTAGTGATCAGAAACCACAGAAGGGGAAGACCATACCCTATGCCGAGGGAGAAGGTCAATTAAGCTCGAGGAGAGTAAGAATCTGTCATGTCTTTTACATATGCCCTCCTCCCCAGTCCTACCATTTCTCCAGGTAGGCCCTACACAAGAAGGTGCAATATCCACCAGATTGAAATCAGCAAAAAGTTGAGTGAAGAATGGCCCAAGAGGATCGATCTGGGCTTTACTTCCCCAAATTTCAGACACATTAAGAGTAAGATTGAGATCCCCGGCAAGGATCATATTAGGTATGGAAAGGAGACCACCCCAAGCAACCGCGTTCCAAAAAACATCACGGTGGAGGTAGGGGCCATAACAATTCAAAATGGAGAGGGATAAATGAGAGCTCCTGAAGCAAGCCTTTAGAAGGATACTCGCTAGAGTTTTATAAGCCTTGCACCACACCCTAAGGGGGTTCCATCCCGAGAGAATACCTCCCGAGAGGCCCTTTGAACTAATATCACAAAACTCCCATCCAAGACGGAGCTTGGAGAATGCTAAGAGAGCAGGATAAGTGTTTCTCATGGTTTCTTGAAGGAGAATGATGTTAGGAGAGACAGACATGAGAAGATGGTGGAGGTTCTTTTGTTTGGTCGAGCCCCCCATGCCCCAAACATTTAGAGAGAGAATTTTCATTAAGAACCACTAGTAATGGGTGACAAAGCTCTAAGAACCCAAGGAGAGGAGGCAGAGCTTTGTCACCCATTACTAGTGGTTCTTAATGAAAATTCTCCTTGGGTTCCCCTCCTTTGTTCTTTGTGACAAAGCTCAATGCCCACATTTGACGAAGGGAGAGAAACGTTCCCCTCCAGATTATCCAACAGCAAAAGTTATTTATCAGACACATCTCCAAAAAATGGGCAAGCATGAGAGTAAATACCTTTTGACATAGGAGCCTGAGTCGGAGAGGGGTGTTCATTCGGAATACACTCCGAGCTAGAAAGAGCCAACTGCCGCACAAAAGGAGAGAGCCGTGAACTCAGACTGACAGCACCATGGAATAAAAATGGACATTCCCTTCTCAAGTGACCCACATACCTGCACTTATTGCAGCGAAATGGAATGTTGAGGTAATCCAAGTGCGGAGTGAACAGTCGGTCAAGATAGAGGATTTCAATTTCTACAGGGAGACCATTAGTGATATCCAATTCGACCAAAATATTTTCCATTCTCTTATCATAAGAGTGCAGAAAGTCATCCTCCACAGCAACAAAATGACCAATGGAATTGGCTATGCCCTCCAAGAAACCCCAGCTCCACAGTGGAAAGGGAAGAGTAGGGAGCAAGACCCACAAATTCCTTTTCCTAACCCTCTCCCGAAGGGGGTCAAAATGTGTGTGCCAGTGGCTGAGCACCAGAGAACCAACTCTGATTCTCCAAAGCGAATCCAGTATGGTCGTTGCATGTGCATCCTCTGGTGGAAAAAACACCAACCATCCCTTGGCGAGCAGACTGATCGTGGGCACATAGGTGAGGAGGGGCTTCCAGTGTTCTGCAGCCCAAGTTATCCACTCTCTCTTCTCCATATGACAGTACTCCAGTCTACCGATGAGAGCCCTCGAACACATAGCCTCAACATGATCCATGTAAATGTCACGCCCCAGCACATACCTGATTTTCCCGTCATGCACTTTATGTGCTTTTGGTTTCCTCCTTCTCAGAGAGTGTGTATGGGCTGACTGAGGCCCTCCCACACAGAGGGGCGAACCACCAGCCGTTCCATCCACCGACATAGGAAAACAAAAAGAAACAAAGCCCGACAACAAAGTCCAACACCGAAGTCAACATACACAAGAAACCGAGGATGGTACAGACCATACCCTAAAGGGTAAGGGGCCCAAATAATAATTAAAAAAATAGCACACAAGACGGGCCAGACAACACGAAAGTAGGAAGGACCAGCCCTATAGTCGGGCGCATCAGTGAAAAGAACCCAAAATAACCCTTCAAAAGCAATGACTTGACAAGAAGGAGTCACAACAGAAACTAGAAGAAAAGGGTCAACTCCCCCAGAGAAGGAAAAAAGTAAAACCCTGCCCCCCAAATAAGAAGGTACAATACTCAAGTGCTACACCAAGATAAAACCCAAATTCTAGAGTCAACCCCGCATATCCCGGGGACCCCCAAAGGTGGCGCAAACCAACAAGCGATGTAAACAAAATAACCACCACCCCCGAAGAACGTAAAACAGAAACACCCCACAACCCCACACAGTTCGACTTCCATCAAGAGCCAAAGGCCAAGCTGATGTTTATGACAAATTCCCACTTTTTGTACACTGGTTGGTACTAGTCCCCCGCGTAGGGGGAGGAACTCCAGTGGCTTCGTGCCGTACGGGTGGAGAGAAGGACGACAACAGATAACCTGAGACCCATCAAAAAATGAAGAAAATCCAACACTAACCCAGAAAGAGATGGAGCTTCAGGCAAAGAAATAATCCCCAGGGAATCTCGAGCCTAGCACCGTCGCCACCCTGAGAAAAATAACCCGTCACAGCCCACACCGGAAAAAAAAATACAAAGAAAAGAAATGCTAAACCTGAGAGGATAGCCACAGGCTCCAGAATAAAACCATCTTTATGAATCAGGGAAGAGCCTAGTCATTGTAATGAGGACGTGAAGCACAGAGAGGACAGCGAGAAGACACAAAGGGAAGGAAAAGAGCCAGGTGTGCAGGCTGGTGAACCCTAGCCTCCATCGTTCACCTCCTCCAATGTGTGCAAAAAATCAAGGGATTATTGTCTAGTTCATTTTGTATCCATGTATTGTATAGATTTGTTCGTTATGAGCTATTGATCAATTAGGAAATTGTTTTCTAAATACTGAATGCAAACCACATTAAAAATATTTTGTCACAGCCTGAGATACAGTGTTGCTATAGCTAAGAGACTATACTCCTCATACAAGAGTCAAAGAGGCTCTTAACCATGCGATGCATACTGGCCACCAGCTATATATTGCATATACTAAGTGGTGACCTATCACCTAATAGCCAGACATCATAACTTTATGAAAAATAATGCGAAAAACCACGATCTTCATTCATTATTGTTCACGCCCAAATGTTATTTTTCTTGCATTTGTTATGTTTAAAGTTCCAAACTCCAAAAAAATTATCCATGCATCCCCACACTCCTCCTCTTTCTCCCACAACCCTTCTCCTGCTAGTTATCCCACACCATCCCGTTGTACATCGCCTACCATGTACTGTTTGTGTAAAATTTGTGTAAAATAGACACCGGGGTTTTTCATAGGAGCCTATAAACAACATTGTTGTAGTCTAGTGTGCTGGTGTTTTCAATTCCCTGTAGGAGAAGGTTTCACCCAAAGCACAACCATGAGGGATAAACCAATTATTGTCTTTGTTCATAATATCACAACATATATTTACCAAACATGCTACAACACACCTGGCTTGAAACCCCTAGTCTAATGATGTCAAGATATAATTATTGTTATGAATGCCAACAAGGTTGGACATATTGTATTTTTACAATTATTAATATTACAATCCACAACTAGTTGTGTTGAGGTGGTACGCTGAAGTGATCGAGGACTCATATATTCACCAAAGATAGTAAGAGGGTTAAAAAATGTCCTTGCAGGGGGGTGACCATGTTATGACCCCATTAAACCCCTAAGTCCCTAAAGTTACCTTATGTCATGAATTAAACGAAAGTTTCCCTTTTATTAACATAAACTTAATTTATGGCTAAAAGGGGATTAAGTGTGATTAAAAAATGATTTAGTATTCTTAATTAAAAATTAAATAGAGTGTAATGTGGCTCATGGGGGAGACCGCAGGGGGGAGAGTGATCACGCAAACCAGGATTAACAAGGGGAATGGTCCTGTTCAGGGTGAGATAATTCTAGAGAAAATAGAGCATGAGTTTTTGCCTGTAGGGAGAGAGAAATTTGAATTTGAATGTTGAGTGAGAGAAACCAATTTTTGAACTGGTAGCTTTGAAACTGTGACCATTTGTGCCTCTGATCATCCCTATAATTATGGAAAATGGTGTAGGTAGTTGACTTGGTGAAGTTTTGAACACTATTAACAGTGATGTACATTGTTGTTTCACAACATTGGATAGCGTTTGCACAACATTATTACTGAGAAAATATTCCCATGGTTTGGGGTGGACCACAATAGACAACATGACATTAGAAATCACATCCATCCTCAAATATGCTAGATAAATTAAACAAACTAGCAACTAAGGGATAGAAACCGTACCTCAACCAGATGTTTGAAGATGACCATCGTTGAGATCTCGATCAAAATCTTGTCCCTACAATTTGCCCTCAACAACAAATATATATCCAAGCATAAAATATATTAAATGTTAGCATTCAATCTAGCATAATGCATTTAAACAAGTATAAAGCAATTATACCCATGGATACAAATATAAATATTTTCACATGAACTTTGGATGACAAATGTATATTTCTATTAATGTAAAAACAAATATACAATGTGACAACCTCCGTCGGCACCTTGTCGAAACCAAGATGTTATAATTTTATCATTCAAGCTAGCATTATTTTAGGATCTTTAACTGAGAGAATAAAATGCACAGCAATAAACACAAGAGACAAGAGACACAAAGAATTTTCCTTAAGGAAACCATAAAGGAGAAAACCTTCAACTTCCTTAGAGATAGAATGAGCACCAATGGCAGTAGTAAAACCTAAAAACATAAAAGATGATCTCCATAGCTTGTTCTCTCTCTCACTCATGCGCCCCAATGAGTGAGTGTGTGTGTGATAAATAGAGAGGCTCACTCTCTATTTATATTCTTTCGCTCACTTAATGTCCACTTTAACATGTTGACCCCACTTAACAATTACTTACTAGAGCCGACATCTCTAGGAGAGTCTAATAACCCTAGTGCCCCACAACTGTGGGGACTTTGCCCTCCGATCAACAAGGAGGGTTAACCTTGACACAAATGTGGGGACTATTGCCCCAACTTACAATGGAGGGTTAACCTTAATGACTTTACATGACTTGTTTACTTTATTGAATCTCCTGATCAGAACATCGGGGCATGACATGACTCAATTACATTACATATACTTCCCGGAATAAACATCGGGGTACAATATACAAGTGAATACATTCTGAAGTTACAAATACATCAACACTCCCTCTTAACTAGGAAGGTATTCTCTCGACACAATTTATCGGCACAAGTCTCCTTCTCTGTATCATCTGGATCATCATCTTGTCATCTTCGTCTTCAAGTCATATTCATCTTCAAGTCATCTTCATTGTTAAGTCATCTTCATCGTCAAGTCATCTTCATCAAGTTTGGATCATCACTGGATCTAGATCATCATCAAGTCTGGATCATCACTAGATCTGGATCGTCACTACTGGATCATCATCAAGTCTAGATCATCACTTGATCTGGATCGTCACTACTGGATCATCATCAAGTCTGAATCATCACTTGATCTGGATCGTCACTACTGGATCATCATCAAATCTGGATCATCACTTGATCTGGATCGTCACTGCTGGATCATCATCAAGTCTGGATCATCACTTGATCTAGATCATCACTGTTGGATCATCATCAAGTCTGGATCATCACTTGATCTAGATCATCATCAAACCTGGATCATCACTGAATCATCATCATCATTACTGCTTATGCTATCTTAATCAAACGGTGCTATCTCTTCATTCTTCTCGTCACAGGAAGTTCTACAGATCCAGCCCTTTTTCATGCTGGTTGTAGGCCTAGCCTCCATGTAGGTCTTCTTCAGTGCTTATATATGACCCTAAGTCAGAATGGCCCACCCATCTCTTACATCTGACCTCATCTTGTCAGAAAGGCATGCCCAACACTCACATCTAACCTCATCTTGTCAGAAAGGCCCAACACTCACATCTGACCATGTGTAAACACATCGCGCAGAATGGCTCAACACTTATATTCGACCATGTGTGAACACACCGCATCGAAAGGGATCTGCACTTACATCTGACCATGTGCGAACACACTGCATTGAAAGGGCTCTGCAATTACATCCAACCATGTGCGAACACACCGCATCGGAATGACTCTGCACTTACATCCGACAATGTGCGAACACACCGCATCGGAAGGGCATTGCACTTACATCTGACCATGTGTAAACACATCGCGCCAGAATGGCTCTCAATCCCAGACTGAGGATTCCTGGTAACTGAGCAGGTGCCTTCGTTCTCCTAGAGAATGGCATCTCAACACCATGCTAAGTATTCTTTGTAACTGACCAGGTGCCTCCATTCCAAGAATGGCATTCAGCACTTATATCTGATCATGTAGGAACCAATCCTACAGTCACATCAGAATGGCTTAGCACTCACATCTGACATGAAAGGAACCAATCCTCTCACCATGAAAAAATGGCTCAGCCCTTACATCTGACCATGGAAGGAACCTAATCCTCTCACCATGTCAGAATGGCTCACGAACTCGTCACTTCCCCTTTGAAGGAACCTCGATCTGGAGAACACCAAGCTTCTCCCTGAAGTACTCAAACTTCAATTTGGCCATTTCTAGCATAGAATCACATTAGGGCTGATTTCGTTCAAGGATAACCTACGAGGTTCTCCAGGACCAGTTACATCTGAGGACAACCTACAGGTCTATTTACATCTGAGCAACCTACGAGCTTCACCAGGATTTATGCTCAGACAACCTGTCTCACCGACTATGCTAGAACTCCCTCTTTCAACAGATATCGATCTAGATCACATACTGGAGCTTCACTACTCCTCTCTGCATCATACAAAAATGCAAGTCAGATCAAGCAAATCAAATATTAGTTTTCAAAAGAAACATACTACCTCCCAAATAGCAAGTGGCAACATCTTTTTCCTCAGCTGTACTCAGCGCCATGCAGGACTCCATCCTGCCAAACCAAGAGATCACACTTGATCCCATACTGAAGTAGCACCTCAAAGTGCTCTTCCTATCAATGGAATTGCCTGCACAATACGAATCCTCATAACCCTCCAGGTTAATCTTCTGATTCGCCTCATACTTGAGCCCATAATCAACTGTACCCTTCAAGTACCTCACTGCATGCTTTGCAACCATCAAGTGAACATGTCTCAATGTGTTCATAGCAAATAAAATATTTGGTCTCATATTTCTCAGGTACATCAAAGAATAAATCATCTGATGATACATCATGGCATCAACCGACTCTGATGAAGCAACAATCAATAGCTTCAGGTTCGATGCCATAGGTGTGGTCATGGCATTGCAGTCCATCATCCTGAACCTCTTCAAGATATCTACTGCATACTTCCCTTGTCCACAAATCCATGCCTAGAACGTAGTGCATCATCCCCAAGTCCTTTATCTTTAACTCAACAGCAAGTCTCCTTCTTGCAACTTTAATGAGTTCCTCTTTTCTGTTAGGAACAATTCATCGACATATAACAGGAGCATCACTGGTCTTTCACCTTCAACCTTGAAGCAAAGGTTGGATTCCACTTTACTCTCAGTAAATCCTAGAGTCATCAGTAATCTGTCCTTCCTGTCATACCATGTCGAACCTCAGGATATTCTAGAGTCACTCCCTCTTAAGTGAAGCATCATACTCCCTCTGTCTTTCATACTCTATGCACTGAAACATTCTGTACCGGAGTGACAAGTAGCTTCCTTTGCTACTAATATTCTATGTATCCATCTAGGGTCACTGGATACCAAGATTCTCTATCTTGAACTTTTTCAAAATTTCTTCTCGCACCCATTTGTGTGCTTGTCATCCTCTATAGACTTTCATCTTCAACCTTGTAGCAAAGGTTCAAGTCTTCATCAAGCTCCTCATGTAGGTGTTATCCCATGGGTGTCTTATTAGCTCGTACAAGACCTTCTTTCATTTGCACACATTATTCTTCCTGTCATGTGTATTTCTAGTGGTTGCAAATGTCGCTTCATAGTCTATGCCTCGTGCTACAAATCTTGCCTTGTATCCCATGATGTTTCCTTCTACTACATGATGGAACTACGGAATTCTCTTCATGTATCGATACTACATCCTAGACATCACTCTTCATCTTGAACTACCGTTACTTGTTCTTCGGAACAAGTCTCATCCTTCTTTGCTTATAGGCACTTATGTATGCGATCTTTCCTACAAGTCAAATGCATTTGTATGGTTAGAAACATTTCATAAGGAATATTCATAATGGCAAATTCTTATGCATAAATATATGACCATGCAACTATTTTAGCCAATACAACATTCATCCATATCTCATGGAAACTTTCTAGATGCCTTCCATATCTACCAGGACAACATTGAGATTGTGCACTAATCCAATATGTCAGCAAAGAGGTTTCATTCTAGATAAGTAGCAATGGAGAGTTGTATAGCACCATGAGCTACTTACCCATCACATGCATATTAGTAGTATACTGTCATTAATGCAAACATTCTATCATGCATAATACATCAACTGAATATAAACAAATGCATAACAAAAACAATATCATGAAATGATAATTGAATACTTATCTTTATTTGTTTCGTGGGTAGACTCCTTCTTGAACCTTCAGCTTCATTATCTTCTTCATTCATAATAAGATCGTTTTCTCATCCAAATGTTAATATGGATAAGAGGTTCTTCAAGAGTTGAGTTCTTCATATTCCTCATCGCTTGATGGGTCTTCTTTGGATGGTGAGAGCTTGATCTTCAATTGCTCCCATCTTCTCTTCTCTTATTATGAGTCGAGCTTCTTCTTCTTCCCAAAGTCTGCTGAAAGTAATCACTTCCTTCTGGCACACATTCCTCACATGAATGAATCCCATGATCTTGGGAGACCATTAAAGGTGGCTATCACCACTTCTGCATTCTCCACTTCTTCTTCTACCACTTCTAGTTATTCTTTGATTTGAGAAACCCTCGTAAGGTATGACTGTATGGTCTCTGCATTCTGGATATTCACACTCTTCAACTATTTTCTCAAAGTCATCTTTTGATTTATGTTCTTCCCTTCAAATAGCTTGGTCAAGGAATCAAACATCTCTTTAGGTGTCTTTAGGGAAGACACTTGTGGTATAAGGTGATCCGTGATTGAATCAACAATGATCTTCTTGGCCTTGACCAAGTTCCTCTTATGTAAGTATTTTAGCCTCATCTCTCTCTGGAACTGGAACCTCTCTACTTATGTAGGTGTCCAATTCATTTTCTTTAGAGAGATCATATACTTCTATGCTTTGAAGTTGTCAACTTCACCAAGCTTATCACCAAGCTGATGTGATAGATCACTTTGAAATGAGAACCTCAAATGAAAATAACAAAGGATTAGATCTTACCGATTTGACATGTCCATCCTGGTTTCGGAGCTAGTTGATCTAGGGTTTGTCAGAGAAACCCTAATTTTCAAAACTTGGAATCTTTCATATCTGATTGGCTAGAAAGATAGACCTCTTCAAGGTGAGCTGTCCAATGTACTCCTTTTCTGAAAAGAGTGGAGGGAAGCTCCTGGAACAGGAAGCCCTAGTTTTCCAATTTCTTCTGTAGATATGCCTGATACGATTTCTGTGGTATCTCTGACATTACTGCTACTCTGTTTCTGAAACTTCACACTGAGGTAGCCTCACCTGTCCCTATTCCAACACCATAGGTTTCATCAAAATTGGTTTCACCAATTGGAACTTATGAGCGTTTTCCCAAGGTGACTTGTTTCAGGACTGTTCAACATAGAGAAGTCATATGGACTTCCACGTGTCACTGTTTCCTCTCCTGGGTCTAAAACTCGGATCACAGAAAGTACATTCTATGCCCTTTCTGGAACATCTTTATAAATTTCATTTGGACCTTTGTAGCCCGATATATAGCAATTCTCCCCAGGTTTCATGTTTAGGGATGAATCCTGGAAGAGGCTGGAGGCCTAATTTGGAGAGATCATATCTCCTAGAATATAGCTAATCTGAGGCTGAACTTTAGAAACAGTGTACATCATGATTTTATCTTCGACTTATGAAATTTTCGGACCCCGATACTTCTGCAATCCCGAGATATAGTGAATGTACCAAAACCTATCAGTTTCAGTATTTTAGGGTTTTTCAGGCCCGGGGTCAAAGTAGGGTTTGACTTTCCCAGAGTTTCACCCAACCAAAATCTCGACCCAGGTCTCTAAACTTTGATTTTGATGAGGAGATCAATCCTATGCCAGGCTCACTAAAAATTTTATCTTCTGTAGGAAGCCCTAATTTCCCACACCAAAAATTGAAAATGTCCGGAATCGAATTCCACTTCGACAGAAAGATGCGCCTTTCAATGGAGAGTTAGACTAGCATACTTTTGCTGATAGATTGTGGAAAGAGACCCAAAAAGTAATAAGCCCTAGCTTCTGCAGCTGCACAATGTCTTCTTCTCAGGTTATCTCTCATACCATGTTAGAATTTTATCATTCAAGCTAGCATTATTTTAGGATCTTTAACAGAGAGAATAACATGCATAGCAATAAACACAAGAGACAAGAGACACAGAATTTTCCTCGGGGAAATCATAAAGGAGAAAACCCCGCAACTTCCTCAGAGATAGAATGAGCACCAATGGCAGCAATGAAACCCGAAAACATAAAAGATGATCTCCACAGCTTATTCTCTCTCTCACACTTGAGAGAGCTTCTCCCCTCTCACTCATGCACCCAGTGAGTGAATGTGTGTGTGATAAATAGAGAGGCTCACTCTCTATTTATATTCTTTCATTCACTTAATGTCCACTTTAACATGTCGGCCCCACTTAACAATTACTTACTAGAGCCGACATCTCTAGGAGAGTCTAATAAGCCTAGTGCCCCACAATTGTGGGGACTTTGCCCTCTGATCAACAAGGAGGGTTAACCTTGACACAAATGTGGGGACTTTTGCCCCGAATTACAATGGAGGGTTAACCTCAATGAATTTACATGACTTGTTTACTTTATTGAATCTCTCGATCAGAACATTGGGGCGTGACATGACTCAATTACATTACATATACTTCCAAGAATAAACATCGGGGTACAATATACAAGTGAATACATTCCAAAGTTACAAATACATCAACACAAGAAACCAAGTCCCTCCACCTGGGCCTCCACCACTTCAATCCTCCATATCAAGGAAATCTCACAAAGATAATGGAGAGCTTGGGAGATGAACGCCAATGGTTCCATCAACAAGGAAAACGTGATGCAGACTCAAGCATATGGCAATGAGGTAAAATTTTGCTATAGTCTCCTTACTCTCAAATTTTATCCCTTCTCTAATGCTTCACAATGGCTCAATATATATCCCTCAAATGGGAAATGAAGGGTTGAATCAAAGTGTTTCTAGGAATAAGGAAGGCCAAGAATCAAGGTATTCATTACTTGACGAGGAAAACTCCAAATATTTTTTGTTTTTTAGCACAAAACCCGATGTACATGGGTTGTAATAGTGTAGGTCGTGTATATGCGAGTTGCATAATTGATGACCCACGGGTATCTTCAAGAATGTATTTTTAAGGGTTAAACTGAAGCATTAGGGCTATAGTGGGTAAGGGGGGCTATAGTGAGTTCACACAGGGACAAGGGAATGCCATCAAGGCATGATGCATGAGGTGTGGCAAATCACACTATAATAGATAAACCCCCTAATGTATGAGGTTAGAGGGGCACACGATGACCAAAATACATTAATAGTCCCAGAAGTGGAGTAGTGAAGATCCAAGAGGTAGAACTAGCCACTCGTCAACATAATACAATGATAAATATGTATACATGACTGTAAATATAAATTATATATAACAGTCTTGGATACATATAAGTACAATGGCCATGAATAGGCATAATAAATAGTGGTCACATCCACGTACAATACACAGTGGAGCCTGGTCTCCATATTGAATGAAGACATATGGTACATAATAAAGTACACTACTCTAGTATGAGAACAAAAATCCCATAGGTACTGTCACACTCAAGGTAGTGGCATATATGGAATGCCACCATTCTCTGAGGTCTTCTAGACAAACCATCGATGAAACATGTCTCATCAGGTGAATAGAAGTGTTGAGTTTGAACACGATGAAACATCATCTACTTACTGGTCATTAATGTATACCATTAACAGACGCGAGACATCAAACCGACGATGAAAATGGATGTCAAGGTACCAAGTGCTTTCAACAAGTGTGAATAGAGGTGTTGAGTTTGAAGACTTGAACAATCCATCGATCAGAGGACATTGATGCATTCCCAAATCTATCGATGATGAGAGACCCTGCCACTAATGATTGCAAGTCTCAAGGCACTCAACTGACTCTAGATCCTAATTCCATAATAAATGATCTGAAGCCGATGGAATGGAATCCACTGAAAGTAGGGCATTAATGAATCCCTTATCATCCAACATGAGGTACACAACAAGGCTGGATAATTTGGAAGAGCTTGGACGAACAAGATGTACACGAATCAATAACCATGTGTCTCTTGTGTGTACCAGATGTAAGTAGCATGCAAAAGAGACCCTCTAAATAGTAGCCATTGATGAAAAATTATGACAAAGGTGAGGAAACCACCAATAGGGTCTAATGGCATCCAAAATACAACATGAGTCCCAATGTGTGAATAGATTTATTGTTGTCAAACACAAGGGAAATCACTCAATCATCGACAAATGATGAGATGTAATCTATTGAGTTCAAGGTCACCTACCAATGATGAAAGTAGCCCCAGGGAGCTAGGTAAGACCACAACTCTATGATGTACTAGGAATGGTCGACATGCAGAGTCAATATAACTAAGGAATGGCTGACTATGGATAAATAATTCCTTCGAACAAGAGCGTGAGGCAGATAGAGACACTTAGGCAACATAAACTCAATGTGCAAACTGGGACAACTCTGTGATATAAGAGGCATCAACAAAGGATTCATAGTTTTTGGAAGCTTAACCAATCAATGGATAAGGATCTAAATAATGAGTATAACTCCTAAGGTCATACTAGAAACCTGACCCATGATGAATAGACTCATAAATTGTGCTTTGTTCGAAGGTGACACGACAACTGACAATATAAAAAAATATAATTTCTCGTCCGGTTTTTTTTTTTCTTCATATTATAAAGCTTGAAAGGGAATAAATGTGCTTATATTACAAAGGAGAGGAAACAAATGTCGTAGATAAGCAATCTAGTTCCAAGCAGTGGAACATACCTGTGCTCAATGCAAGGAAGTGAGTGCAGGATAAGGACATTCGGGGGAATGTTTCCTCTAGGATAAGGGGTGATGAAGTTGTATAGGATACATAAGAGGATATGCTTGGCTATAATTGAGACAAGCTTGGGTGATATGGCTTATAAACCTGAAGGAGAGAGTCGACATTAAGCTCAATAAGGAAAGTGGATGCATGTAATGCATTTATAACTTGATATAAAGCGAGAATCCTTGAGGGAAATAGCTAGCATAATAGATGAGAAAGAACATGATGTTTCTATTCGAAGTTATGGTGGGCCTACAAGGGACACCCAGACCTAAGGAGGGCACTCAACATGGGCACCATAAGGAAAAATATGCTCTAACTAGGGTACCCATGATCGGGAAAGCTCTACCACTTACTTAACGACACTTCTAGTAGTAGCAGGATGGTTCCATGTCATTAAGAAGCGGGTTTGTACCTATGGTTAATGTGACATAGTCATTGGATAAGTTAAAAATGCACGCAAAATATGATCCTATCCTATGTGTTAGTTCAAATTTATGCCTGCCATGGGCATGAACAAGCTCGGAAACAGTCAAAATCCATTAACGCTTAGCAAAAACTGCATAAAGAGGGACCTTGCACAATAATATTAGTCCAAAACATTTGTAAATAATCAATAGAGAGTCGAAACTATAGGAATGTGGGTAATTTTTGTTAATAAATAGTAAAAAATTAACCATTTACCATACCATTTGGTTTTTTACCCCTTATAGTGATTTTGCATCTCTTTGGACCCTCTAACTTCAAAGGCAGATTCTGGGAGCTACGGGCCACAAAATCAACAGGCGTTAGGACTAGGTAATTCCTCATCTCATGCTCTTTCAATTCATTACTTTCATTTGAAGTTTTCAACCATGGAAATTGGGTTTCTTATCCCATGTGGATGACAAGTTATCGGGTTGCGTATAGGGCTGGATATATGTGGGCACAACGAATCTTGCCCGCGTGGCCATGCGCTTGTCAACGTTGTGACCCATGTATAAGGTCGTGGATGTTATTTTTTAAGTCAAAAACCTCACAAAATATCTTCTCCTTTGTCGGATGGTGCTTGAGTGGAGGGAGAGAGAGCATGAAGACGTTGATAGAGTTGTGCATGATGATTTAGTTGCCCAAAAAGCATTGCAAAGATGTGTGCTCTACAATTTTTGGAACCATGGGAGCCTGAGGGCCCAACCAAGACTATTATAAATTCTTGTAAAACTACTGGGATCCAGACATACAAGCATTCATAATAGATGGTATGCCATTGAGACTTGAGGTGAAATACATTTATTTCATTACCGGACTATCCCGTCGAGGCTAGGTAGTAAACCTTAGGGCTCATGGAGCAAGCAGAGGCATGGGTATTGATGAGTATATAGTTGTAAATTGCATTCCCAACACTAAGAAGGTGGGAAGTAAAATTCCCATCAACATGATCCAAGGCCTTAGTCTTAAAGTGATGATTCTAGTTCTGACTATAATATTGGGATTGGCATCATTGCATCATGCATCATGACCTCTCATGTGATATGCAGTATAATGTATGAGGCCCATTATCTATTACTAGAGCATAACCTTGTTGTGTAGCATGAAACATCAACATATGGACTGCAAGGTTGGTCATACCAAGAATTTCGAGTTCGCCGGTATTCTATGCACTTTCTTCTTGGAGAGGGTATGAATCCGTAGTCCTAGATTTGCGGTCCCTCCTCATGGTATACGAGATCCAACCCAAACTCGTTGGACTAAGGTGATGTATAGGTTAGGAGGAGGTAGAGCTTCTTCCCCATTCACAAATGATTTTTTCCACTGGTGGCAGCGAGAGAAAATTGCCATAGACGACTATCCTTATGTAGGGATCAAATTCCGTGGAGACCGAGAGATGCCACTACCACTAGGGTCTGCATTCAGAGATATTGGTAAGATCTATTTTGTGTTTTTAGAATATTTCATTTTTGTATTTTTTATATAAGTAAATCCAAATCATGTTTTTGGTGGTATCATGTATTAACATTAGGCTTGTTTATGCAGACGTAGGTCCACGACAACTGGATGGTTTCCCACGAGACCGATGTAAGAGTGGAGGAAATGAGATAATCGGCACTGATGATGAGCAAATACTATAGAACATATAGGGGAACTTGGCCTGCTTGACACCCATGATCCCCATGGTATAGGTCAAGGACCTGCCCAAAGCGATGCAAATACATGTAGTCGGGGTACCTCGTCCATGGGTTAGATTATTTAGGCATTTGGAAAGCGTCGTAGTGTGTTATTATGATCATCATCTAGGCCCACAGGCATAGATGTCAGGATATCATTTTTGTATTGACCATGTATATTTTGAGGGATTAAAGCCCATTTTTGTACTATGACACCATCTTTTTTGGAACTCCTATTCGGAAATAAAAACTTATAGCGACTGGTTTGATATATACACGTGTCTAAATATGAATGTGAATGCTTTATGTACATGCTTCTTTAATTATGCGTCAAATGCCAATTTAAAATGTAATTTGCATATGAATCAACAACTTGATTATAACTTCTAGGTATATGAACGTATGTAGTGTAATAAAATTGTCGTTCCAACAATATTACCCTTAAGAATCTTCTCGACAATTTAGAATCTCTAACACGGTACATGCCATTCAATTGTGACACAATCAACTACGAATCCAGGAGAACCTCTAGAGATCGAATACAATTTTAAATGGCATCACATAATAGTTCAATTACTACACTATACTTAGCCACACTATTTGAGGATGGTTGGAGGAATACTCCTCCTGAAGACACAAGTTGATCCTTGGGTGCATAACTAACCCAAGCAACGGAAGTGAGATTCTGTGTATGGTAGCTGGCACCATCCACAAATCCTAAGTATATTGAATACTCTATTGACATCTTCCAAATAGTAGGAACCATGTCAACAAACCGACGACACTACAAGGAAACCAAAAACTATGTAAAATTGTACAATAGTATATAAGATACCATCCCAAGATGAAACTCAAGCGTAGTACTTCTTAAGGTAGAGCCCATTTCTAACTCATAGGTCCCCTTTTCCATGACACGCCTCACAACGTAAGGACCATGCCACATAGGATTAAACGTTCCTGCCCCCAATCGTTCACTGGCTTGATCATATAAAAGGACTAAGTCACTTTAATTATAACGACGGGGAGGAACAAGCTTATCATATTGCCTTGACAAAACTCTTATTCACTTCTAATGCCACCACAACATCTAGGAGTTTCTCATCAAGGTGATCCACGTGGACTAATCATTATTCGAAATCGGAGGTGTTAGGAAACAACTCTATGACCAACTTCAAGGAAGGGATATCGCATTCAACTGGTAAAACTGACTCCACCCCATGAACCAGTTGATACGGTGAAAAACTCGTGGAAGTCTTAACCGCACTCTGGTAAACCCACAAAGTAGGGTACAACATAATATGCCAATTGGTTTTGATTTGTCTGATGGTTTTTTGTAGAATGGCCTTAAGATATTTGTTAACATCTTCGACCTTGACATTCACTTGGGGGCAATAAGAAGAAGAATGTTCTTGCTTAAACCTTAACTTCAAAGTTATTTCTTCCATCATCTTATTCTGGAAGTGGCTGTCATGGTCAGTGACAATCTCCTTCAAGATTCCGAACTGGGTGATAATCTAATTGAACATGAAGTGAGTGTCCATCGCACCATCGGATTTGATTGTAGTCATAGACTCTTCCTATTTCATGAAGTAATCTACAACCTCAATAATATGATCGTGGCCCTTTAGTTGACATTAGTCTACAATCCATATAATTCACCTCCACTTTGTGAAGGGACCGACGATGATAGTAGGGTGTAACGGGGCAGGACGCGAGTGCAAGTTTTCTGAGAGAACATTTGGGAAGGGTGACATCTCTTGACAACATTAACGCAATATTTAAAGATCGATGACCAATAATAACCTGATCTTAAACTCGTTTGAGTTGTAGCAATCCCATATGAATGACCACCACACACCCCATCATGACAATCATTAAGCATGACCTCAGCCTCCTTGTGAGTTAAATAACAACACAATATAGAGTCCATCCCCACGGTGATACACAGTGTCATCAATGATAAGGTAGTTCTTAGCATTATGACGTAAGTGTCGTCACTCATCCCTCTAGAGATGTAGAGGGGTCTTTAGAGTATGTAGATAGACATTGATATCACCATACCAAGGGTCCATAGACGAGATGAGGAAAATAAGCTCATCTACAAACGAGTCTTTATGAATCGTGTCCTCATCCAGCTTAGGGAGATCTGAAATCAGCTCCACGAAGACCAAAAAATTCTTATATTTTTCTAAAACAAAATCAAGGTGAAATTCTTACAAGATTGCAATCTATTTATTATATCCCCCCCTATCATTCGCCTGGTCAGGAAAAACTAAAATGGATTGATATGAGCTACAACTGTGGTCTAGTGAAGTAAGATGTAGTGTCTCAATCCCTAAACTACATGAACAGTCGTTAAGGACAACTTCTCAACATGAGTATATTGAAGTTCTGCATTGATGAGATTTTGGCTAAGATAATAAATCACTTGCTAATGGAGCTTGTCAACCTCTTGAAATAGAACCATCCCAATCGTCTCTTGAAACACGACCACATACAACAAGAAATATCTACTATAGTATGGTGGACTAAGTAGAGGGGTCGATGCCACGACTTTCTGAAGAGCGTCAAAGGACCCCTAGGCTCACTCATCCCATAGGAATAGAGTATCCTTCTTCAATAAGTGCATAAAACCCTTTGTCTAATTGGCATAATTCACGACAAACCGATGCAATAAATTAGCCCTCCCTTGGAGACTCTGGAGATGTATAATTGTGCTAAGGGGAGGCAACTGAAGTATTCCCACAAACTTCAATGGATTGACCCTAATCCCCTCCTTTGATACAATGAATCCCAATAATCAACCAGTCCTAATACAAAATATGCACTTCTGGGGGTTCAAGCGAATTTGATAATGGCGATATCTTTCAAAGACCAAAAGAAGATGTGCTGGATGATCCACTCCCAAATGAGAGTGAGCAGGGAGGTCATCCAAATACAGTTCAATAATACGCTTATGGTCGTGAAAGGAAAAGGTCATTACCTATTGAAAAGTAGCTCGGACATTTTTCAGGGCAAAAGGCATTTTTTCGGTATGCAAAAGTACCTTAAGGACATATAAATGTGGTATTATGTTGATCCTCAGGTTTAATTTGGATCTGATTATATCCTGAAAAATAGTTCATAAATGAAAATACCTTGATTCTCACACACTCATCCAAAATCTGATCAATAAATGGTGTGGGGAAGATGTCTTTAGGACATGCTTTATTCAAATCTCTAAAATCAATACACACACAGATGGTCCCCTGCTTCTTATCAACAGAAACAAGATTGGATATCCATTGTGTTAGCAAAACTTGGTAGATGAAGCCAGTCTTGAGCAACTTCTCTACCTTAGCCTTGATGACGGGTGCCTTACGAGGATTCACAGCATGTAAACGCTACTGAACAAGTTTATCATTTGGATACATTTTCATTTCATGTTCAACAATACGGGGATCAATCCCTGGCATTTCTTCATATGACCAAGCGATGGGAGTAGGGATTGTTGATGTATATGTAACTTCGGAATGTATTCACTTGTATATTTCATGTATTGTACCCCGATGTTTATTCTGGGAAGTATCTGTATTGTAATTGAGTCATGTCATGCCCCAATGTTCCTATCGGGAGGTTCTATAATGTAAACAAGTCATGTCAAGTCATTGTGGGTAACCCTCCTATTGATCAAGGGTTAAAGTCCCCGCAGTTCCAGGGCACTGGGGTTATTAGACTCTCCTAGAGAAGTCAGCCCTAGTAGGTTATTGTCAAGTCAGGAATTAGTATAAATAGAGAGTGAGCCTCTCTATTTATCACACACTCACTCACACTCAGTTGTAGAGCATAGCTAAGGAAGAAGAAGACACTGGGGCTAGGAAGAAAAGGTTACTGCTGTCGAGAGATCATCTTACTATTTTGGGGTTTTACTTTCGGTGTTGATTCTATCTCTAAGGAAGTTGTAGGGTTTTCTCCATTTATGGTTTCCTCGAGGAAAAACATTGTGTTCATTGTCTCTTGTGTTTGATTGATGTACTTGTTATTCTCTCAGTTAAAGATCCTAACATAATGCTAGCTTGAATGGTAAAATTCTAACATGGTATCAGAGCTAACCTGAGAAGAAGACACTCTGTAGCTGCGGGAACTAGGGCTGCCTACTTTTTGTATCTCTCTCCACAAATTTTCAGCAAAAGAAGGTTGGATTAACTCTTCTCCCTAGTGCGCATCTTTCTGTCGAAGCAGAATCCAATTCTGAGCTTTTTCAGTTTTGGACCCAGCACTGCTGCCAGAAATCAGGGATTTCCACAAAAGTGGAATTTTTCAGTGACCCCAAGCCTGGATTCATCTCCTCCTAAAAATTGAAGTTTAGAGATCAAGATCAAAGCATTTGGTTGGACAAAACTCTGGAAAATCCAAACCCTAATCTGCTCCTGAACCAGCACTGCAGAAATTCAGCTCCAAATCCAGATCCGACATCTTGACCTGGTAAGATCTAAATCTTTTGTATTTCCATTTGAGGTTCTCAGTTAAGATGTCTCATCATACCAAGCTTGATGAAAAGCTTGAGGGAGCTAATAACTTCCGAGCCTAGAAGTATAGGATCTCCCTGGTCCTGGAAGAAAATGAGTTGGACTCCTATATCAATGAGGAGGTTCTAGTTCCAGAGGGAGATGAGGCTAAGGCATTACACAAGAAGAAGTTGGTCATGGCTAAGAGGATTATTGCTGATTCAATCAAGGATCACCTCATACCACAGGTGTCCTCCCTAAAGACACCTTATGTTTGATGCCCTGACCAAACTATTTGAAGGGAAGAACATAAACCGAAAGATGACTCTGAGGAACTAACTAAAGAATGTGAAGATCCAGAATGCAGAGACCATCTAGTCTTACTTTACAAGGGTCTCTCAGATCAAGGAACAACTAGAAGCGGTAGATGAAGAAGTGGAGAATGCAGAGATTGTGATGACCACCTTGAATGGTCTCCCTAGATCATGGGACTCCTTTATTCAAGGGATCTGTGCCAGAAAGAAGTTAGGCAAATTTAGTAGACTATGGGAAGAATGCTCTCAAAAAGAAGCTCGGATAGAAACTCGAGAAGAAAAGATGGGAAGTGAAGATCAAGCTCTCACAATTCACTCCAAGAAAAGCAAAAGAAATTCTCATCACTCTAGAGGTAAGCATTTCCATAAAAATAACACTAGAAAATATTTGTCTAGAAATAGATGTTATACATGTGATGAAGTAGGACACTTTGCAAAAGATTGTCCTAAAAGAGAAAATAAGAAAAAGGGAAACAAGAGAAGACATCATGCTCATGCTGCAGAGGATGATGAACCTTCCACAAAGACAATCGGACAAGAAAGTGATGAAGAATATGTCTTGATTTCTACTCTCACGGGAAACACCACACATGGAAGCAATGATTGTCTTATAGACAGTGGGGCTTCCAAACATATGACAGGATTCAAAGAGTCCTTTGTAAAACTTTCAGAGCATGAATCACCCCACAAGGTGAAACTTGGAGATGACTACCAGTATCCAATAAAAGGTAGTGGGGAATCATCCTATAAGCTAGACTCTGGAAAGTCTATGAAGATGCAAGATGTATTGTTTGTACCAGGACTAAAGAAGAACCTCCTCTCCATATCTACATTAGATGCAAAAGGCATGAGAGTTGCATTTATAGATGGCCAAGTTATCATGTGGTCAAAGGGAATTACTATTAATGATGCAGTAGTGATTGGGGAACAAGAGGGAGGTCTACACAAGTTGAAGGGCCATACATAACAAGCTTTGGTACATGACACAGTAGAGCCAAATGAATTTTGGCATAGAAGGCTTGCACATGTACATTACAGAGCACTACCACTTGCAAGCAAAGTTGTTGAAGGTATTCCAGAAATTCAAGAAAAACATGATGGAGTCTGCAAAGGATGTGCGAAAGGAAAGAATACAAAGAAGACATTTCCAAGTAGAGAGAGCAAGGAAAAAGGAATCTTGGAAATAATTCACTACGATGTATGCAGTCCAATGTCATCAAGTTCATTAAGCAGGTATGTATACTATGTTTCTTTCATTGATGAATTTTCTAGGAAGACATGGATTTACTTCATGAAGAACAAAGATGAAGTATTCAACAAGTTCAAGGAATTCAAAGCCTTGATCGAGAACCACACTGAAAAGAAGATCAAGACCTTTCAATCAGATAATGGCAGAGAATTCACATCAAATGAATTCAAAGAGTTATGCAAAGACTCAGGGATTAAGAGGGAGTTTTCCACTCCATATAATCCCAACAGAATGGGATTGCAGAAAGGAAGAATAGAACTATCATGGAAGCTGCAAGAGCAATGCTTCATGATCAAGATCTTCCTATGCATCTATGGGCAGAAGCTGCCAAAATAGCAGTGTATGTACAGAACCGTACTCCACACAGAGTACTTGAGAACAAGACACTGAAGAAGTCATTTTTGGCAAGAAACCAGAAGTCAACCATCTCAGAATATTCGGCTGTCCAGTGTACATACACATTTCAAAAGAGAAGAGGACAAAATTAGATCCTTCAAGAAAGAAGCATATATTTGTGGGATACTCTGAAAGCTCGAAGGCTTATAGAATATACTTCCCAGGGTTCAAGAAGATTGACATCAGCAGGGATGTAACATTTGATGAAGACTCAGCTACAACAAATCCAGAAAGAGGCCTGCTGAAGAACCTAAAGAAACAGAAGCACCCATAATTCATGATACAACCATGAACGAAGAAACTCAAGAAGAAGATCGAGAATTTGAAGAACCTCAAGAACCTGTAGATCCACCTCAGGAGAAGAGTCCTCATAAGAGGAAACCTGCTTGGGTACGAGAAGCTATCTAAGGTGTGAAAAGATATGGGGCTCGAGAAGAGAATCACAGAGAAAGAAAGACGACCAGGTCCTACTCCGGATATGTAGCATTATTATGTGATTTCATCGATAAAGAACCTTCCAATTATGAAGAAGCGGCAGAATGGAAAGAATGGAAGGATGCTATGATCGAAGAGTATCAATCGATCATGAAGAATGATGTTTGGGATGTTGTCCCAAGACCATAAGGGAAGTCTGTTGTAACTTCCAAATGGATCTACAAGATCAAGCATGCTGCAGACAGTAGCATAGAAAAATATAAAGCAAGATTTGTTGCTCGTGGTTTCTCCCAAAAAGAAGGAATAGATTATGAAGAAACTTTTGCACTTGTAGCCAGATACACTTCCATTAGATTAGTACTTGCTTTGGCTGTAGTGATGAAATGGAAGATACACCATATGGATGTCAAGTTTCCTTCTTAAATGGTGTAGTGGAAGAGGAAGTGTATGTGGAGCAGCCACTCGGTTTTGAGACACATGACAGGGAGTCTCATGTGTGTAGATTGAAGAAAGCCATGTACGGTTTGAAACAGGCACCCAGGACATGGTACGGCAGAATTGATAGCTTTCTATCCAGTTTGGGCTTTACCAAGAGTAAAGCAGATTCCAACCTTTACTACAAGGTTGAAGATGGAAACCTGGTGATGCTCCTACTATATGTAGATGATCTGTTTGTAACATGTATGGATGGGTTGATTGCTGATACCAAGAGGAAGCTTGTTGCTGAGTTCGAAATGAAGGACTTGGGTATGATGCATTATTTCCTAGGCATGGAGTTGTGGCTGAATGAAAATGGAATTTCCCTGGGACAAGGGAAATATATGGTAGAGATCTTGAAGAGATTCGGGATGATGGACTGCAAGGCCATGACCACACCTATGGCATCGAACCTGAAGCTATTGAGTGATGCTTCATCAGAAGCAGTTGATGCCACGATGTATCGTCAGATAATTCGATCCTTGATGTACCCGACGAACACAAGACTAGATATTTGATTTCCTGTGAACACCTTGAGCCAATTCTTGACAGATCTGAGACATGTTCACTTGATTGCTGCAAAGCATATTTTGAGGTACCTAAGGGGTACAGTTGATTATGGGCTCAAGTATGAGGCGAGTCAGAAGATTAACCTAGAGGGTTATGTTGATTCAGATTGGGCAGGCAGTGCCATCGATAGGAAGAGCACTTCAGGGTGTTGCTTCAGTATGGGATCGGGTGTGATCTCTTGGTTTAGCAGGAAGCAATCCTGTGTGGCACTGAGTACAGATGAAGCAGGGTATGTCACATCTTATTTAGCTAGTTGTGAGGCAGTATGGCTAAGGAAGCTACTGTCTAATTTATTTGATCTCTAGTTGGATGCTACTTGTATATATTGCGACAACCATAGTTGTGTGAAGTTGTCAGAGAACCCGGTGTTCCATGACAAGTCGAAGCATATCAAGATCAAGTATCACTATATCAGGGATATGGTGCAGAGAGGAGCAGTGAAGCTCCAGTATGTTGCGACAGACGAACAGATAGTTGATGTATTGACAAAGCCATTAGCCAGAGTGAAGTTTGAGTACTTCAGGGAGAAGCTTGGTGTTCTCCATATTGATATTTCCCCCAAGGAGAAGTGATGAGTCCGTGAGCCATTATGACATGGTGAGAGGATTGGTTCCTTCCATGGTCAGATGTAAGGGTTGAGCCATTATGTCATGGTGAGAGGATTGGTTCCTTCCGTGTCATATATGAGTGTTGAGCCATTCTGATGTGACTGTAGGATTGGTTCCTACATGATCGGAGATAAGGGCTATTTCCGTTCTCTGAATGGAGGCACCTTGTTAGTTACCAGGAATCCTCAGTCTAGGACTAAGTGCCTTTCTGACGAGTCAAGGTTAAATGTAAGTGTTGTGCCTTTCCACAGATGATAGTAGTTATGTCCTATCATGCTGGTGGATGTGAGTGATGTGCCATTCCACAGATGATAGTAGTTGTGTCCTATCATGCTGGTGGATGTGAGAGCTGTGCCTTTTCACAAATGATAGTAGCTTTGTACTATCATGCTGGTGAATGTGAGTGCCGTGCCTTTCTGACGAGTCAAGGTCAGATGTGAGTGCTGTGACTTTTCACAGATGATAGTAGTTGTGTACTGTCATGCTAGTGAATGTAAGTGTTGTGCCTTTCTGACATGATGTTGGATGTGTTCCTCTCATGGTCAGATGTGAGCGTTGGCCATTCTGACTTAGGGTCAGATATAAGCGCTGAAGAATACCTACAAGGAGGTTAGGCCTACAACCAACATGAAAAAGGGCTGGCTCTGTAGAAGTTCCTGTGACGAGAAGAATCATGAGAGAGCACCTATGATGATGACCCAGTGATGATCCATATCCAGTGATGATTCAGATCTAGTGATGATGTCTCCAAGATGATCCAGATCTAGCAGTGATGATCCAGATCCAGTGATAATGTCCCCATGACGATCCAGATCTAGTGATAATGTCCCCATGACGATCCAGATCCAGTGATGATGATCTAGATCCAGTGATGATGATCCAGATCAAGTGATGATCCAGATCCAGTGATGATGATCCAGATCCAAGATGAAGATGACTTGAAGATGCAGATGACGAGATGATCCAGAGAAGAATACCAGTGATGGAAAATTGTGTCGAGAGAATACCTTCCTAGTTAAGAGGGAGTGTTGATGTATATGTAACTTCGGAATGTATTCAGTTGTATATTTCATGTATTGTACCCCGATGTTTATTCTGGGAAGTATCTGTAATGTAATTGAGTCATGTCATGCCCTGATGTTCTTATCGGGAGGTTCTATAATGTAAACAAGTCATGTCAAGTCATTGTGGGTAACCCTCCTATTGATCAAGGGTTAAAGTCCCCGCAGTTTTGGGGCACTAGGGTTATTAGACTCTCCTAGAGAAGTCGGCCCTAGTAGGTTATTGTCAAGTCGGGAATTAGTATAAATAGAGAGTGAGCCTCTCTATTTATCACAGACTCACTCACACTCAGTTGTAGCGCATAGTTGAGGAAGAAGAAAACACTGGGGCTAGGAAGAAAGAGGCTACTGCTGTCGGGAGATCATCTTACTGTTTTGGGGTTTTACTTTTGGTGCTGATTCTATCTCTAAGGAAGTTGCGGGGTTTTCTCCATTTATGGTTTCCCCGAGGAAAAACATTGTGTTCATTGTCTCTTGTGTTTGATTGATGTACTTGTTATTCTCTCAGTTAAAGATCCCAACATAATGCTAGCTTGAATGGTAAAATTCTAACAGGGATGGTGGTGATGGCAGTGAGGGTTTTAATGGTGGGGGGTTGGTGACATGGGGATAGTTTGGGATGACTAGGGAAGTGATGGATTCTTTCATGAGTTTGGAGGGAATCATCTTCGTGTTTTTTAGGGCATCTAATATTTGTTGAAGGGGAATAAGAGGTTCAGTTGGGGATTCTACAAGAACATTATTCACCATCTTTTTCTTCCTATCTATGAACAAAGAGGGCAAAAAGAGATATGCAATACCTTTTTATGTTGTCATAGTTGTTATGCTTGTCTAGCTGCATACTTCTTTGTGAAATATAGGGGGAAACAAACTAAAAGGGAGTGTTATAGCATTGAAGTCTTTTAGTTCAACACCTCATGGCCGGATGAAAGTGTTGTCTCTATATGGTGAATCATATTTTGGTTGTATAGTTGTATAGTTGGTCGACCACAATAATGGGATCCAATCAACTATTGTGGACATTAGGGCTTGGTACCATTAGCCAAAGGCGGTGTCATTGAAGGTTGCATTGGTGGCATCTTGGTGGGTCTTCCATGGAGAAAACCGTAGTGTTACAATATGCCTGTCTGCAAGAGCTCACAATTCATGCTCTTTTGGTGGTTTCAATCACTACATTACTAATGGTACCAATAGATAGCCAAAAATAAAGTATCCCCCAAAGTTGAGCACATTGGTTCTTGCTTGAAATAATTCATTCGTAAAATATGTGCACTATGTCAACTATACACCTTGGATGCAAAATTCAACAAATGAGATAGTGTCCAAGGTGCATTCCCCCTTGGTGTAATTTCAGATGACTCAATTGGAAATGATCTGACATATGAATTTGATGTGTGGATTATTATTATCGACAATCACGTTACCTTTTTTCTTCCTCGCTTGGTGCCATATTGATCATACAGACTCAACCCTGTCTAATTTTTCCTTTCTTATGATTGCCCTAAAACATTGTAGATGCATCTCCATAGGCCATGGATAATCTTGTCAAATGTTAAATGACATCAACATAAATTGGGTATTCTTGGTCAATCCATATATAATCGTTGTGTACTTGGTCGATCAAGAACGTCGTACATTTGAATATTTCTCATTTGGTTCCAAACATCAAAAGTTCCTTAAGGTTCGTTAGGATAGAGTCCTTGAAAGGTCTGAAAGTCATCTTCCATACTAATTCAACCTCCCAATCACCAAAAAATATAAAATCCATTTAACAGTTGGGCCATAGTTCGGGGTACAGGTATCCATAAAAATAAATACAAACTATTAGCCTAGTTTGTTCCACTTTCCTCTATAAATTGACAAGAACTTTGATATGAAGATCAATGGGATCTATGGAAAACGTCTCTTTTTACTTGCCTTGGGATTTGTTAGTCTCTTCTCTTGTCATTTATACCTTTCCCATTTCCTTGGATCGATGCTAATACACAAACCCAACTGAAGGTTGAGAAATGGCTCTAAACTTACTCTACTAAGGTGATGGAGGCCCACAACATCAATTCTTCACTTCTTCATTTATTCAAGTCACACAATGCTTTATGGGTTATGCATAATTAGTTTCAATATCCAAATCAAACAAGGAATATAAGACAAGATTGGCTAACACAATGCGGTGATGACGACAAAATAACTAAATATGTTGGGTTACCCAACTACAATAGTTTGGACTGGCTAACTCATGACTTAGAAAAAAAAACTCAAAACATAGATGTCTAGGACAAACAACATAGACTTATGCAACAAACCAAAACCAAAAATTGTAAAACTAACTCTTAGTCTAATTCACTCCCTATGATATGAATGTCATCTGGAAGAATCACTGAGTAGAGATGTAGGGCTTTAGGCATGCTCTAATCACCCAACCTGGTCTCAAAATACCATCGAATTGTACTAGTTTGACAGAGCCTGAATCTTTGATTTCCACAACAATGAATGGTCCCAAGTAATGCATCTAAAGCTTGCCTATATGCTTCAAGAACTTGTTGTCAGAAAGTAAAACTCAATTTCCTTTCTTAAAATGTTTCATCTTGATATGTCGGTCATGCCAAGTTGTCTATTGTTTTTATCCACAGTTGGGTGATAGTGGGATAAAAGGCAATATTTTTCTAATTCCATTAATTTTGTAAGTCATTTTGCAATTGAATTCTCATCAACCATATGTGTTCCATGCATAAAGTACAAACCGAGAACAACAAATTCTATTGGAACTATTGCTTCTCTTCCCTATACCAGCTAGAATGGAGTATGCTTTTGAAGCTTATTTGTAGTGGTCTTGTATGCCCATAGTACAATGGGAATCCTTTCATCCCAATAATCTTGATTCATGCAACATACCTTTGTCATCCCTGTCTTTAAAGTTGTATTGAAAGCTTCTGTTGTGCCCTGTCTCTAAAATTTTATTTGCTTGTGGATGGTATAGACTGTTTTGTGATGTTGTATAAACTTAATCCATTGTCAAGGTCATGATGGTGTTATTAATGAAACGTGTGCCTTGGTCACTAGTGAGGCTTCTAAGACATCCCAACCAAGTAATGATGGTCTCATAAATGAGTTGACTTGTTGTTTTGTGGAGCAATATCAGATTAGTGATGCTTCGACCCATCTTGTAAAATAGTTTGTTGCAGTAATTATGTAATGATCTTTTGAGTGTTTCATAGGAGGATTAATGGGACCAACGAAATCAACCGCCCATTTCTCAAATGGATGCAATGCACAAACCGGTTGCAGTGGGAATTCATCCCGTCAAGAAGGCTTACCAACTCGCTAGCAAACATCACACATTCTTGTGTAAGCTTTTGCATCCTTAAACATTGTCAGCCACCATAATCCAACCTACATAATATTCCCACATGCAAGTTTTCCACCAACATGGCCACCAGCGATACCGGTGTGATATTCCCACATAATGTCATGTCTTTCATGGTCTAGAACGCAATGATGCAAAATTTCATCTATGATCAACTTGTACAGTTTTCTCGCAATCAATTGATATTCGACATCTCATACAACTAAATGGCACTTCTTAGTCATGGAATCGTTATCTAGTGCTTTCCCAGTAGTTAGAAAAACAACATGATTTATTCCAAGTGACCTGGAATAGCTTCTAATCGAAATAAAGTTGCATCGGGTATATAATTGATCATCAATCGGTCCTTCAACTTCCCTTGTTTATATTTTCGACAAGTAATCGGGTCCATGGTTGTACTTTCCTGGTTTGACTATTACATCAAAAGAGAATTCCTAAAATAAAAGTATATGTTAGTAATAATTTTGTCATTGGAAAAAAATGAAAGATCCGACAACATATTGATCGAAAAGACTAAAGAAGGTGTTGCCAGAAGTTCAAAAAATCCAATAGCATTTTCGCCAAAGCCCTACGTTTTTATGACAACGCAGTGATTCTTCTTAATTTTCTTCCAAAGATTTCCTTAATAACCAAATCACTTGTTCTTACTAAATCCTTGGATTATCGTCAAATCCCACCATTTCTTAAAGTCAAATTATAATAATTATTATTTTGAAAAAGATAAGTCTTTTATAAATTATATAATTAAAGCCTTTATTGTTTATTTTTTAAAATAATAGTTTTTATAAAATAAAAGTAAATATTTAAATATTAAACCCTTATCCTCCACTTATATTCCATTTATTAATAAAAATCATGTATTTTTCCATGAATTATTTTTATGTTTATGTACTCAAATGTTTACAAATGAAATTTGAATGTGAACTTTGAGTTTGCCAAACTCCTTTTTCCCATGCCATAGTCAAAGTCATCTGCTAAACATCCGACGAAGAACCAAGTTACGCCAAAGGTGTTTTTCTATCTGAGGGTAGGTTTGTAAACACTGTTCTAGATTCATCTGCTTTCAACTCAATAAGATGTTGACACATGTATCTTTATATAACTGCCACGATCTTCCTATGTTCTCACGTGTTATTGAATTTGAACTTGAAGGTGTTTGCAACAAGTTATCAAACACCAATATGTTGGAGGTGGAGTCGAACCCAAACCTAGACATGACCTGCGACAGGGGCGGCGAGAGACATTCGTGGCGGCATTTAGATAAGGTTCTCCTTGTTTGAGCGTAATGACCCATTTCACAGCGAAGAGTATTCTTGTGAGTGTCAAATCCCAAACTGAAAACTGAAAACTGAAATCTATTGTTGTGTCCTTCACAACCTTTGAACTATTGTGTAATCACTACCATTTGTATCAACCTATTTGGGGAGTTGGAGGACTTTCGCCTGACCAGTTTTAAGTTTTCTTCCTTCCTTACCCATCACTTATGTTCTAATGGGATCCTCAAACCAAGGTAGATTGGTTACACTTAACTGAATTCAGATCAAACAACTTTGGTAACAATGAAGATGATAAATATGCAACAATGCAAATTACTACAATCCATTTTTTTCCTAATTTTTGTGTATGAAAATTTCATGTTGAAGAATGCCCATATATTTTTACCATAGCCAATGAATCAAGAGGTCCTTGATTTGATTTTCCTAATTTTACCTTGAGGGGACTTTAAACTACCCATTTTATTTTCTCATATGAATCTCTTCCTACCAAAACCAACCTCATATACCTCATTTTGTTTTGCAAAGTTTCGTAGTCTCTAAAGCACACCATAGACTGCTGATTTTATCTTTGATCCTCACCCAATAATTTACTGCATGTTTTTAGAATATGAACGCATTACGAAAGTAGGATGTGGGCCTCTTAAGACAATAGGTTGTGCTTTTGCTATCCAAAATTGTAAGATATAGGAAGCATGACACAAGGGATCCCATCTTTGTCAGGTGTACCTTGAATAACATGGAACCATATCAGATTTCATCATTCTCAAAACAAGACCTACTGGAGTAGGATAGATTACAAAGTATGGTTCTGCCCAAGAAAGTGCCATAAAGGCACATTCTATCCCAAAGCTTTCAGGATTCTCCTAACACAGGTATGACCTTTGTAGGCCACATAATCCCAAAGGTTTTTTTGTGATATCAGCAACTGTTGGCATAACTTACCATGCTCAAGTTGCATGAAGGAGAATATTGTTGCTATGGTGGTCCTACATTTCTGGTTATTAATAAAATTTCCCTTGCTATGAGCTTGGCTTGTGTTAGATCACGTATCACCCCTCGAATGTTGGTTGTTGTTGTCAGGGAGGCTTCATGGGCACATAATAGGTGGGATGAATCACATGAATTATATAGTCAAGCAATTAATGGACATGCCATTTGCACATCATCCATTTGTCATTCCTGGAGGGCCTGATTTTGGTGACAAGGGAAATTATTTGATCACTTTATTCACACCAACAATTGTGATGGCTCCATTTGCATTTATGCTTGAGGGAAGGTATAGAGAAATATGGTTGCAACTTTTTCATATATATTTGGAGAAGGCAAGGGATGCCTTCATTAAGTGGGGTAAGTGAGTTGCTACATGTTCAAATCTTTTCCCTAGCGATTTGTGTAAGGAGCTTGCAAAACTACACATAAAGGTAGTGACACATAAATTAGATAACACACAAGTAACATGGAAATTGTTGGGTCTCCCACTAAGACTACTCCTTGTCCTTCTATGTTTTGGATATGATTTCACACCAAGCTCGACGTAACAGTAACTTGACGATGTGTAATGCATTCAAAGATTTCATGCTAGATTTTTATTCTCTTTCTCAATAACATTTTTGACATGATTTTGATGTTAAAATTTTTGAGGTAAGTTTTACAATGTGATCAACATTTCATTTATGCATTCAAAATCACAATAATCAAAAGTATTTATGTATACAAGTTTATTTTTAATCGTGACTTTGATTATTTTTAATTTGAGTGTTATTAATTATAACAATTTCAATTTAAAAGGCAATTTTTAAGAATTCAAACTTGCTAGTAATTTTAATTTGAAACTGAAAGTGGGTATGAACTTGTTAAAGAGAGATAAACATATTAGGATTAAGGTTTTGTTTTATGGTTTTTGTTTCTTTTTATTGGGGTGATTTTCATTATAAAAAATTTCAAATATGATTTTGAATTGATGTAAATCAAGGTTATATTGTCATGCCTTCCTAAAAAATGTCCATTTTTAAGTAGATGGACCTAAAATCTCTTCACATTGGATTTGTTTTAATGACATAAATACCTCTCATCAAATTCAAGTGTTATTTTGTTTTTAAGAACCTAAAAGATCATCATACTTGTAAATCCACTTTTAATAACGTTAAAGCAAGGTCATTGCACAAAGCACATTTGAAACCATTTTGGTAATGGAGTGACACCAACTTCACATTTTGGTAATGGAGTTACGTAAACTTCACATGTTATGTTAGAAGTGCAACATTCAAGCAAGATGATTGAGGATTCACATTTGGATCCATTCTGGCAACAGAGTTCCTTCAAATTCATATGTAACGTTAGAAGTTCCATATTCACAATTGGTTTGGAGCATACTCAAGGTGGGAAATGATGATATTTGCTTTTTGCTTAAAAGCACCATCATTTTTTTCTTGAACATAGCGATACCTCATTAGAATAACATCATTGCTTTGTTGGAAACTATAGTTTATTTGTCGAGAAAAATGAGGTACTCTAAAACAATGTGCATCTTATGTCTCGAAAAACAAATATTTAGGATTCAATTGAGGAAGATTCTCATAGATGTTCATGATCAAAGTAGAATAACACTTTCATACTAGCATACCCCCAAAGTAGGGAAAATGAAACGTCGAGAAGAACTTCAATATGTTGTAAAACAAGAGAAAGTTGTTTGTATATAGACAATATAATTTATGTGTTTGAAAGTGTTGGTACTAGAATATGCTCCCATCAAAATTTGTAAATTCCAGTAGCGTGCATGTAAAGAGGCACTCCAGTTTTTGCTGTCGAAATGTCCAGCTAGTATTTTCACCAGAGTTGTGAGTGTTCTAGTCAACATGGATAGTTCTCCTCATGTCAAATCTTTAACTTGGTGAATTATACTCAAATGCCAATCATTAAATATCCAATCTCCCAAGGAAAAGTATATCAAAAACAAAGTATTTTTCATACATAATTACTTGTATTTTCTTGTTTTAGTCATGATCTTTGGGCACATATTACAAGGATATGAAAGTGAAATTCAGATATTACAAGGATATGAAAGTGAAATTCAGAAAATCCGAGGATTTTTTTGTCAAACACGAACTTATATACAAAAGGATCTCTTTGTTTTTGTACAGCGATCACGGTTTAGGAGATACAAGTGGTTATTTCAGGGCATTTTTTTCTAGAAATTCGCCAAATCCACCTCCTACAAAAAAACATTTAGTCAAAGATCAATTATAGATTTTAAAGGAGTGACCAAATGTGAAGTTGCATGCCCAGATAATCCAAGTGGTTGAGAGAAAGTGCCACATCATCCTCCAAAGGTAGCGTGCACACCAAGCACTTCAAAGGAGACCAACCAATCAATAATCAAGAACATTCTAAGCCTTTGAAATATCAGGTCAAAGATTAATTTTAGGTTGGTGTGCATGTGATAGCTGAAGATCCAAATTTAAAAGCATTTAATTTAATCCCAGATTTTTAGCAACATTCATAGCAATCACATCAAAATTTAGAGGCAAACGATCAGGATTTGATTAATCAAAACAAACATTTTCGAGCAGCATTGAAGAAATTAAGGATGCAAGTGTCAAAGCAAGGTATCTTCAGTTTCGATGGTCAAATAGTTTGTTCGACATTTGAGGGGAAGAAAATTAGAAATCAATTCTGAAGAAATTGGTCAGGTTGTGGAGCTTTGGATTTAGTTTTGTATTGATCTCAAACTTTCAGAACAACCTATGACATGTGGCAATATCAATTAAACATCATTTCCAGTTTTCAAGGAAAAGGATCAGCAAGTTAAAGATCGCTCTAGATTTGTAGTGATTAGTTAAGTCATAGATTACTAATTTGCAGGCAGAGTTTGAGCATTCGATGATTATAGGAGGCAGAGTATTTACTAAATAATATCATTGATACCAAAATTCCAAGATAACATGTCAAGCAGAAGATGCAAGTCAAAATTAATGACAGATTTCATGGAAAACTATTTCAATCTTCTTGCAATTTATTCGAAGATCTCATTTAGTTTTTTTATTAATTGGCATCTATTCGAAATGGTGGAAATTAGTTGTTGGAATCATTATATATATATATATATTATCACTTGTAATGTAGGTAAAAAAGGGGCTCCAGCTGAGAGGTTGTGAGATGGTAAAATGTCAGCACTGCAATTATTATTCTGAAAGCATGAAGATACAAACTCTGTAAATTTTCATTGGAGATCTGTTATTTGAATGCAATAATTCGTCTTCTATGAGTCAAATTCTAGCTTTATTTTTAAATCTGAATACTGTGCAGTTATATTTTAACTGATCTTAATTATGTATTATTGAGAAACAATAGTTTTGTTGTGATGGATCATACTCAGATTTATCAACTCATATTCCATGATTAAAATGTTTTCTGAACATGGTCTTTTACGTTAATGTGTGAATGAGCAATATCTTCCATATGTTATCAGTAGCTTTGAACTTGAAGCATCTTTGATTGTTCTTGTTTTTAGTCCATTCACCCACAACCACATGCCCATTCAAATCAATTGACCTTTACCTTGAACATTAAGATGTGTTAGGCAAGAGACCAAGGTTGAAGAGGAGATACTCATTCTTTTAAGTAAAAATAAGTGGAAGCTAAATTCTGGAAAAGCAGTCAGTGCTAGAGGCACTTGTGGGGGGATTGGCCACCTTATGGTGTGAAGAGAAATTACATTTAAAAAAGTATTTTTCTACCCAACACTAGATATTCATAGATTTCCTTCATGTTGCCAATAAGATTTCAATATCCCTGTTCAATCTCTACGTGCCTGTCAATAATATTGAAAAACAAACTTCCTGGAAGTCGTTATCAGAATTTTTAGAGGTCAACTCTCCAGTAAATTTAGTGTTAGCAGGCGACCTTAACATTTCTCTGACTCCTAATGAAAAAAAAGGTGCACTGCGCGGTAGGGATTTCATGCTTGGAATGGTGGAGGAGATAATTCAAAATTGGGATTTGAATGATCTTAAACCAAAGTAGGGCGATACACTTGGTCCAACCATAGAGCAGGAGTTGCAAATATATCTGCCAGTCTCCATTTCCCATTTAGCGTTGGAGAAATTAGCTCAGTCTAGTACCACTCAATCTTTCAAACACGAAGAACAGCAACTCAGGTTAAAGTCTCGTTGTCTCTGGCTTAAGGCTGGTGATAAGAACACTGCTTATTTTCATAGAAAATGCAGGATCAGATTATCCCAAAACCACATCTTGGAAATTGTTATTGGAGAGGGTGTTTTTGTTAAGGGTCAAGATCAGTTAAAACTGTATGCTAGCAAGCACTATCAGCTTCTTTTCCAGGATGATGGTATCACTGATAAGGATGCTTCTTTTGAATTGTATGTGAATATCCCTTCTCTGGTTAATGCTGAGGATAATTATGATTTAATGAAGCCCTTTACCGAACAGAAAATTGTTGATGTCATCTGGGCTATGGAGTCTGATAAGGCTCCCCGGCCAGATGGATTTTCCATTTACTTCTATAGTCTGTTGGCCCATCATCAAATAATATTTGGTCCAAATGGTGATTACCTTTCAAAGAAAAGCGAAAGTGGGAGGGTGCACCAATTCAACACTCCTTGCCCTCATCCCCAAGGAAGTTAATCCCTCTTCCTTTGACAATTCCGTCCTATCTCGTTGTGTAATGTTTCCTATAAGATCATTGCCAAACTTCTAGCCAATAGATTTAAGTTATTGCTAGGCAAGTTGGTTTCTCCTCTCCAGGGTGGATTTTTGAAAGGCAGACACTTAATGGATAATGTAATTCAGGTTCTGAAGCTCTTCCCTCAAGCTTCCAAAGGAGAGAGAAAGGTATGTTAATTAAGTTGGACATGAAGAATGCATTTGACAGAGTTAAGGTTCCCTTCCTCTATGATGTTTTGCTCTCATTTGGTTTTTGTTCTGAGTTTGTAAGTCTAATTAAAGCTTGCACTGATGGTCCTTGGTTAGCAGCATTAGTTAATGGGAGACCTTCTGACTTCTTCAAAGCTTCCAGAGGCCTTCGCCAAGGCTTCCCGATGTCCACTTTCCTATATATCTTGATGGCTGAAACTCTCAGCAGAAAACTGATCTTTGATAAGGAAGTTGGATATATCCCGGGTATCAAGATTGCCAGGGGAGTGGATCCAATCAATCACGCCCTTTTTGCAGATGATTTCCTGCTCCTGGGAGGGGCCTCCATGAATATTGCCCGGGCTTTTTATGAAACGCTTTTAAAGTACTGTCATTCCTCTGGTGCCTTGATAAATAAAGCCAAGAGTGTTTTTTGCAGTTGGAATGTTGAACCCTCGGAAATTCTACGAATAGCAGGTTTCTTGGGCTTTCCCGACTTCGATAAATGGAAAAAGATCAAGTATTTGGGTCTTCCTCTAACCCTTGGACCATCGCCTCCCTCTCTCTGGCTTGAAGTTCTGGCAAAGTTAAATGCAAAAATTGCTTTTTGAGGTGGTCAGTGGCTAACTAAGGCTGGGAAACTGATCTTGATCAAGGTTGTCCTCTCAGCTTATCCTATTTTCCAATCCTCATTGCTGTTAGCCCCAAAGAGTATCGTTGCTCATATTTCTAAATTGTTGCGGGGTTTTCTCTAGTCGGGAGGTAATGCAAGCCTAAAGATGTTGCATCTGGTAAATTGGGAAGAACTTAAGAGGCCATTCTCGGTAGGTGGTCTTCAAATCAGGGACCCTGGTCTAGCTAACCTGGCACTGAGTGGCAAGCTTATTTGGCAGCTTTTTGTGGATAAGAACCATCCAGTCAGCAAGATTTTTTTTAAGAAATATATCAAAGGTGGCTCATTGAGAAATCTTTCCTCTGCAAATACTCCCACTTGTACTACTATTTGGAATTCTTGCAGAAAAGGTTTTGAATTATTTAATCATCAATTATTTAGAATTCCAAGCAATGGGAAAAGAATCCTTCTATGAGAGGACAAAATCTTCGGGAATCCACCTCTTTCCTCAGTCACTTCTCTATCAGAGATTATGAATTGGGCAACAAATAAGGGTATTCTTCATTTGGCTGATATATGCTATTGGGACGGCTCAGGGAACTGGGTAGGTTGGTTTATTCCAGATCTCTTTGTTTGCCCTAAATCACAAAAACACATGTTGCTCTTATCTCTTACAGGCCTTGCTCCTGTTCATAATTCCCAGAAAGATGCTTGGGGATGTGAAAAGATGACGTTTACACAGCAGCTAAAGGATTTAGCGCTCTTTAATCTTCCCAGAGTTCAATTTTTTCTCCACCAATATGGAAATTGGTCTGGGCTTCTCAATGTATGCCAAAGGTAATTTTTTTTATGTGGCTCGCATTAAAGAAAAAGCTATTGATAGGCGATAAACTTGCTAAACGTGGCTTTAATGGCCCATTCCGATGCTGGTTGTGCAAATCAGCTCTGGAAACTGTCGACCATCTACTCGTTGAATGTGAATTTTCCAGAAAAGTATGGAATCCAATTCTCCAGGATTTCAATTGCTCTATCCCAGTTCAGTATTTGGTACCGTTCCTTTACCTGGGTTGGCATGCCAGCCGTCCTCCGAAAACTTCCTCAGCTATATTTCATTTACATTGGTATTCAATTTTAAATTTTACTTGGTGGGCGCTGTGGCTGATTTGAAAAAATTGCATTTTCGGTGAAATGGCCCCCTCAATCCAGCACGCTGTCCATAATTTCAAAAATTGGTCTGTTGAATCCTCAGGTTGTTCAACGGCTTCTCTCTTGGCTCCATTGAGGACGGGCTCTGCCACATTTGATTCAGGAGTCCAATTGAAATGTCCAAAACCGGCTAGCTCCTTTCATTGGGAATTTCGTGGAAATGAAGATTCTTTCAAAAAAATTTGGATGCCAGCAATTTTATTTTTTGATGGAGCTTCCAAAGGGATCCCCGGGGTATCTGATGCTGGTGGTGTCAGTTTCTTCCCTGGCTGTTTGAACTATCTCAGCGTAAGTTGGGGTATTGGTTCGACCACAAATAATCAGGCTGAATGCTACAGCTTACTTATGGAAATTCAGCTTGCAAAAGGAAAAGGGTTCAAGTCACTACAAATTTTTGGTGACTTTGAGATGCTGGTGAAAACTCTAAATACAGCAGTCACCTTCAGCAACTCTCTCTTGAATGTAATTTTGCAGAGAATTAAGACAACTTTGAAAAACTTTGACAGTGTTGAATCCTATCATATTCTTCGGGGTTTAAATAAACTTGCAGACTCCCTGGCTAATAAAGGATGCCTTCTTCCTCAAGGAATTCTCAGTATTGACGAGGAAACAAGTGTATTTCATCCTATACCGTAATGGTGTTTCTCTCAGTTGTAATTAGATTTTCAGTTGTAAGTAGTTCCATTCGGAGTAAGCCTCGGTGCAGTCTCTTGACTTCTAGATATTTGTAACTAGGTTGATTGCATCCACCAAAATATACCAGTTTTCTCCATTTTAATAAAATTACCCATTTGTGTTAAAAAAAAAATTGTGTTAGGCTTGTCTCTTCAGCAATCGAGAAACAACTTCTAGCACAAACACCTTTTGGTGTCATTGCCTAGGACGGGGGTACGAATTTATCTTCCTTGAGGTACATGACACTGGGTAATTATGTCTTTTGATTGTGAACAAAAGATAGATACAGAATATTGGCTGCAATTTTTTCATCGGGAGACTCTATGGAGGAATAATCTTTTAGCATTTTTTTTAATTCCTCTAAATCTGAATGGCAAGTTTAGCTGTTGATTCGGTTCCTTCATCAAACAAGATGACAAAGTTTGTGGCAGACTCTATTTTTCTTCAAGGGTTAAAGAAATTGTTAGGTATGATATATGAAGATGAATGGGACGAGGTCTTTCCTTCAGCTATATCTTCTTATTTAAATTCCTATAATATTTTTGATGAAGAAGATATATTAAGTTGTCTACAAAATCTTCAAAAGGAACTTGTGAAAGAATATGAAAGTTTGTTGGTTTAGAAAAGGTTCCAAATTTCTTCTTGTCAGTTATAATGATCGACATGAAGAAATTCTTCGTAATAGAAAAAGTGTAGATGCATTGGTGATTGATCCAAATGTTTCTATCAGTTTTGTTATGATGCAATTGATGTTCCAAAAACTATTGAAGATCAATCTATTTGTGATAAATATATTGACAATGAAAAGGAACAGTTCGAAACAACACAAATGAAACTCTTGAGCAGTAAGACAACATATGATATTATTCAATCCGAGTCACAAGAGGAGCATTTGAGCATGTTTTCTTTCTCACCAAAAGATGACCAACTGATTGTAGAGACCATCGAGCCCCTAGTTGCTAGCTTGAACTAGAAGTTGAAATGGGTAGCCATGGAGCAGTGAGAGATGAAAACACTCAAAAGCAGCTTATTTCTTTCCAAAAGAAAAAAGAGATAGTCGTTCATGGTTTCTATGACACGGTAGAAGCTTATTAAGAGGAATTTCTTAGATCAAAGTTGATATTTATAGGTCGCAAGTATCAACTTCCATGTTATAATAAATTTCCATTATATAGAATTTTCTTTTTTTTTTCCGATTAATGACATGAAAGAAATCCAATGTCTGAGACAATTGTTGAAATTTTTACACTGGCAATCTGTTATTACTTGATCAAAGAACTGAGTTGGTTAGATTAGGATCTATATATAAATAAACTTGTCATGCAAGCATTTAGTTTCAGTTTGAAGTTCGCTATTGAATATTTGGTATTCAATTTACAATATGGTAGATTTGTTTTCTACATAGAAGGCAGTCTTGTGGATAGCTTGATTTGTAGTTTATATTGGGTTAAAGTGTGAAGTTGTTTTCAGCCTCATTTGGCTTACAATACACAGTTGAATAAGACTCCACCCCAATGGAGATAGAGTATTAGTGTTCCTCATTCTTTGTTGCAGAGCATCCTTGGTTTACAAAGCAGATTCAATACGTAGGTTACAGATATCATAGACATTTAAGGAGAAGGCACTTGGTCTTCGTATTCTTGGAGCCTCGCGGGAGGACTCCATCCCCATCCAGAGCCAGTTGTTGGTACTATAATATCCTCCCATCAAAATTTATACATTCCATTAGCTTGCGTGTAAAGAGGCACTCCAGTTTTCGCTCCCGGAATGTCCAGCTATTATTTTCACCAGTTGCGAGTGTTCTAGTAAGCCTAGATATTTATCCTCATGTCAAATTTTTAACTTGGTGAATTATATTCAAATTCCAATCATTAAATATCTAATCTCCCAAGGCAAACTATATAAAAAACTAAGTATTTTTTAGACATAATTACTTAAATTTTCCTGTTTTAGTCATTATCTTTGGGCACATATTACGAGGATATGGAAGTGAATTTCAGAAATATCAAGGAGGTTTTTGTCAAGAATGAACTTATCTATGAAATACTCTCTCCGTTTTTGCATAGCTATCACGATTTAGGAGATACATGTGGTTCTTTGAGGTCGTCTTTTCTAGAAATTCACCAAATTCACCTCCTACAAAAAAATGTAGTCAAATATCAATTATATATTTTAAAGCAATGACCAAATGTGAAGTTGCATGCCCAAATAATCTAAGTGGTTGAGGGAAAGTGCCACATTAGCCTCCAAAGGTAGCGTACACACCAAGCACTTCAAAGGAGACATAAATGGTCTAGCTCTTGTTGATGTTATAATACATGTTAAAAAATGACTCTAGAAATCAGTGACACAACACTCGATCCTTTGGATAATAGCTGGAATTGGCACTAGTATTGATTTTTGATAGAAATCATGAAGATTGTTATTGTTTAGCTGGAAAGAAGAATCATGGCCTGGTGGCATAGCATTTCCAAATTTAATGACAAAATATCTGCTTTCTAAGATTTGGCACACAAAATTAACAACCAATTAAAAATCAAGAACATTCTCAATCTTTGAAATATTAAGTCGAAGATTAATTTTATGTTGCAGTGCATGTGAGAGCTAAAGCTCCAAATTCAAAAGCATTTACTTTAATCCCAGATTTTGAGCAACATTCATAGCAATCAATTCAAAATTTAGAGGCAAAAGATCAAGATTTGATTAATCATAATTAACATTTTTCAGCATAATTGGAGCAGTTAAGGATGCATGTGTCAAAGCATTTCAAAATTTCAAAGCAAGGTATCTTCAGTGTCGATGGTCAAATAGTTTGTTCCATACTTGACGAGCATCAAATTAGAAATCAAATAAGAAGAAATTGGTGAGGTAGCGGAGCTTCGACTTTAGTTTTGTATCGATATCAAACTTTCAGAACAACCTATGACATGTGGCAACATCAATTAAACATCATTTCCAATTTTCAATGAAAAGGATCAACATGTTAAACATCTCTCCAAATTTGTAGTGATTAGTTAATTCATAGATCACTAATTTGCAGGCAGAGTTTGAGGATTCAGTGATTGCAGGAGGCAAAGTATTTACTAAAGAATAACATTGATCCCCAAATTCTAAGATAACATGTCAAGCAGAAGATGCTAGTCAAAGATTAATGACAGATTTCATGGAAAATTATTTCAATATTCTTGAAATTTATTCAAATATCTCATTTAGTTTTTTATTAATTGACTTCTATTCCAAAAGGTGGGAATTAGTTGTTGGACTCAATTTATATATATATTATCACTTGTAATGTAGGTAAAAAGGGGGTTTCATCTGAGAGGCTGTGAGATGGTAGAATGTCAACACTGCACTGATTATTCTGAAAGCATGAAGATACATACTCTATAAATTTTCATTGGAGATTTGTTATTTGAATGCAAGAATTCATTTTCTATGAGTCAGTTTCTATCTTTTCTTTTAAATCTGAATATCGTGTAGTTATGTTTTAACTAATCTTAGTCATGTATTCTTGAGAAACAATGTTTTTGTTGTGATGGCTTATACTCAGATTTAGTATCTCAAAGTCCATGATTAGAATGGGTTTTTTTTTTTTTTTTTTTTTTTTAGAACATGGTCTTTTACGTTAATGTGTGAATGAGCAGTCTGTTCCATATGTTATTAGTGGCTTTGAACTTTTGTCTTCTACATTCTCTATTTTGTAAACCACCTCTTGGCCCATTTCCCAACTACATACCCATTCAAGTCAGTCAACCTTTACCTTGAACATTAAGATGTGTTAGGCTTGTTCTTCAACAATCGAGAAACAACTTCTAGCACAAACAGAAAGCAAGTCTAGCTAATTTATGGTAGGGATAGTAGTCGAGGAAATTGAAAGGAAAACTCAGTTGCAAGTAATGATAAGCAATAAATAGAAACCCCCCATTTAATCGATGGCAAGTAAAATGAATTGTAGATTAATTTGTCATATGAAAAAATATATATGTGTGAGTAAAACAATAAAGGGATAGGTAGTGATCAAGTTTAGCTCTAAATATATTGAACATTTGGTAGGGGGAGTGCAGGGATTGAGGATTGTAATTTTAAGTGTGAAAGCAAAAAATAATGAAGGTGTGCCTCTTACATTTTTTGAAGTGAGACATATGAAGTGTCTTTCATATTTTCATATTGTTTGAAGGAGAATGATGGTGTAGTTCAAATTCCTTCTAATGTTGTAGTACGTGGCATTGTTTTAAAGGTCAATCCTTGACGTTCATTGTTACCGATGTCAATGGTTGGACTTGTTAATGTCAATCCTTGGAATTTATGGATAATCAATGCCCAAGCCATATTGAGGGAGATTTGTTTCTTGCTACTTTGATTTATGGGTGGAATTGGTATGTGCTTTGGTTGAGATTGGTCCCATGGAGGAGCAATATAATTATCAAATACCATGACAACATAGGTTGGTAAATTAAGAGGGATAGATCCATGTGTGTATACAATTTGCATGACCAATTCAATTGCATCATTTACTAATCCTGGTTGGAGCCATAAATTGTAGGATAACATTACTCGCTTCCCTTCATATAGAAATATTTGTTTTTTCTAGTTGATGGTCATAATCTTGTTGTGCATCTAAACCATTAGTGAAATCTATGAAAGATCGCACAATAGGCATAGCCAATGCTTGGAGCATGTATTTGTTATGATAGTTTGCAAGATTGTTCATAGCAAATCAGATTCCAATGATGGAAAACAAGGAAATGTCAAAATCAACCTCAAAAAACGAGAACTACAATTTTAGTAGATGGTGTATGATTTGATTCCAATGATGACAAACAATAAAACATTGAGATTGTATAATATTTTGCCTTCTTCCTTAAATATTCCACTGAAAATATGTATTTTGTATTTTAGTGTGAGATGTAAAGTTGATTATTGTTGGAAAAGTTCTCGTTTACAATATTACAAAGTTCCTCTTTAATACGCCTAACATATATTTCTTGGAATTGTTTTTATGACATAAAATTATCTATGTATGCAAAATTAGTATCTTATATTGGTCGATAGAAGTAGTCCACAAAAACATATAAGGCCCAAGATACCACGATCATTTTGCAAATGAGGGCAATAATAAGAGAGTGGTGCTCACTACTAACATCATGGTTTATTAGTTGCAATGTGAGTATGCTTGTTTTCAAAAAACTCGCATTACTGATTTTCTAAATATTTTTATAAAAATTGCTCATAGCATGCCCATAATTGTTTTTGTGATGTCAGTCTTCAATGAAACACTTGTGTATTAAAAAACTTGTGTATAAAGTGTAATCTTAAAGAACTTGTGTAGTGCCTTTCTAAAAAACAAAACAATTTATTAATAATTGATGGAATAAGTTAATCAATATCTGTTGTGTTAGTTTAAAATACTTTAATTTTAAATTTATAACAAAATAATTTTATTATATATACTAAAAGAATTTATATACATGCAACAATGTAAAATGATATAATATTGAAATTATAAAGCATCTAAAGTACAAGATTTTTGCAGCTGAAGGCTTACCTATGTCGATGTTTTTCCTTTCACCAAAAGTTGCCTGCAAAGGCTAGATCGAGCACAAGTGCAGCTAAATAAATCCATTCTACTAAAATTGTCTGATAACCTGCAATCGGGAAGTTGCTACACATATTTAAGGACGATGAAAAAGTGATTTAAGAGTTTCCCACACAATTTGGGAGTTGAAAATTCGAAGAAATATCATAACAAAACCATTATAGAAACAAACTCAAGGTCACAAAGGACATTATTGGAAATACTCAATTTTATCTTTATTTAAAATATATAGCTATTTATATAGCGTCATCATTTATTTTGTAACTATGTTTATTTTTAATTGGTTGCCCATAGCACTTTTTTCCCCCAAAAATGTATTATTTGTATGACACGGGTGCTTCCTCATACCATTATTACTACTATCATTAAACTAGCAGTTGCACCAAAAGGTGCAATAAAACGCTGAAAGGAAAAATAAAGTGAATTCAATGACACAAATGAAACAAACTTGAAGGTGAATTCAATGACAACAACAAAAAATAGAACCGTGAATAAAAGAAAAACATAATATGTAATCAAGAAAAAAATACAAGAAGGAAAAAAAACTGAAGGTCCAAATCATAAACTATTAAATATGATTTGAAAAAAATCATAAGCTGACTTATATAGCATGATGTGTTGGGGTTGGCGATGAGACACCTTGTCTAGTTTTACCTATATTAGCTATTAAGGCATAGTAAATTATGTCATATCACCACCCATACATGTCATGTTGTATATCAATTCTCCAAATTCTACCTCTATCTTTAACTCCAACAATTTACTACGACTACTAATAAAAAGGAAAAATAAAAATTTAGAATTGTTCCACATGAATCCATGTAGAGGGATGCATGTATCCGTTTTCCACGTAAATGAGTTGTTCCAGTTTTAATTGCTAGAGAAAATTCTATTGGAAACAACAATTATGAACAACCTGCACAATTAAACTCTCAAAGTAAAACTAAACATATAGCAAAATTCTTACCAGCAATAAATCCACTTTCAAATATCTGCAAGATTTTTTTTTAAGATCATTAAAGGGATTGTATAATAACATCCGTGGACCAAAAATTAATGACTAAAATTAAAAATTACAAGGATTAAATTTCCCAAAAATCGTTTGATTTTATAAGATTGCATTGAGGATTAAGGCCAGTTAGTAATTGTTGTTATATGTATGGAACCTGCACCTAAGAATTTTAAGAGCTAATGTTTATATTTTAGAAGAAGGGAATATACATACAGAGAGTACTGCTTTAGGTAATCCCAATTCAGGCATAAAGAAGATAGAGTGACCTTACAATTTAGGCACATGGAGAATAATGCTCCCTCCTTAACTTCCTCCACAATTCAATCCTCCATCTCCTCTGTTAGCACTAATATATCCATTAACATTCAAATTTCTCTTTGTAATGATCTTGAGACACCCACCTCCCCCACCACTGAATTCACCTTTCCTACTGGTTGTCCCACCCCTGCTTCCATAACTCCAAAGTTTAGTAAGAGTAGAAGCATCTCCACCCTAGGTATCTTTTGGATACTTACCATCACCCTTATTGCAGCAATAATGCACCTATTCCTCCATGGTGTGCACCTACACTATCAACACCAAGTGGTGTTCCACTCATTTGGGGGGGTGCTCCACCCAATGAAGTTGTATTCGGTAAAGAATTATTCTGTAAAAATAAATTTATTGCATGTATGATAAATGTACCTCCTAAAATAGATGCATACTCACCCAATAATAAGTCCCATGAGATATTAATATTGATCAGACAACATGTAAATGGGAATCCTATAGAAACACGTGATAGAATCTCTAAATTGCCTTCTCCAGTAATCAACACATCATTGTCAAACTGCAAGCTAGTATTGAGTTGACAAGTGGTATTCAATGACCCAATTCCTCTCAATTCTTCTTCACATAAAAGTAATTTCTTTATGTCCAGAAAACAACAGGATAAATTTCCAATGCCAAACATACTTCTAATTTGACCATCACCAAGAATTATAGAAAAATCATTCAAGATGACATATTTTTTTAATACCACATCATCGTGGCTAATGACCTTGATAAGTAGACTACCAGAAGTAAGGCGAAGCAAAAATACTTATGAACTCCATGCAAAATTCCCCATGTATAATGGTCATACTACCAGTCGAAACACATCAAAAACCATGAGTATAAAAGGGGGAATATGTACACTTTGATGGTGATTTGAAAATTTTCATGAATTTACATCACACATTCAAGAAGACATCATGGAATATTCTCATTTTACAACAAACCAACCTACACTATCAGATGTAGAGATTTTCTTTCTCAGTTCATGTACCTTTATTCCAAGTTCAAAGGAACATGCAAGAACAGAGCATATTCTCCTCCAGCTTTGTTTCACACATGTTCAATGCACCTCAACACAGGAAAAATCAAAGTAATTGAAATGCTATTCATTTTCACAGTTTGGCATGGCATGGAAAAAACTAATCTCATAAAAAATAAGACTCCAATGTGTTGTTATAATTGATGTCATAAAAACTATAAGAAGGAAAAACATGTTTGATACCAATAAAACTACAAAATGAACAATAATAATCCCATGTAGGATTCAACATAAAAATATGGTGTTGTAAACATTTTTGGGCTAGCACGGGGAGTTCAGGTACATGAACATTGTATCCTTCTCCTCCGAAATGGCATTGACCCTTTCCCTTTTCCAGATCGTAAAGTTGTTTATGAATACTTTGCCTTGAGGAATTGTTGCATATGACTTGCAGATAGATGTGCATAGTTGATTGGAACAACTACACAAGAAACACACAATGATCAAATCAAACACATTTGACAAAAGACATCCCAAATGTGAATATAACAATCACGATCTTTAATAAGATTAACATCTTAACCTGAAGAAATTGTTGTTGTACTTCTTTGATGACTCCAAAAAAAAAAATCCTATTAGAATTGCAATCAAACATCAAAAGACAAAATGTAGTACGAAATACTTTAAAATGGTCCATTCTTGGAATTAAATAATTCGATTTCCCATTCCAAGAAACTAACTGTTATTTTTGGGAAAAAAATTGTTTATTTTAAGTGCTAAACAAACATGAAAGTATAGACCATTCTCATCACCATTTTTAGAATTGTCTAAATTCCAGTTGCATTTTCTCTTCTATGTACGTCTCCAAACATCTTCTTAGATCCTAGAAGCCTCCAGTACTAAACCTTGAAAAAATCTAGTGTTTCAAGGGATCGAGTAGGGTTTATAGGTAAACAACTACAGGCTGGGGAGAGCAAATCTAAATCGATATAAGCTACAAATTCATGTAAGAATTCCAAAAGACTCTCGTATTATATACATAAACGCTGGTGAAAGTTTGAGGTATATATTAACTATAGGAGAGACATATGTACTGAATGTCATCCAATACTGCACAATTTCTCTTAAAGTTGGAAGCTAGTATTAAAACGCTTAGAAGTTTCTCTGCATATTAAATTTAATATACTATTACTTCATAATGTTCCATAGCTCCCAAGTGGTGGAAGCAAAGTGAAAAGTCAGTTGGAGTACAAACTTATGGTATTTTCATTGGTTAGGGTCTTAATTGAAAGTATTGAGATCATGTAAGAAGAACAAATGTGGCAGGATTGTACGAGATATCGTTAAGCAACTTTCATATTTCAACCTTTTTCAGGTTAAAGGAATTAATGTAATCCCTGCATTTTGTTGTCAGATAGACAGGGGATATCACATGTTAATTGCTCAAAACACTCCATTGCTTGAGATGGTCAAACTGATGGTGCATAAATCAAATCTTCCTCCACAATTTGATCATTACATGAGTACATTTTAGCCTGAAATCTGACAGCTTTGATGTCTGAAATTCGACAGAGACATGTCTGTTATTCAACGAAAACATTTTTTTTTGGGCGTCGATGGGAATTCGTCAGTTATTTAACAACATTTCAAACCCCATAGATATTTCAACAACATATCATCCTAAATTTGGGAAATTTTTACTTGAATTAGGCGTCAAATTCTGACAAAGAGATGTCGAAGAATCAACAGATATCACTTCAATTAGACACCTAGAAGCCATCATTTCTATTAACTCTTCTTCAGAATTCCGACGGCCTAAGGATGTTTAAAACAAAACAGTAGAACAAGGGACAAACAATAGAGCTTAGTTTTTTGGCCTTTGAATTCTAATGAAGGTAGCAAAGGAAAAAGAATGTAAACATTTGAAAGTCTATAGAGATTCCAAGCTTCTAATGGACTGGGCACATAGAAAAACATTTGTAAAACATCCACTGGAAAAAGGAAATAAAGAAAATCTAGCAGACCCATTGCTAGACGACCCAAATCTATGGCATCTAGCAAACCTAAAATTTCGAAAATTATATTGTTTGAGAAGAGTGCGAGGGTTCCCAAACCCGCTTCTCTAACATTGATTGCAGTTGATTCGAAGAGAATATTGTCCAGAGGTTGCACTACATAACTGTTGTTGTTTACCGACTATTAGATTGAATGTCGAAGATAAAATGCCTAGGGGTTCATGGATACTCTTGAAAAAAATCCCCAAATCTAACATATTGCATGTGCTCTCCATTACCAGAATTAATTTTTCAGGTGAATTAAGATTGACCATTACATACCTGTTATTTTCTAGTGTTAGCCTGGTAGACTAAAGGTTGCAAGGATTGAAATCCAATACCTCTTAAAACAAGTTTCATAATGTTATTTTCTGAATGGTTTGATAAGATTGCAAAGTTGATGGTATTCAATTTCTACTTGAATATATAGGTAAGGGAGTGTTGTAGCACTTAGTGCACACAATATGAATAAGGTGATATGATACTACTCAATAGCTGACAAATAAGAACTAGATTTTAGCTGCCTTCAACAAATGAAAGAAGTTGGGAGTCAGGATAACACAGAAACATATAACTTCTTTCTTAAGTTCTAAGTTGTTTCTGAATATAATATTCTCATATAAGGCACTTTAGATGTACCCAACATTGGAAAAATCAGTTTGCATTCATGTTGCATACACTTTTGAGATGATTTTATTGCCGGAAAAATCTAATAGACTTGATACAACTATCAAACTTTTTGAAGAAATGAAAAGTAAAGGATTCTTCCAGAATTCCTCAATATTTCATGTATTGTTGACCCTTTGTGCAAGGTGGAGACATTAGACATGACTATGAAGGTCTACATGGACACACAAGTAGTTTTATTTTGACGCTTTGTGAGTACATTTACTTCTCTGAAGGATGGAAAATGGATATGCCATTAAATCTCTAACATGAGCTAAAGGCAGGCTTCACGCCGTGTTATGGATTTCACACCATGGTCATTAATTCATAGTCAAATTCTAGGAAATTGGATATTTCTATCATTATTTGCAAAAATGGAAAATAATTGATGCATACACATAAACATTCTTCATTGAAACAATTCCTTGGTGAATTTGTACAGTATTCTATGGATGTCCATATTTGCCACTCTCTACATGTATAAGATCATTCTTGTTATTTCCTCTATTTCTAGTCCTCACCAGCCACTCTCTGCAAGAACAAATCTTAATCTCCACAAATGGATGTTGTTAGTGCTTATTATTTCACATCAATAACTGAAGCTATAAATGAAAGCTTTGAAGTGTTTCATCCCCTGTCAATGTAAAGGATAATGGAATGGGAAACCCTCATTATGAGGATATTATTATAGATGATTTAAAGGTTATGCTCATAAAGCAAAAATCTAGACATTTTGATAAGTACAAAACTCAATCCCTAGAATGAGCAATCCACGTTTGTGTTGGGACATTTCATGGTGTCTAAATATTTAGTCTAGTTCTGTGGGACAATGTTTTCTCAGGAAGGAAAAAGGGATTATGTTGAGAAATTAATGATTGTAAAAAAAACATTAGACTCTAGCACAAATGAGAGTATGTCAACAGACTAGAATAGTGACAAGCCTGACAAGTATCAAAAAGCACTTCCTAACCTTGGAAAAATAACACACCAAAAGAATCAATGGTACACCTACTTCCATAATGTAGGAGGTGGGGAACTCGTATGAAGAGATCATGAAGTTGAGAGAGAAAAGTAGCAAAGAGAGGGGATAGTCCATATGAGGCTCAGGCCCAAAGGACTCAAAAGAAATAAGCTATATATATCTGGTAGCAACAGAATACAAGGTTCATCAGGTAGTTGCAGGTCTTGGAGAATGACTAGCAGGCTAAGATGGATAGGAATGAGGAAAATAAAGAGCTCAAAGAGCTCATAAACTACTAAGAAATAAATTAGTATAGGCAGAGGCAAAGAGAATTATAATTTAAAGCATGTTTTTTCTTATTCTCCCCTACCCCATGTGTCTTTTGCCAGTTTTCTTGCCTACGTACTTCCCTCTTAATATCATGTTTCTTGGCAAAAATCTCATAATGCATTTGAATAGATGTATCTTTTTGCATTTTCAACATTTCCTCTCACTCATCAGTTGCTTCTTTGATTTTATCTTTTTTTGTAAATTGTACTTTCTCTGCAGAATCCTTTAAGCTTTCATCAATACATGATCTGGATTTCCCCCCATCAATATCTGGCATAAAGTCCTCTTTCTCTGATGAGCTTCATGCTAATCTTCCATCATTCATTCCTACATAATATTGTAAAGCATCATCCATCTCAACAATGTATTTGACAATTCAATAGTCATTTGAATGATGATTTTCATGCTAATATTCTATCCTACATTCCTACATAATTGTTTGAAGCATCATTTGTCTCATGAATGTACTTGACAATTCAATAGTTGATGTATTGTTTTAATTGAGGAAAGTGAGATATGTACCGCATATTGCTTGATATTCTAGATAAAGCATCATGCAGGTGGATGAATCATGTAACCACTTTTTCTTTGTCATCCAACATAAAAGTTGTATAGGTATTGGATGGATAGAGTTACTTCCTTCACAATGTAACTATATGAAGGTAAATCATCTGCCTTGAAGTTTTTGTCAAGAATATCCTTTGCTCCAGTTGCATACCTTATATTAAGTATAGATTTTATGAGCAATCAGTCAGAAAACACCTGGGAATAGTATCTTCTTATTTTCAATGATTTGTATTTTCAACTTCCAAACAATGACAAAAACAATAAAATAATGAGAGCATTAAAGCTTCGTGGAGTGGACCACGGTGTAATATAATGGAGCTTTTTTTAATTATTTATGAGGTAAGTAATTCTATCAAATAAATATGTATCAAACAAATGGGTGAAATGGGAAAAAATTAGGCATCTAAGCATCTATTGTAGTCGCCATAGATATGAGAAGGCATAGCATGGTCTGGAATGGAGTGACACATATGACATTTTGGAGCTGGTTGAGAAAACCAAACATCTCCACTATAACCTACATTTAAAAGTGTCCGCAAAGTTAGCAATGTGCATGTCTCCATCACTGCATTGGTAGATTTACTAGTTCAAACAAGCAAGAGCATAATTTAAAAATCTAAAACACAGAACCACATCTAAACAATTGATTCAATGTCTCTTAATTGCCTCCAAAATAGACAAAAATACCACCATTAATTGTTTATAGTCAAGTGTATGCTCTTTCTGTATGGGAGAGAGATTATTGATGAAAAAATTCTATGTCCACTATTAAAACCAGGAAGGTAATATGAAAACAAGACATTGAATAAATGTGGTTGACCTCCACTGTGTCCACTTATAGAAGCATCAACAACAGCTTAAGAATCCATGATGGCCCCTCGAGCATCATTCACAATCAAGAACCCCTTCTCCATCTTGTTGATTTTCTCCTTGCTAAGAATTCCCCTATTGTAACTAAAGGGTAAGAAACACAATAATTACGTTTCATCTATTTTCACCAGGCCTTTGTTACAACTATTTTCATCATACTGCATAGACAAACAATATGGTAGATCCATATGACAATGCTCCCGTACAATTTCTCTTTGAAAGGAATAACCTAAAATGATAATTTTCTTATAAGAGAATTTGAGATGCATACATGTAACAACCCAAAGATGAAATAACTAAAGATTATAAGACCTAACATCTTCCATGTTCTAATGTAAGACATAACATGTTTTCAACCATGAGTTGGTAAGCAGACAAACACAGAAAACACCATTGTCCATTATTGAAAGACAACATAGAGTGTACACAATAACCCATGGGGATTCACCTCATGAGGCAACGAAAGAAGTACAAGGCATAGTTTTGTATAGAGAATGATATATCTGCATATTAGCAAAACATGCAAAGAAGAGTGTGAACATACATCATAAAGGATTTGTCAACTAAAAGATTAAATATAATAGTTAGTTTAATCATTTTCAAATATTAGAGTTGTTTGCCTCCAAAGACTAATTCCTCAATACATGTGACATAGGATCATCCCTTGTACTTGCTAAAATATTTTACCAATCTATATTCCAGTGTTTAAGTGAATCTTAGTGAATCCAATGAATGGAAACATTGTTCCCATGAAAGAACCAAGAGAAGCAAGGTGCATTTTACAGCCTGAATGAGAGTGAAAGTGATCCATCAACTCTCTGTGTGCTAGATGAAAGTCTAATGACTATGGACATTGGTGTATACCTATCTAAATATTGACATGGTATGTACCTGCAGGATGTGATCTAGACCCATCTAAACATTGGCATGCTACATACATGCAAGTTGTTGAGCGCAAGGATGCATATATCCTATCCACACAACCATTGTATCAAATATTGGAACTTGGATATGCAACCTTGATCTTCCCAATGTCGAGCTCTATGTCAAATGTGATATTAGATAGGTTTAGGTATTCCATATATATATATATATAACAAGACAATCCAAGATAAATAGACTCAAGTTTAACATATAAAACCATCAAGAAATTAGGTTATTTTGAACTTCTAAAGAACTTGTATCCAAATAATATAATTTGATCCGTGCAAAAATAACTCCCTCTTATTAAATTCAACATGGTGATGAATCCAAGGTGGCTCTAACTCAACCAAAAATCCAAGGTGGTGTATGATCAAGAACACACACCAGTTTTAGCCAATTTGACATAACTATGCGTAAAAACAAATATATTGAGAAACGAATGGTTAACACAAGCTAAATAGAAGCACATTTTACACTCATAACACGGTTTCAACGTCGAGATGTTCAGAACTATGGGAGACTTACTCTAGGCAGTGTCATGACATCAAGGAGAGTGAACTCAATATTAGTCCATGAAGAGTAATCCAATATTTCCTAACCTCGATTCCTTCTCCATGTCAACACAAAAACAATTTTGGATTGTGTCCTAGTGGTGGTAAATGGGAATCCAAATTAAGATTGGCATGTCTGGCCCAATAAATATGCTAGAGTAAAAAACTAATTGCAACCTCCATGAAGCTTCCAGCCTCTACTTTTGTCTACATAATCGTTGTGCACCCCCTAAGGGACACTAGTGCTACATAATCATCCTAATGCATAGGAACTGAGGTGTTGTTGTTGTTGAATCGACAATGGTAGAATCATGTTGTGCCACAATAGGAATGAGAACATAAGCCAGAGCAACATATAAAAAACCTAACAGGAAATAACCACGATAACTAAGTTCAAATGGCTATATGGATGTCAAAATTAACTTTCTTAACTCCTCGATCATCCTTGTGTTATTCATTGTAATATGATCTTCAAGGATTACAATTTCCATTCCATTGACACCTTAAAACTATTGAATATGCTCTTCCTCTCCAAAATCTGTTGACCTTGAAGTGACCATCAATTTTCGCTTACTAGGATTGAGGAAACTAATTGGGGCCATGTAGTGCATTTTTCAACTTATTTACAACATGTTCCCTACTTTTTGGCACAAATCCTTGAAAATGTTGAATACGCACTTCCTCTCCATAAAGCAGAAACACCACCTCGGTTCCTATTCACAACAAAGAAGGAATATTTTTCTATATCCAATTTTCATATTACTTTTTATTTCTTGTTTATGGTAACATTATAGGAATTTTTTTTATCTTACTATAAATATGAAAGAGCAAAAAAAAAATTGCAGCCTCCATGAAGCTTGCGGCCTCTATTACTTCTATCTACATAACTATTATGCATCCCCCAAGGCACAATAATGCTTCCCTTTTCCTGCCATATCTTCCTTCTTTGTTGTGCACGTGAACTAAGGTGGTGTTGCTGCTAAATCAACAACTGCAGAATCATGTTGTGCGCTCCTCGCTCATCATTGTGTGACTCCCTGCAATATGTTGTTGTTCCAGGAATGAAATTTCCATGTCATTCACACCTTTGATTTTGACATATAATTTTTGATTTGATGGGTGTCCTTGAAAACCACTGACCTTGGAATGACCATCAAATTTTTCATACTAGGCTTTAGGAATGACCATGTGTCCTCCACGACTTCAACTTTCTCCATGGTATTGCACAAAATGGGCATACTTCAATGAACAAATATAAACAGCTATAGATGCCTTTCAATAGATAATATTGAGTGGATTCGGTAGATATCTGACCTCACACAAGCAAAAGTGGCAACAGAATGAAGATTTAATTCCAACAAAGATCTATAACACAAGAGATAGCTCCATAACATGCACAACATAAATTGCTACTCCCCACACGCACTGTAACACAAGTTTCTCCTTCTGCAACTTCTACAGCATAAATATCATATTTTTCTTAGCCACGCCCTTCAACAAATGTGTGAATCTCTGCTATTGAACACTATATTGTACTGTGTAAGCTAGTTTGAGGTTTCAAAAGATGGATTGGGATTCAACCCCAACAAGCAAGCTCTAATGCTTTTGGACTAGAAATTAAGAAATATACTAGTCGTGTCGTGAGCTTGGGAACACCCTGTGCTGCGGATACTTGCATATTTAATCCATTATTATTTTACTAGCCCTATTTACTATACCAAGATGGTGTCTATAGACGTTGGTTATATAGACGCTTACTAGAGGACAGAGGGTGAGCACAGGCATTCATTTCCTTCTCTTCTACTGGTTGCGCCATTCCTTAAACAATGAATGCAACCTGTCCTCCCTTTCTCCTTGAATTTGATGCCACGGTTTCACAAGAGGAGCAGTCTTCTCCTCTAGCAAAAGAGCCCTATACTGTGCACTGTAGATTCAGCTTACAAACCACAATCCAACAGAGGGACATGGTTCCATTCAGAATAAGACCTTACAATCCAGTGACTTTTGTACCCAGATTAAAGATATAAACCACCATTTCTGCAATGGCACAAAAACTTACGTTGGAAGTGCCATTGCCGCCCGCTACCATATTCAAATAGGCATGCCAACAGATAGAGATTGATTTACCAAGAAACACAACATATTATATAATTATGGGGACATCAAAAATCCAATGAGGTAACGTCGGAAATTCGACCTAAAATTCTATCAACTTAAAAAAAAAATTAATCAAATTTCATAATTTGAAAGTGAAATCCAACAAAACAATACTTTTCGTCGGATGTCGTCAGATTTTCTCGTTGGATTTTGGATACAAATCTTGTTGTGTTAAATTGGATATGAGCATCATCAGAAATTCCCCTTATGAATCCCAAGGACATGAGCTTGGATCACAACAATAGCACAAGTTCATTTGCATGTCTCCTCTACTTTGACCATGCTCGCATGCTCTTTCAAATCTCCTAAATATTTTTGGTGAAAAATTACCTTGTAATATTCGACAATCCCTTCAAAACCTACTTTACTCTCGATGTTGCACCAAATTTGAGTTGATAGGAATGACAAGATTCCTTTTTAATTATTTTTTATTAACAACCTAAAGAATCTAAGTTTTCTTTAATTCTTTTATGGTTCCAAGTCCTTGTTTCCAGATTCTCGTATGTATTGTGAGATTGGTTGTCTCCATATCATGTCTTTAATTGTCTCTCTTATGTTCTCTTAGATAGGTTGCAGCGACTTCGCTGTAAAATATTTCCCATATGTGAATGTCATCAATTCCTTTCATTTCGTAGATTCCACATTTTGAATCTATACCCCAAAGAAAAGTGTTTTTGGTTCTTTTTCTCACTCATTGACCTCTTTTTCCTCTCAAGTCCCTTATACTCTTGCTTTTTCTAGCTGCCTCATATTCTACAATCTTATGACAATGTTATGAAAAAATTAGTGTGCAAGAATTTACTTCCATTTGGATTTTCTTTACTCTTTATGTGGATTACATATATCTCACCTAATTTGAATGCATTGTGCTAAGCTACAACTTCTGCACATGTCCTCTTTACAAATTCTTTTGCATAATCCCTGCTTCACGTGCACAATTCAGATTCCATTGTCTCGTCTTATGCAATCATATTGTAGAGCTTGGATAAATAAGACTCCACTATCATCGAAAAATCTATCCAATGATGTCCCTCTTGTTGGTGTTGTCCATCATTGCAAGATACTCAGGTGATCCTCAGTGTTTATACCATAATAATGTTACTTACAAGTCTACAAATCAAAGGGTGAGATTCTTATCGATGCAGGGTCTGTTATCAGTACCCAATAAACTTCCAACTACCTTTAGCTAATCCATGCATATGATATAATGCTTTACATGTATGATATTTGCTCTTATCTTTCCTTCATAAATTGTAATTAGGGTTTTATTGACAGCTCAGTGGCCTCAGACTCCTCTTGGGAAACCTTGACATATTCATGGAAATTCGTTGCCTAGGCATTTACTAGATCCTTGGATAGAATAAGCATCCATCCTGTGGGTGCCCTGTCGTGGGCTAGGGTTTTGAGAACTTGAATCTGCTCGTTCCTTATATCACCATCCATACCTGTGATGTTGTACATCAATTCTCTGAATTCCAACTATCTATTTAACTCCAACAATTATATATGATCTTTGATACAGAGGAAAAATAAAAATCGAGAATTGTTCCACATGAATCCATGCAGAGCGATGTGTGTATCTGTTTTCCATGTTAATGAGCTGGTGAGTTGTTCCAATTTTAATTGTTGGAGAAAAATCTATTGGCAAAAATAATTATGAACAGCTTGCAAAAGTAAACTCTCAAATTGAAACTAAAGATATAGAAATTCAAACCAGCAATAAATCCATTGTAGATTATCTGCAAGATAATTTATTTTTGTTTTAAGATCATTAAGGTATTGTATAAATTAACAGACTAGAAATTAACAACTAAAATTAAGAATTCCAAGGCTAAATTTCCATGAAATCATTTTAGTTTATAAGTTTGCATTAAGGGTTAAGTCCAATTAGTCATTGTTGGTATATGTATGATAGAAGGGGAGATGCATGAGAGGAGGGGTTTTGGTGCCCTAGAGTTTCTACATGTCGTTTAATGGCTTCTCTGTAACTAGCTACTGCCCAACGATTACCTTCATCATTTCTTTGGATTTATTTCTCAGCCCTCTCGATATCCCATATGGTCACTTGCACGGGGGGGCGTAATGTCCTCCCCAGCCGCTGTCAGACTCCTTCTCCATGCAGCTACAGGAAGATGCACAACCTTCTAATAGTCCTTTACCCACTGACATCCTGCAATCTGACGCTATCAATTCTGTTTAGGAAACATGGAATATGCACATGGCAGCAGATAAACCCCAAACACACACATGTATAGGCATGTCCACAGATAAACCCAGAATCAATCTGCCCCCATCCAGAATCAATGCCAGAATAGAATACATGAAGACATATGCTCTCATTGGGAAATTCATTGGAATCTGGCCCACTGAAAATGCTTTTCTCCACTGGATCACCGTCAAATGGAGGCCCAAGGCGCATTTTGACATGTAGCTAGGCTCAAAAGAATTTTTGACCATCATTTTTTCTGTGTTGGAGGACAAGGATCATGTGCTAGAAGGAGGACCTTACTTTTTCAACTCTGCGAGTCTCTTTCTTAGGAATTGGGTCGAACGCTTCAACCTTGACACGAAAAACTTCTCCTAAGACCCTGTCTAGGTCCGACTATATTCACTCCCCCAGGATTAATGGGATGAGGAGACTCTCAAAGACATTGGAAATGCGCTGGGAGACTTTGTTAAAGTGGCAGATCAAACAAAACAACAAAGGTACACCTCTTATGCTTGAATCCGCGTTTATATGCACATTGATAAAACCCTTGCAGATTCCATCATACTCTCACATGAAGAAACATAATGGATTTAGCCGCTAGACTTTGAACGTGTGCCTTTCAAATGTAGAAAATTCCATGAGCATGGTCACCTATATCGAGACTTTCCCAAGAACAAAACTCCTACAGAATAGAACCTCTCCACTGATGAAGAAGGTTTCAAGAAAGTTACCAAAAGAAGAAGACAGGGAAAAAAAAAACCCATAGTCAACAAAACCTCAAATCCCTCCACTAGCAACAACTTTGAGTTTCTTGGGTCCCAGAATGAAGAGCCAGGCAACTTAAAGACAGAGCCCCCCCCCCACATCGAAACACCATCACCAAGAGCCTCAAAAAGGCAAGAAAACAGATGAATCCAACCAACTTGCCAAGGAGGATTCTGTCAAGCAACCCCAGTCCGCGCAGGAAGGTTCTCATGACCAAGATTCTCTACTTTCAACACAAGATGGTGATGTCTTAATGGATGAGGATATGGGTGACATAGATCTAGGAGATATAGATCTATTAGGACTGGAAGATGCTTGCAAAAACAACACCCTTCATGCCATTTCTCCCAAGAAATCTAAATGCTCACTGATATACTCCAAACAACCAAAGCTTGCAACAAACTGGGTATCATTACTAGAATCCTCAAAGAAGCAAAGAAAAGAAACAAGGAGATAAAAAAGAGAGGATGGAAAACTGATTTCCAAAGGATAGACACTCAGGGCAACAGACTAGTGGAATCGGGAATATATTCCCAGCTTACATAATTCTTCCCACTACATCCCACAATTAACCAATGAAGATAATATCCTGGAATATAAGAGGCATTAATAGCCCCAACAAGCATAGAATGATAAAAAAAAGATCCAACAAGATAAACCCACCATCCTTATGTTACAAGAAACCAAATCCAGCAGCAACAATCTTGAAACTCTCATGTCCAGACTTTAGCGTGGCAACAGATCCATCTCTGTATATTCCTCAGGGGCCTCTAGCGATCTAACCATCTCCTGGAACCCTGCAGAAGTGGAACATGAAAATTTCCTAGCCTCATGCCACTCTATTTCAGCCCACTTCCATCCTATTGGCATTAATATTCATGGCAAGATCACCAATCTTTATGGCCCTCAATTCCCTGATCAGGGAATCTCCTTTCTAAATTTTCTCCAATTGGTCATCCAAGACCAAGCCCATCTTATTGATATCTTTGGGGGAGACTTCAATCTCATCACCTCTCTTCATGATAAACGAGGGGGATGATGCATACTCTCACAGGAAGATAATCTCTTCAAGGAGTGCATTGACAACAATAGCTTGTTCGATCTCAACACAAATAATGGGATCCATACTTGGAACAATTGCAGAGGAGTATTTGCCCAGATTGCTTCTAAGCTTGATCGATTTCTCATCACTGAACATCTTATGCTCAAGAATGAATAACTTCATGCTTCTATTCTCCCTACTTCCGATTCTGATCACTGGCCCATATGTCTACATTGGTAGATGGATGGGGCCACCAGGAGAAAGACCTTTCATTTTGAAAAATTCTGGCTCACTCACCCAAATTTTTCTGAGATGATTAAGGAATGGTGGTTGAACACTCAGGTTACTGGCTCAACCTACATGTTCAAAATTCAAACGAAATTAAAACTTCTCAAACAACATCCCAAGCATTGGAACCAGCATACCTTTGGGAATATCTTCACAAGTAAAGCCCTTCTGGAAAAGGAAATGGATCATCTACAGTAGCAGATCATCACTTCCGGAAGAAGAGAAGAAACTGATAAGCAGTAACAATATCTCCATACAAATATCAAGGAAAGAACTAAACAATAAGAGATCTTCTGGAAGCATAAATCAAGAATCAAATGGCTTCATGAAGGCAAATGCAACACCTCTTTCTTTCATCAATCCACTATCCAACATCACAAGCATAAACGCATCACTCATTTAAAAAACAGTGAAGGCGTCCAACTGGAAACCCACAAAGACATTGAAACCGAGTTGGTTTCTTTCTATGAAGATCTCCTCACTGAAAATGAGCAAGATAGGGAGTATGCTATGTAAGAAGTAACTTTTCACATTCCCTCACTGGTCACAGCATATCAAAATGCCATGCTCATGTTACCCACCATGCTTCAAAAAGTGGAGACATCCATCAGACAAATGAAGGAAGAAAAATCCACTGAACCAGATGGCTTCACTATCAACTTATTTCACTCCTGCTGGGACTTGCTCAAATACGAGATATGGGAAATGGTGGAATAATACCTCAACACTCGGAGGATTCTACCAGCCATCAATGCTAGCTTTCTCACTCTTATTCCCAAGGAAAACAAAGCTTCCACTCCTAGTAAGTACATGCCCATAACTCTTTACAATGTTCTTTATAAAATCATTACTAAAATCATTGCCAATCGCCTCAAGCCCGTTTTTCCTTCTCTTATCTCCCCTGAACAAACATGCTATGTGGAAGGATGTCAAACACTAGATGGAATCATTCTAGCCCATGAAATCATTCATTCCATGGAGATCTCCAAAAAAACCAGCATGCTTCTCAAACTCGACCTTTACAAGGCTTTTGACAAACTCAACTGGACCTTCATAAAAAAAACCTTGTTGGCCTTTGCATTCGATCATTCCTGGATCCACTAGGTGCTCCGTCTCATTTCTACTACCTTTTTCTCTATCCTCGTAAATGACGCTCCCTTAAAAACTTTCAATCCTTCCTGGGGCATAAGACAGGGAGATCCACTCTCCCCCTTTCTTTTAATCTTCATGACATAAGGCCTGGGAAGAATGCTCACTCATGCAACAGCTCAAGGAACTCTAAAAGGTCTCTCGCTCCATGAGCACACCCCCATGACTCATCAACAATTTGTGGATGATAACCTACTAATTGGACACCCTTCAATTCAGGAGACCAAATCTACCAACAACATACTCTCCACTTTTTCCAAAGCCTCAAGCATGACCATCAATCTAGAAAATTCAGAAATATTTTTCTCCAACACTCCCTTACCCACCCAGAGAAACATCACAAGAATTCTAGGCTTTACAGCAGGAAATCTCCGTTCGAAATACCTTGCTGCCCCTCTCATTGATTCTGCACTCAAGCACTCCTCCTCGAAGGAACTACTTACCAAATTGGAACTCCGACTCTCTCAGTGGACTCTGCGCACCCTCAACCTTGCTGGACGTCTTGTCCTCATCAAATCTGTCTTGGAAGCCATGCCCCTCTACTTATCCTCTATCCTAGCATCCCCAAAATGGGTCCTTAAATCCATCAGAACGTTACAATGCACTTTTCTCTGGCAAGGGGACAAAAACGTGCATCATTGGTCCCTCGTCAAATGGGATACAGTATGTCATACCAAAGCGAATGGTGGTCTCGAGCTTTGGTATTTGGCGCAGAGCAATGAAATTTTGAGTGCCAAAATATGGTGGAACTGGATCACCAAAAATCATATCAAATGGGCACAACTCTGGAATTAAAAATATGTTGTTGACTGGCCACCTCAACAACTCATCAGGTACTCTCAAAACATCAAAGGATCACTCATCTGGAATGAAGCTAACTCTCAAAGACTAATAATCCAGCAATAGAGCTTCTGGGAAATCCATGGTAGCTCCTTATCCAACTTTTGGACAGATTCTTGGAACTAGCTTCCTCCCCTGGAGACTGCCTTCAATCTACATCCCTTGCATGATCTTCTACCGATCTCCTCTCATGATAAATTCCATTCTTACTGGTCTGCAAATGAACACGTGGATTTTCGGAAGTGGGTCACCGAGGACAAGTGGCGCCCGCTGCAACAATAGGCCTACTCAGAAGCACGGTGGGAGGACCTACAACAATGATGCATAAGAATCAGACAAGGCAATGATATTCTTCAATGTGGTTACAAGCCTAAAGTTATGTTCACTACAGAAGAATCCCACCAACTCCTCAATAGATCCAATGAACAGTCGGATCCTTGTTGGACCAAAATCTGAGGAACAAAAACCTGGCCCAAAGTCACGACTTTTCTCTAGCTCGTGATACACAGGCGCATTCTTACCTGGGACAATCTCCTCAAGTGATGTTTCATTGTTCCCTCCCAATTCTCCTTATGCAAAGAACAAGAGGAAAATTTCGATCACCTCTTCGACCAATGCCCCTTATCTAATCAACTTTGGAAACAGATCGCTATCATCCGCAAGAGAACGGATCTCTACCATGACAACATCACAGAAACCATCAAAGGTTGGCATAACAATCCTTACCAGAACCCTATTCTCAACAGAATTTGGCAGCTCATTCTGGGATTTCTCGTCTGGAGCATCTGGAAAGAACATAACCTCAGGATGTTTGAAGGAAAATCCAATCCAGTGGAAAACATCTAGATTCAATGTCAGCAGTACATTAAGGAGACTACAATTCTTATCAGATGGCATTAGAAATATCTACAGGCCAACCCCATGGAAAAAAACATCATAAAAAGTTGTCTCATTCATATCCCTCTATCCCCTATTACCCCAAACTCCCTCCCCCCTTATCCTTCCACTCCCCCCACCTGGAAAACCCCGCTCAAAGGATTTCTCAAACTCAATTTCGACGGGGCCTCTAAAGGAAATACCAGTCAAACAAGATTCGGAGGTGTCTTCAGATCAGCCTCGGGTCAGATTCTTCATATCTATTATGGAAAATTAGGAATCGAAAGCAACAACATAATCGAGTTGAACGGTCTTCTTCAAGGAATTCGCATTGCCTTCACTCATGCCTTCTTTCCACTTATAGTTGAGGGAGACTCAGAGTTGGTTCTAAACATGGCCATCAAGCTTCATCATGGATCTAGCAGTGCCAAAGTTTCTTCAAGATGGAGACTGGATCATGATCTTCAACAACTAGCTCTGCTCCTATCTCAACCGACTGCTATCAACTTTCAGCATGTTTGAAGAGAAGCCAATTCCCTTGTTGAAAAAATTTCCAACTAGGGAATTCTCTCAACGTTTTTCTTCAACATAGCTCATTGGAAGATATTCCAAATGAAAACTTCAAGCATGAATTTATCCTTATTGCCTCCTCGTCACTCGCCTGACGTCACCTTTCCGTCCGCCTGGAGCAGGTTACCCACCTCCTCATGGCTGCGCTCCTTAATTACTTGGTTGTACATCAAGATCATACAAAAGTTGGAAAGTATCATGACGTCACCTCCCAATTGGCCTACCTTAATGCCTTGTGTATTTTTACGTGTCGTCGCACTAAATTCTTAAGGAAAATGACATTCTGTCACCCTATTCCTTCCTCCCTTGATTTTGTCCTGGAAAATCTCTCCATAACCTCTTTGTTTCCTACTCCTCTAATTTTTCTCTGTTTCTCTGCCATGTCATGATGGCAAAGAGGGACTCCACATCGCAGCTGAGCTGGGAGAGGAGCTCATACTCAGCGCCCCACTCCTTTCAACACCCAATCCAGTAGTGAAAGATTTGATCTTGAAATTCTAGACTCCCTACGCTTCATGATCAATGATTGGGAGGACGAGCTCTCAGGATCCCTCTCAGGAGCAGGTCAGACCTCAGAACATCGAAGAAACTATTTGGTCATCAAGAATCCTATGGTTCGTCTTCTTCTCCATTTCTCCACCCATCCTCTCCCCAACGTCGTCCCTCCTTCATCCCCATCTCCCGCAGTTTCCTTGGCTTCATCGGCCCTCCCTGTGTCCACCTCTATGTCTATTCCCCCAACCGAACCACCTATGGTTCCCATGTACCTTGAACCATCCTCCCACCCTCCATAGAGTCGTATGAAGACCATCTCAGCTGATAAGAGCAACATCAGTCCAATCACTTTCAAGAAAACTGAACCCCTCCATGTCAAAGGTCTAACATCTAGTGAGAAAGATGCCGCAAGCAGCAACGATGAAGACACCTCCAATGATGAAGAGGCATCCAATGATGAAGACGCATCCAATGATGAAGCCAATGATAAGGATGATCTAGGAAAACCAAGCAGCATAAGATTCGAGGATCCTATCCTTGAGGATCTGCACTTCAAACCTTAGCCATGTTTCTTGTCTCTGGGTTTTTTAATTTTTTCTATGTGTCAGGAACTTTGGATATATTAGGTCAAAAACCTTAGACCGTTAAAAATGTCTTTTTGTAAAAGAGTTAAAACTCATCTATTTTGGATCTGTTTTCCCTCATCGAGGGAGGATCTGGTAGACAATTATGGTCTGTCATCTCCTATAAGGTAGATTGAACCTCTTTTCTCCCTTTTCCTCTTAGTAGGACAGACTCTATGCTCTGTACCAAATTTTGTACTATTATTATTTTTCTTCAATGGAATAATTCCTGAACTTACAAAAAAAATAATGTTGTTATATGTATGTAACCTGCATATATTTTTGAATCAAAATCTCATGGAGCACGTTGTAGAAAACCCTAACTCAACAAAGTTAAAACCCTAACCCTAAAGTCTTAAACTTCCAAAACACCCACAAAAAATCCTCTTGTTCATTTTCTCTAACGAACCTCTACAACTTGCCAACATCGTCATTGTCTCGTTCTCATGGGTGTGTGAGTGCAAAGTAAATATGTGTAAAAATGAAGACCATCTTATCCCCATAGACGATGGACATCCCAAAAAGGGTGAAAGTGGAAGTGAGTGCAAACAAGTCAAAGTTACAAGAGCTTGTGGCACTCTTGCCAGAAAATTCATGCACCTGAATATCAATTATCATCTCATGGAGGGAGGCATAAAGTTGAAGGTGGACGCTTGATTAGGATTCATGGAAACCATTACAAGATCAATCATGCAAAAATAAATTCTTCATGCAAACTTCAAGAGTAAAGCATGGGGGAGCCCATGGGCGGAGGAACCATGATCCTCTCACCAAACCCTTTTTAAGATTGGTTATGAGGTTGAAGGACATGGCCACAAAGGCCCAAGTGATTGCAGTTTGCCCATTCTCTTGTTAGCGTCCAACACCAGAAATAAAATAAAAAATCTCATCCATTCTTCAGCTTTTGATTTCAGGAGGTAGGCATGCCATGAGATTGTCGTTGAGTAAGATGATCTTTGAACATTTAGATTCTCGACGATCTTTTCGATGCTAGAAGGCAGACATGTTTAGGAAGGAAGGTGTCACAACCCCATAAAATCCAGTAAATAAAATAAAAAATTACTTTATTATTTATTATTATCTTTGTCGTAACATGTAAAGGTTGGTCGCAGCATCTTAAAATAGTTGTCACATGTAGTTTATGTATATGTAAATTTAACTTGATTGGTCTTGTGTTTGTTTGGCAGGTGAAGCCCTCCGTGGCATTGCCCTTAAATAGCGATGACCATGTCACGGTCTTGCCAAGGTGATGTTTTTAGTCCCTTAACTTTTGAAGTTTTGGGTGTTAGGACCTAAGCCTAAATCTATGACTTAGTCCTAGTTACCCTTAAGGTTTATCTTGTTGTTAAACCCACCCCTCTTAATACATGTTTGGCAAAGGAGTTTGATATGGATAATTACGGGTTGGTTTTAAAATGTTAACCTTGATTTGAAGGCTTGTAGTAGCTCATGCCTTAGATTAAGCTTGATTACATGTTAACCTATGGTGAAAACCTTTAAATAAACGCTATGGTTTGTGACCCTAGTCGCTGCTTTACACATCGTGAGGTGCTATGTTATAAAGTTGATATGTGATAACAATCAAGGGGGAGGTACAAGGGGATGCCATCGTGGATGTTTTTAAAGGTTTGAAATTAAGATTTTAACCTTGGCCCTAGCTGGGAGTTGACAATGCTGCTAGGCGCATTCAATGGCAAGTCCTGATCGTAAGTGTTGTGACCCGAGAAGGATCCCAACTCTGCTTGTCAAGATCTATAACAAGGTTTTTCATAGTTTTTTTACGCATCCTTATGATGCAAGGAAGGTTGGTTGCATCCATTTGGTTTGTATGTTTCTCTTGTGAAGGAACTCAACCACTCCATGGATGCACTGAACCAGTCTTGCTCATTTCCTTTGCACGGTCTGTTAATGAATGTTTTTCTTGTACCTGAGTTTTACTTGAAGGTTTTTATCAGTATGGTTATGGCCTCAACCTTTCCAGTTATCCATGGGTTACGAAGGAATGCCAATCCTTCTTCAAGCTTTAGCTAAGGCTTTGTAGCCTGCCTAGATTAACCATGTAAGGAAAGAAAACTCCTACAATGTCAATTCTACAAGTTCGACTTTTAAAGGTTTAAAGTAAAAAATACAGAGTCTAACTCATGGTTTTCTATCGTTGTGCATGCAAAGGAGAAATAAGGGATAAACAGGAGGAGTCGACCCCTGGCCCTCTTTGCGTTCATCAAAGGCGAGTTTTATCCTCAGTCTGTAAATCTTATGAATTTAATCATTTCGATTGTAAAGAAATCATGTTTATAACTTTGAAAATTATGTGCAGATGGAGTTAGGTTGCTTAATGAAGATTCAGATGAGCCTAGATTCATCCTCATGGCCCATAAATTGTTTTGCAGGGTAAGGGTGTATACAACAACACTTTCCTTATTCATTATACTTGTTACAGTTTACAATATATAGTTTTTAACCATGTGAAAAGTGGAATGCAGGTGTTTAAGCCTGGCCCAGTCAGAGCGGCAACAAGGTCACCTCCTCTTAGGCCTCCTTGTTCTCTTTAAAGAGGTGAGATTTTTATCCATCTCTGTTTTGAATTAGAAGAATTAATTCTTTAAACTGCTAGCAAAAATACTAACGCTACTTAGTTGTTTTTATGCATGTATCTACCAGCACGGTTAATGACTTGGTCTGCACGATAGATTCACCAATAGGCGAAACGGTAAGACTCTTGTAGATTAATGGTTGCAATGGCTTCCCATTGGTTCGTAATCCAAGAATGGATTGGTCCCTTACGACCGCTGTGAAGATAAGTTTTTAATATTCTTTTTAGAACAAAACCCATATCGGTATATACTTTGATTTACTAGCTTATAGTGTGGCTTCGCAGCCTCCAATGTGTTTGATTTCCCATCCTATATGGCTGTACATTTCATTTTTAATTCTATATTGTGGACGTGAATGGATTGGCGTATGACCATGATAATGTTGACAGTGGGAAAAACTTAGTTAAAAGTCTGATTTGTAATTTGATTTCAACATGTTAAATGAATAAGTGGATTTTTAGTTACACTTGGATTTCGTGATCGTTTTGTTGTTTAAATGCTTGATCAGCTCGATCTAACCTCGGGTATGGATGCCCAAGTTCAGAGACTATTTGTTTGTATTATGTTATTGATTTGAAATAGATTTACCCTGTGATTTTATCTAGATTTGTTTAATGTTGGGTTTATAATGCGGATCTATGAGTTGGACATGTGTTGATTACTTGTAAAAGATTATGTTGGAATATTTAGATTGGTCCCAATGGGTATGAATACCCAACTGATAGAGGTCATATCTTGATTAAAGTTGGTTTAAACATAAATGTAGAGATTCATGATATAGTTTATTATTAAGTGAAGAAGCCTTTCAATCTACTTTGTAAATCTATGAATATTTTATTTGAATGTCTAGAATCTTTTCATTTAGTGATTATATTCTTTAACTTCTCGTTGGGGTTAGTCGATTTGTTGGTTTACTTGTGATTCCTTTTTTAAATACTTTCATTAGCTATGATATTGAGATATGACTGTAACTAGTACATACTCTCAGAACAAAGATTAAGTTGAAATAATATATAAATTAATAAAAACATGGAACAAAGATTAAATGTGTGTCGATAACTTCAGCTTCTAGGGGTATACAATTAGTTTTATATAACTTAGATCTATATACATTTAAAATATATTAAAAATATATATATATAGACATAATTTAAAGTATTAATAAGATCTACGGTTTGGGCATTGCTCTAGTTGACTGAGTACTAGGTCGGTTGATTGTGATACATACATTCAAATCTTTTTGTTGTACTAAATTTAGATCTACTCTAATTTGGGTATGGAAGCCCAAACAGAGACTATGTTGAAAATACATATAATATTTACATAATGACTTTTAAACTAAGATAATAAGCTCTGCAATTCTTTTACATTCCGTAAATAATGAATAGTTTATACTAAAACATAACATGGAAATAGGAAAAGGTTAGGAACATATGCATAGTATAATTCCCAATTTAAATTGTATTTACGATCCAAATCTATAATCAATTTATAATTTATCAATACTAAACAGATAAGAAATTAAGTAGGGAACCTGACACCACTGTCAGGGAAACAAAACTGAACCTCTCGTTCCTCCCAACCAACTCCTAGAGCATCCAAGACTTACTTGCTCCATAACCCCAAAGCCTATTTGTTGAACCATAATGACACAATTCAATCAATGCACCATCTCTTTGCATCAACAGATCAGTTCCCCATCCATCGCCATCCTTCTGATTTCTTTATTGACAGACTCTTTTATAGTATTTTGCCTACGACTTGGCCATTTGTGAGCCTCCTGCTCTTTAGCACTCCACAAGGAGTCTTGACCTGATTTTGGGAAAGATGCCTCCTACATCACTTGAGTTCTCACTCAGCAGCTTTCGCCACTTGTCTTTCCCCCTTGTGGTTCAACAAACACTCTTTCAACAACTACCTCAGTTCAGATTCCTCTCAGTGTTTTAATTATTAATTAAAAATAGTCCAATACATTCATTTTGACCTTCTTGTCAAAATATTTCTTTTTAAATAAATACTCAAAGCAATAATAAGTTACAATTATTTGTGTATTACATACACCTCCCCTTAAAGGATAACACCTTCCTCGGTGTTATTATTTTTCTATCTTTATTCTTCCATTATTTCATCTTGAAATAGAACTGGATATGCATCCTGCATATTACTCTCTGATTCCCAAGTGGACTCCTCTGGACTAAGGTGCTTCCATTGCACCTTGACTTATTCGATGGTATGGTTCCAGAGTAAAAGTTCTCTCCTATCGAGAATACACTCTGGTTCCATCTATATAACATTATAGTCAATCACATGAGTAGCACCATGAACATATTTCTTCACAATGGAAACATGAAAAACGTTATGTACTTTTATTTTAGGTGGTAATGGTAACTAATATGCTATCGATCCAACTTTTGCCAAAATTTCAAATGCCCCGCAATACCTCGGTGCCAACTTTGAGTATTTTCCAAATCTTAGGGATCTTTTCTTGGGTTTTACTTTTATGTACACATGTTCTTGTACCTAGAACTCTCGAGGATTTCTTTTCAATTCTGCATAACTCTTTTTCCTATGTTGGGAAACCTTCAAATTTTATTGTACCTGTTTCACCGTTTGTTCCATCTCTTTCAATAATTCAAGACCTAACATTAATTTATCGACGGGACTACTCCAATAAATTGGAGTCTCACACCTCCGTCCATACATAATTTTAAAGGGACTCATTCCAGTTTAAACTTGGAAGTGATTTTTATACACAAACTCTACTAAGTGCAAGTAATCTTCCCACTTACCAGGTTTATCCATTACGTACATTCTAAGGATGTATTCTAGAATTTGATTTACTCTTTCAATTTGTTCGTTAGTTTGAGGATGATATGTAGTGGTGAAATTTAATTATGTGCCTAGTCCTTTAAACAAGGCTTTCCAAAAATTTCCTTTAAATTTTACATCTCTATCTGAGATTACTACTTTGGGTACACCCCGCAATCTGAAAAATTCTTTCATAAATATATCAACAATGTTAACAACCTTATAAGTAGATTTTACCAAAATAAAGTGAGTTGCTTTACTTAATTTATCCACTAGGATCATGATTGAGTCATGTTGTTTAACATTCTTAGGTAAAAATGTTATGAAATCCAAGCTGATTACTTCCCATTTCCTTTATGGAATGGGTAATGTCTGGAATAATCCTGCTAGATGTTGGTGTTCAACCTTTGCTTGTTGGCATTCAATGTAGCATGCTAAATATTCTGCTACTTCTTTTTTTCATATTAAGCCAAAATAAATATTTTCTGATCATAGTAATCATTTTCTGATATCCAGGATGTCCTGAATAAGGTCGTTTATGTAATTAGTCCATAACAGTTAATTTAATATATGTTGAATTAGGTATATATAATCTACTTTTATGTAGTAATAACCCTCTTTTGTTCATACTAAGATCTATTTTTAATTGACTCTTTTCATTATTTGTGGTCTTTTCTTTTAGGTTTTGATACTCTTTATCAAAATTTCCTGAATTTAAAATTTTATTTTTCTAAATCTGATTCATAGTTGTTGCTTTCATATAGCAGGTTTGCGTGACAACTTAAATCATCTGTAACTTTATTCTCTTTTCCTTTTATATGTTTTATTTCAAAATCATATTCGCTTAGAAATGACAACCACCTAGCTTGTCTAGCATTAAGATTATCTTGATCAAACAAGTATTTTAAACTTATATTATATGACATTAGTAAGAATCTTCTTCTGATGAAGTAGTGTCGCCAAATTTTCAGCACACGTATGATGGCGGCTAGTTCTAGGTCACGAGTTGCATATTTCTTCTCTTGTTCTTTTAACTTCCTAGACTCGTAGGATACGACATAGTTTTCTTGAATTAGTACTCTTCCTAAAACTTCTTTATATGCGTCGGTGCATATGAGAAAATCCTTAAAAGGATCAACAATTTTTAAAATAGGAATTGTGGTTAACAAGTGTTTTAATTTATTAAAACTTTCAGTACATTTTTTCGCTCAATCAAATTTCTTACCTTTCTTCTGTAATGAATTTATGGGGTAAGCTATTGTAGAAAATACTTCAATGAATTTTTTGGAATAACCAGTAATCCCCATGAATGATCTTATGTTGGTTACATTATTTGGAACAAGCCATTCAATGATAGCCTTAATCTTATCGGGGTCGACCGATATCCCATATTAAGACACTGCTTGCCATAGATATTGAATTTTGTCTTTAAAGAAGTCGTACTTGCTAAAATTAACAAACAATTGTTGTTCCCTTAACACTTGTAAAATTATTTTTAACTATTCTTTGTGTTGTTGTTTATTTCTAGAGTAGACCAATATGTCGTCGATAAAGATGACTACAAATTTATCTAAGTACTTGCTTAAAAAACTATTGATTAAACACACAAAATATGTCAAGGCGTTTGTTAACCCAAAGGGCATTACGACAAATTTGTAATGATCATATCTGGTTCTTAAAGCAATTTTAAAGATGTCTTCATCCTTGATCCGTACCTGATGGTATCCAGATCTTAAATCTATTTTTTGAGAAGACGGTTTCCCCTCGAAACTGGTCGATTAGATCGTCAATCCAAGGCAAAGGATATCAATTTTTAATAGTCATTTTGTTTAATTATTGATAATCTATACACAGTATTAGAGGGCCATAATTTTTCTTTTCAAATAAAATCAGTGCTCCCCAAGGGGAAACACTAGGTCGAATGTACTTTTTATCAATTAGTTCTTGTAATTGTGATTTAAGTTCAGTAATCTCTACTATATTCATCTGATAGGGAGCCTTTGATGTCGGTACCGCCCCCATTACTAAATCAATTGTAAAGTCTATATCCCTCTTCAGAGGTAGTCCTGGAACTTCTTCCATAAATATGTCTTTAAAATCTTTTACAATTAGTATATCCTTTATTTTAAGTTGATTATCTTTCTATTTTTCGTCTAGTACGTAGACTACAAAAACTTTGCATCACTTACGAACGAACCTTTTCATTTGTAAGGGAGAGATTTCTCTTATGGTAACATTTTTAGGAATTCCTTTTACAATAATTGTATTACCTTTATCATCTAAACATGAGAAAGTTTTATCATAGAATTTTAACATAACTCTATGTTTCTCCAATTATTCCATTCCTATTAGCAAATCATAAGACCCTAACGGTAAGATATTTAAATTAGCACGTGTCTTCAGGTCATTCATAATAAATTCACAGTTTTTCACGTAACTAGCAACCTTTCGTTTTGTACCTATAACAAGTTGTACTAACCAATATTTTCCAAACTTATCCTGGTGTAATTTATATAATTTCACAATTCTAGGTGATACATAACTTTGACTTGCACCTGGCTCAATCAATATAGAAATGGGTTTGTCTTATATCATACCTTCGATTTCAACCATTGATGTTTAATGGTCTTCCTATCGATTCTCCAATGCCACACTGATTCTGGGCATGCTTCTTTCCATATCCCCCACTATAGTAGCTTCTTGAATTGAGTGGACATTATTAAAAAAAATATTTCCTATGGGGTAATATGTAAAGTAATGTGCCTCACCACATTCCTGGCATTTTAGTGGTTCCCTGTGTGTAGTGTTTGTATTAAAGGAAGTGGGTGGCTCCATTTCTTTTGTTGTAGGATTCAGTGGCTTAAAGTTTTTATAATTATTCCCTTGATATCCCTGGTAGTTATTCCCAGTGTTCTTATAAAACTTAGTAGTTTTCTTTCTTTTTTTTTATTATCAAAGTTGTCACGTCTTTTAGTTTTCCAGATAGGTATGTTTTCTCTTTTATTCTTATTTTGATCATAACAGAAGTTTGCTTTTCTCATTGCCTCTTCCATAGTTTTCAGATTATCGTACTCAATCTTCTCTTTGAACATAAGAGGTAAACAACTGAGAAAGCGTTGTATTTTTTGTTTCTCATCAATAATATAAGGCACACATCGAAGTAAGCTTAAGAATTTACTGTAGAGTTATTTCATGGTCATAACACGTAATCTTAATTTGTAAAATTATTTAGCTTTTTCTTCGTAATATTTTTCTAATAAATACTTTCATTTAAAATGTTTAGTGAAGGTTTTCCATGTTACATAATGTTCTTTTATGCCTTATACTTTCTTTATGTCTTGCCACCAAATATCTGTTTTTCCTGTTAAGTTGTAGATGGCCATTTTTGCTTTTAATTCATCAAAATAGTTATAAATATGGAAATACTTTTTCATTCCAGATAACCAAGCTTCCGCTTCTTCTCATTTCTCAATATCTCTGTTAAACATATGATGTTTGATATTTTTGAATTCGCAAGAAATTTCTTCATACGGTTTGTATTTCTTTTTCTTATGGTTACTATCACTACTTTCATTATAATCTTTATGTTTTTTAGTATTATGTTTTGTTAATTCTTCACTTGAAGATTCAGTCTCATGTTTAGAAAATTCCAGTTTCCTTACCCTACGTTTGTAAGGTGTATTTTTTGCCACGTTAAGTTCAGGTTCTTTATTTTTATCTTTTTCATTACTGTGTAGTTTAGACAGCAGAATGTTATTTAACTCTTTGTATGCTTTCAAGATACGTTTGTTATCTTCTTTCACTCATTTTAGTTCTGCCCTTAATTCTTTTACTGTATGGTGTAATTCATATGGGTTGTCGTTCCTACTTTCATTTATATTTACCCATATTTAACCATCTCTTATGTTACCTTCTTCATTGTTTATTGGATTCCTAGGATGTGATTCTTGTTCAGCATACAATCCCACATTTTCCACAATTCCTAAAAAACAAGGTTATTCTTCTCTTCTTGTTTGCAAGAGAGTCAAACCATAACAAAATAAAGTTACTGATCTGGATCTTGGGGGATGAGAGGTAGAAGACTTGGATGTCGAGAGAGGAGGAGGTCCGTATCTTGGGGGATGAGACTCGGAAGGCTTGGATGTTGAGAGAGGAGGAGAAGAGATAACATAATGGACCAGTTGTGATAAAGACACATCAATGAGATCTAGGATTTGAATAGCCTAGACAGAGAAACATAAGTAAATATGGCATATGGAGGGGTGAGGCTCAAAGAGGGTTCTTTGAGCCTCACCTCTCAAACCATACTAAGAAATACACTCAAAACCAAAACCCAATAATAATATAATAACAAAAAGGTATGATGCCAAAAAACCTTGAATTCTTTATTGAGAAGGCATAAAGCATTTTATAACATTATTACAATGTGCCTTGGACCATACCATGGGTCAAAACCATGGGTTGTGAAATACCATGGATGAGAGAGGTACAATGTGCCTTGAAGCCATACCATGGAATTAAACCATGGGTTTTCAAATACCATGGATGGGAGAGGGTGGACTCTCCATTTAATGCTTTTATGATGAATGGGAGAGGGTGGCCTATCCATTTAATGATTTTATGTCTTACACATCTAAATTTAGACCATATGCCCCCTGAAATTTGGATCAATTAGTTTTATGTTTTATCAGTTTCAAGGTTGGGCTCTTTCAAGAAAAGTGTTGTAACCATGCTCTGATACCATTCTGTCTCAACCCCATAAAATCCATAACATAAAATAAAATAAAAAAATTACTTTATTATTTATTATTATCTTTGGTGTAACATGTAAATGTTGGTCGCAACATCTTAAAATCATCGTCACATGTATTTTATGTATGTAAATTTAACTTGATTTGCCTCACATTTGTTTGACAGGTGAATCCCTCCATGGCGTTGCCTTCAAATAGCGACAATTGTGTTGCGGTCTTGCCAAGGTGATGTTTTTAGTCCCTTAAGTTTCAAAGTTTTGGGTGTTAGTGCCTAATCCTAAATCTATGGCTTAGTATTAGCTACCCTTAAGGTTTATCTTAATGTTAAACCCAACCCTCTTAATACATGTTTGACAAAGGGGTTTTGTATGGATAATTAAGGGTTGGCTTAAAATGTTAACCTTGTTTTGAAGGCTTGTAATAGCTCATGCCTTGGACTAAGCTTGATTACATGTTAACCTATGGTGAGAACCTTTAAACAAATGCTATGGTTTGTGACCCTCGTCGTGACTTTACATATCGTGGGGTGCTATGTCATAAAGTTGACATGTGATAACAATTAAGGGGGAGGTACAAGTGGATGCCAGCACAAATGTTTTTAAAGGTTTGCAATTAAGGTTTTAACCTTGGCCCTGGTTGTGAGTTGACAGCGCAACCAAGCGCATTCAATGGAAAGTCTTGATCATAAGTGTTGTAACCTTAGAAGGATCTTGACCCTCCACTTGTCAAGATTGATAGCAAGGGTTTTTCAAAGGGTTTCAACACATCCTTATGCTTTTGGGAAGGTTGGTTGCATCCATTTGATCTGTATGTTTCTCCTATGAAGGAACTCAACCACTCCATGGCTGCGTTGCACCAATCTTGCTCGTTTCCTTTGCATGGTCTGTTAATGAAGGATTTTTTCGTACCTGAGTTTTACTTGAAGGTTTTTACCAGTCTAGTTAAAGGTGAAGTGCCCTCCATTATGGCCTTAAACTTTCTAGTTTAACGTGGGTTATAAAGGGAAGTAAGTCCTTCTTCGAGCGTTAGCTTAGGCTTTGCAGCCTGCCTAGTTTAACCAGGTAAGGGAAGAAAACTCCTCCAATGTCAATTCTGCAAGTTTGACTTTTAAAATTTTAAAGTAAAAAATACTGAGTCTAACTCATGTTTTTGTGTAGTTGTGCAGACAAAGGAGAAATAAGGGGAAAATAGGAGGAGTCGACCTCTGGCCCTCTTTGCATTCATCAAAGGTGAGTTTTATCCTCAGTCTGTAAGTCTTATGAATTTAATAATTTTGATTGTAAAGAAACCTGATTTATAACTTCAAAAGTTATGTGCATATGGAGTTAGGTTGCTTAATGAAGATTCAAATGAGCCTAGATTCATCCTCGTGGCCCATAAATTGTTTGGCAAGGTAAGGGTTTATACGAAAATGCTTTCCTTATTCGTTATACTTGTTACAGTTTACAATATATAGTTTTTAACCATATGTAAATGTGGAATATAGGTCTTTAATCCTGGCCCAGTGAGAGCGGTGACAAGGTCACCTCCTCTTAGGCCTGCTTCTTCTCTTTACAAAGGTGAGGGTTTTATTCATCTTTGTTTTGAATTAGAAGAATGTATTCTTTAACCTGCTAGTAAAAATACTAATGCTACTTAGTTGTTTTTATGCATGTATCTAACAACGTGGTTAATGGCTTGGTCTGCTTGATGGATTCGTCAATAGTCGAAATGGTAAGACTCTTGTAGATTAATGGTTGCAATGGTTTCCCATTGGTTCACAATCCAAAAATGGATTGGGCTCTTACGCTCGCTGCGAAGATAAATTGTTAATATTCTTTTTAAAACAAAACCCTTATGGGTCTATACTTGGATTTACTAGCTTATAGTGTGGCTTCGCAACCTTCAATGTATTTGATTTTTCATCCTATTCAGATGTACATTGTGTTTTTAATTATATATTGTGGATGTTAATAGATTGGATTACGACCAAGATAATGTTGACAATTGGAAAACTCGGTTAAAAATCCGATTTGTAATTTGATTTAAACATGTTAAATGAATAAGTGGATTTTTAGTTACACATGGATTTCATGATCCTGTTGTTTTTTAAATGCTTGATCAACTAGATCTTACCTCGAGTATGTATTCCTGAGTTCAGAGACTGTTTGTTTGTATTATGTTATTGATTTCAAATAGATTTACCCTGCGATTTTATCTAAATCTGTTTAATGTTGGATTTATAATGTGGATATATGAGTTGGACATGTGTTGATTACTTGTAAATTATTATGTTGGAATATTTAGATTGGTTCTAATGGGTCTGAATACCTAAATGACAGAGGTCGTATACTGATAAAAGTTGGTTTAAAAATAGATCTAGAGATTTGCGATATAGTTTATTATTAAGTGAAGAAGCCTTTTCGGCTCTACTCTGTATATCTATGAATATTTTATTTAATTGTCTAGAATCCTTTCATTTGGTGATTGTATTCTTTAACTTCTCGTTGGGGTTAGTCGATTTGTTGGTTTACTTGTGATTCCTTCTTTAAATCCTTTTGTTAGCTATGATATTAAGATCTGACCGTATCTAGTATGTACTCTCAAAACAAAGATTAAGTTGAAAGAATATATAAATTAATAAACACTTGGAATAGAGATAAACTCTGTGTGGATAACTCCGGCTTCTAGGGGTATACAATTAGTTTAATATAACTTTAATCTATATACATTTAAAAGATATTAAAAATATATATGTAGACATAATTTAAAGTATTAATAAGATCTACACTTTGGGCACTACTCTAGTTGACTGAGTACTGGGTTGGTTGATTGTGATACATACATTCAAATATTTTGGTTGTACTAAATTTATATCTACTCTAGCTGGGTATGGAAGCCCAAACATAGACTAGGTTGAAAATGCATATAATATTTACATAATGACTTTTGAACTAAAATAATAAGATCTACGATTCTTTTACATTTTGTAAATAACAAACAATTTATACTAAAACTTAACATGGAAATAAGAAAAAGGTTAGGAACATATACATAGTATAATTCCCAATTTAAAATGTATTTACGATTCAAATCTATACCCATTTTATAATTTATCAATACTAAACATATAAGAAATTAGGTAGGGAACCTGAAATCACTGTCGAGAAAACAAAACTGAAGTTGTTGTTCCTCCTAACCAACTCTTATATCAACCAAGTCTTACTTACTCCATAACCCTCGAGTCTGTTTGCAACCGTAAGGACAAATTTTGATCAATGCGCCATTCTTTGGATCAACAGATCAATTCCCCATCCATCACCAGACTCTTGCTTGCTCGATGTACATACTATTTTATAGTATTTTTTCGGGGACTTGGTCATTTCCGAGCCTCCCGCTCTTTATCACTCCACAAGGAGTCTTGACCTGATTTTGGGGAAGATGTCTCCTGCATCGCTTGAGTTCTCACTCAACAGCTTTCACCACTTGTCTTTTCCCCTTGTGGGTTAGCAAACACTCTTTCAATAGCTACCTCAGTTTTGATTCCTCTCAGTGTTTTAATTATTAATTAAAAATAATCCATTAGATTCATTTTGACTTTCTTGTCATTTTTTTTAAAATAAATATTCTAAGTAATAATAAATTACAATTATTTGGTGTATTACAACAGGAGTTGTTGTCGGTGGGACATTAATGGACCTCGAGGACTCGGAAATATAGATAACCTACCATCTGTATATCCGGCCAACAAGTGGAGTCTGATTTAAAGAAGTTAAGTGCCATACCGTCAACTGCAAATAGGCTTCTCATTCCTTCACCCTCGACTGGCTAAGAAGAACCACGCGAAGACTTTAACAACACTTCAAAGTACATACACGCGGTAGATTGTGATTCGCTCGAACAACAAGGAATCTATTGAGAATTATTGTCCATTGTTTAATGCCTTTGGCGTAAAAATAAAACCTTAACGACAATAATAACTTTAACATTTCTAGACAATTCCATTTTTTCAACTATATAAACATTGAGAATGGCATAACATATTGAAACATATTTTTCATCCCAAATTCAATTTGAATTCAAATTTCAAAAGTAAAAATGTTCCTTAAAAGACACCATTTATGGATTTCAAGAATGGGCCTAATGGTTAAAAACATGTGTTATATTTGTGGAGGTATCAAGTACAAAACCTGTGCGAGGTAGGATTGTTGATTGGCCCCTCACTCAACAACTTTTGCCACTTGTCTTTTCCCCTTGTGGGTCAATAAACACTCTTTCAACATCTACCTCTGTTCTAATTCCTCTCAGTGTTTTAATTATTAATTAAAAATAATCCATTACATTGATTTTGACTTTATTGTCAAAATATTTTTTTTAAATAAATATTCCAAGTAATAATAAATTACAATTATTTGGTGTAATACAGTAGGATTTGTTGTTGGGGGGACATTAATGGACCTTGAGGACTTTGAAAAATCGATAACCTACCATCTATATATCTGTCCAACAAGTGGAGTCTAATTTAAAGAAGTTAAAGTACCATACCCTTGACTGCAAATAGGTTTCACTTTCCTTCAACCTCAACTGGCTATGAAGAACCGCGCGAAGACTTTAACAACACTTCAAAGTACATACATGTAGCAGATTGTGATTCACACAAACGACGAAGAATCTATTGCAACTTCTTGTCCATTATTTAATTCCTTCGATGCAAAAGTAAAACCTTAACAACAACAATAACTTTAACATTTATAGCCAATTCCATCTTTTCAACTATATAAACATTGAGAATGGCATAACATATTGAAACATATTTTTCATCCCAAGTTCAATTTGAATTTAAATTTCAAAAGTAAAATGGTACCTTAAAAGACCCATTGATGGATTTCAAGAATGGGCCTAATGGTTAAAAACATGTGTTATATTTTTTAACGTCTCAAGTACAAAACTGGTGGGAGGTAGGATTGTTGATTGGTGGTGACAAGGCTTGAAGAGAAGCCATATCTAGAAATAAAAGCCTAATATAACCTGCCAAATTATAGCTACTTATTCATAAACCCTACTTATTCAAAATGGGTTGTAGGAGTGAACCTTTAGTATCAAGTATCTGCAACCTCTTTGTATTAATAGTGCCCAAGACATATTCGTCTTCATTACATTCACTAGGCTCGATCTTAATTTTCTGCAAGGGTATTACCTATTCATTTTGGAAGAACTGATTGTATGACATTTCTATTCTTGGAAGATGATGATCAGTTAAATAATTAAATAGAACATTACACACAAACCTCTAGTTGTGACTTACATACCATCATGCCAAGATGAAACTTACAAAGCAATCAAAATTCAATCTCTTAGACTCAGATAAAAAATATGCAAATTTCCCTTGATGTCAATGTAGAATTTTTCAATGTCATCGGCAGATAGAAACCAGTCCTTGCTAAATTGGATAGGTTCTCTACAATCGAAGTGTGATAATGCTATAAGAAAATAACAATGAAATAGGCGCATATTATGAAGTACCTGAAAGGGGTCCATTCTTCATCATATTTGCAACAATTTGAGCTTTATCATTAGAAACAATTGGAAAATCTGTTGAGTAACACCAAAGCTTAACATGCTATAAAAATGTGTACTAAGATTGTTGGACCACAAATCAAAAGGTTCGAACAAATGATAAATATATCATTTCCCATCCCAAAAAACTAAATGTGTTTTTGGGAAAAAAATTGTTTATTTTAAGTGCTAAACAAACATGTAAGCAAAGACCAATCTCATCACCATGTTTAGAACTTCCGAAATTCCAGCTCCATATTCTCTTCTTAGATACGTCTCCAAACATCTTCTTAGATCTTACAAGCTTCTAGTGTTGAACCTTAAAAAAATCTAGGGTTTCAAGGGGTCAACTAGGGTTTAAAGGAAAACGACTACAGGCTAGGGAGAGAAATATAAATCGATATAAACTAAAAATTCATGCGAGAATTATGAAAGACTCTCATATTATATACAGAAACACTGGTGAAAGTTTGAGGTATATATTAACTCTGGGAGAGACATTTGTACTAAATTTCAATGAATACTCCACAATATGTCTTAACGCTAGAAGCCAATATTAAAATCCTTGGAAGTTTCTTTGCATATTAAATTGGTTATACAATAACTTCATAATGTTCCATAGCTCCCAAGTAGTGGAAACAAAATGAGAAGTTGTTGGTGTACAAACGTATGGTATTTGCATTGGTTAGGGTCTTAATTGAAAGAATTGATAGTATGTAAGAGGAATAAATGTGGAAGGATCGTAAGAGATGTTGTTGGTAAGTAGTGATTGTAAAGCCCCTCTTTCTTTTACTATTGGCTCCTGCATTTACGCACCTTCATAAAGGTGCTCAATCAATACCCACCTTCAACACTTTCCAATTCCATATATACAACATTTAAGTTGCCCTTAAATGCTTATTTCTTCATGTTGTGGGATACTTAGGGTCTCTTATCAGTGCCCAATAAAATGCCAAATGCTTTTAGTTAATCCATGCATAAGATATAATGCTTTTATTGATAGCTTGGCTTTGTCAACTTTTATTACACCTTGTCGATTTTTACCTATATTACCTATGAAGGGATAGTAAATTGTGTCATATAAACACCCATACCTGTGAGGTTGTACATCAATTCTTTGAATTCCAACTTTCTCTTTAACTCCAAGAATTTATTACAATTGTTGATACAAAGGAAAAATAAAAATCAAGAATTGTTCCACATGAATCCATGCAAAGGGATGCATGTATCTATTTTCCATGTTAATGAGTTGTTCCAGTTTTAATTGTTGGAGACAACTCTATTGGCAACATCAATCATGAAAAGTGTGCACAATTAAACTCTCGAATTGAAACTAAACATATAGCTTAATGTCAAGTTTAGACAGGTACAGGAATAGGTACAACAACCAGGTAAACCTCAAAAATTTAACCAAGACGGTAAAAGGGAGAAGGACACCTTACATCATTTCTATTTAAATAAGGGCAGCCTCAAAACACAATCCAGACAGAAATGGCATCCATAACAACCCTTAAACAATGTAGTGGTGGTCACCTTCAGGTAATAACAAACCTCAAGTCAACAACACTAGACCATGAAGCCTCTCTAGAAGGTCTTAGTGGTCACTTACATGCCATATTAGAAATTAGAGCAACTGTGGCAACCCTCAACTAGCAACGACCTACTCATCAATAACAACAACAACAAAATAAACCTTTGCCCTCTGAAAATAGTTAAACAATGAACAACAAGGTTTACAATAGACTTACGAAATGGTACTAAGACTTTTGCTTGGACAGATTATAAAAATGATAATCTTATAGGGCATTAAAGGGACAAATGGACAAAAGGTCACAAATGCTACTAAGGGAAATTGAAATTACTTAGAAATGGTAGGATGTTGTCACTAAGCTATGCTAAGGAATCTAATAGTCTTCTTTAGGCCTCAAGGTTGTTCTTGTGGGCAGAGTAGTTAACCCTCAACAATCTTTGAAGAGCTAATTACTGACTATTACAACATCAACAACAAAATACTTCAAGAAAATTGAATTATTTATTCAAGTAATGAGGACATGTTCAAATAATTGAAGGATAGATGCAACAAACAATACTATAACAAAGATATCAAACCCTTACATTACTATGATAACCTAGGACTAAAGGTAAAACACCATAGTGTAATGGTCAAGGATGTGCCACATTTTGTTTATCTAATCTTTAAATAGTGGTTCAAGGATCCAGATATGAAAAAAACACACAAACTGAACTGTAATACTTATTCCCCATGGAACCAACTATTTAGAGAGCCCGTTCAACTCTACTTGATTATTCAACACTTGGGGTAATTTTCTGTCTTGTAAACAAAATATTTATTTCAATTAATCTTTCTTCGATTACTCACAAGTATTTTGAATTGAATCCACAAGCAACAGATGAAGCACAGATCGTTGGGACAAAATTATACAAGTAAATTCCATTTATATGTTTGTTACTTCCTAGTGAGGATGGATAAGATATAAGAGTTACATTTCCAATTATGAATGTTTGCTTTGTTGATTTCATAGAGTTTCCATGCATAATTCTGGTTCGAGATGAGCGAATCAGAGGTAGGATTTGAATGTGTTTATTGCACAACTTGGGTTTCTCGGGTCTTTCTTATTCATTTTCACCCAATTCTAGGAAGTAATTTATTTTAAAGTGATCCACATAAAATGGTAAACATATTTTGAAAGATCATATTATAACCTTAATGTTTGTAGGGAAGAACAATTAGGAATAAGAAGAATAGGTGGGTGAGTGTGTTGAGTTTCAAGGCCCAAGGGATAGGCTTGGAGGAGATTTGGAAGAAGGGAAAACACATGAATAAAGCATTAAATTATAGCCCCATTTTGAAGCCATATCAAATTTGTCAAATGGCAACCAACACAACAATGACTATAAACCTATGAAGTTTACTAGAATATGGGAAAATGATTCAAAGGGAAGATGCTTCAAATTTTCGTTGAAAAAAACTTTTCAGTCAACTCTTGCATGAATCTACGCCAAATTTATACAACAACAATAATTCTTGCCCTATGTTGTGGTTGCAGATCGCTTTCAAAATGTATGTATATATTTCTAATCTCTGTGTGGTTCGGGTGATTTAGCACAAATATTTAATAAATCTGATTGATGGGCAGAATATCCCCAGCGTGCTCTATTTAATATCATATTTGTTTGAGTTAATATCATAGACAGGTACATAGAATCGCTTGGTCTCCTACACTTACCCTACAAACAATGATTTCAAATCCAATGAAAAATATTATGAGCAAGGAGTTGTAGGTTCAAAACCCCATGTGGGAAAGCTGAATACCATTGACAGAGGATGAATAATTCAATGGTTTGGAGCCGCAAAAAGACACACAAGAGGATCCCCCGTGAAGAAGCAGAAATACCTCATGCGAGTCGTTGTATGCTAAAGAAGTAATCTCCACCCAATCAGTGTATTTTTACATAAAAAGAGGAAGCAACAAAAACTACTCCATATTTTATAAAATAAACTCGTTCCAAGGGATTCTTACACAACTTTAAACATAACTACTCATTTTTTTCCATCGAAAGATGAGACAACAACAAACGCTTCAAAATTTACAAGATAATGTTGTTCCAAGGGGTTCTTACATGAATCTATGACAAAAAAAATTCTTAACCACTCAAAGCGCCTTAGGAAAGAATCTCACTCGCTCCACTCTGAAACGCTCATGTTGTTGGGCTTCCACTTCTTCTTGGATAACTCACCACCATACTCAAACCAGTGCCTAGGGGATGGAGGTTCACGATAAGTGACGAAGAACCTCAAACTTAACTGCGAACAGACACCCCTAAATCCCTCTCTCGTGCATGTGATTACATCGAAGACCCTAGAAGCCCTGTTGACCATCGGATCAAAAATCGACGACGTGGCACGCAATTTGACCACTGGATAGTTGTCAAAAACTAATTCGCCAAACCAACAAGGAATCTTTGAGACTTTGTCTCCATTGTTTAACGCCTTCGGCGTAATTAATTTAAAATATTGAGAAAACATGAGTTAATTTAATTGAAGAAGCTATTAATTTAATTTAGGTGAAAAGTTTAAGTGTACTAGCATGCAATCAAATTTTATAAATGCAATTGTAATTAACTGTAACACAAATATTTTTGCTAAATAAATATTCAAATATTAATTTAAAACATTAAAATAATATTTTAAATAAATTTTATAATAAAAAATTTGTAAAACTAAATATATATATATAAATTAATATATATCTATTAAAAAGCAATAATAATCCATCACTGAAAATGTAATGGTGTCTTTGTTTATGTATGACAATTCGAAGAAGATTATGGTGAATAATTTAATGGCCATTTGTCGTTGTCTTTGGGGGTCGACATTTGTAAGGATTATTTCAGTGATGGTGCAATTTAGCCGACATATACTAATAGATGGAGATTTTCTTTTTAAGGAAAATATTGGTTCAAGGTTGACTCATTGTCCTTCACCATCACAAGAGTTGGTTCAAGAGCAACGTCCCACTTTCATGGAGTAACATGTGAAGGCAAATACTAAACAAAGGTTCCAACGATGTTTGGTGTAGCAAACGTTGGGCACAAGCCCGGTCAAATTTTTCCAGAGACAGTTCAAAGTTGAAGTGACTAATATGACTCTTATCTCAGGAAGCGGCCAAAGGAGCCACTCCATACTGCTAACAGATTAAGAATGAGATTAATTCAATGTCCCAACCCAAAATGAAGGACATGACGACATGCATTGGGAATCATGTGAATTAAAAGCCAAGGAAAAGCTAACATAATTCCATCTCATATCTCCAATGGTGCTTCCATATTTACATGGAGGTCATAAGTCTGGGGATTGATTAAAGAGCCCCAAGAGGATTTGAACCATAAGCCGTTAACTCAATGTGCCAAATATACGCCTATTGATGTACATCGAACACATTATTATTAATGTGGTTGTTGATAGTTACTAGTTGGATCATAGGCATAGGATCAAAACAATATATTATTAAATACCATTTATTAATATATAATAAATTTTTCACAGTATAAAAGTTATGCAAGTTAATTTAATATTTACAATAGAAAATTATAATTATGTCGATAGGCATTTAGATATTATCTCAGGTTTTGGACTTGCTTGAGCATATCAATAAGATTAACCCAAGTGTAACAAGTGTACAACAGGGACTCATTTCATGGTCGTCATATCTTGTTATGCTTAAATGAATCTTGAGTAAGATTTAAATAAGCTTCAGTTATAGGGTGGTTAAAGAAACAGGTACCAATTTGTTTTTGTTTTTTCATATCAGTTTTATTTTTTGTTTTTATTATTAAATAATATTTGTTTTGTGGTTATATTAACTCTAACAATATGGTATGAATAATGGATATAAAATTATATATTTTAGCCTTTGTTTAAGAGCCAACTTATATCTTCACAAAGCTAAGTGGTTGGTTATGCCTATCGTCATTCACTGACCTCTTTACTTGTGGATGTGCTAGTAAATAATACACATATATATGGTGGATAAAGGTAATGTCAAATTTCTAATGCTTTTTAATAATATTGGTTGACTATTGTTTACTATGTTTGACCATGTTTGAGAAAGTTAAACCTTGGAGAACCATAGTTGATTATGGTTTGACCTTGGTTCATAAAGCTTGATTATGTTTACCATGGTTGACTAAGTTTAACCATAGGTAACCATGATTGACTATTGTTTGACCTTTGTTTACTTTAGTTAACCATGTTTGAATTTGGTTAACCATGGTTGATTTTAATCAACCATGGATGATTTTAGTGAACAATAATTGACTATGGTGGACATTGGTTAGCTAAGGTTAAGTATGTTTGACCAAATAGTAAATGACGAGTGTTGAATAGTTATTAATAATGTTTGACCATAGCTAACCATGGATGATTATGTTTGACTTTGATTAATCATGGATGATTTTAGTGAAGAATGGCCATTGATTCACCATGCTTGATTATGGTCAAAAACAATTTAGAGATAGTGAGAGAGAACTTGTATGGAGTTGGATGGAATTTGCTTACCACTGGCTTGAGTGTCTTTGTTAGTTCTAAAAGACTCGTGGCAGAAGATTTATTCATTTTTTAAGGAGTGAAAATAGTAAACTACACGTGGTAGTTAGGCATGCCATGCATCAACAAAACAATGTTCCATTATCAGTTTTATCTAGTTACAACACACTGCTCTTGGTGTTTAGACAAGAGATCTTAGAGGCTGTCAAAAATTCATAATTTCTATCTTCGTATTTCGTATGGTGCACTTCTTTTTTCAAGGGTTTTCTTTCATTTCTCATAATTAGAAGGAGAGTTTTCATGGTCAGTTTTGATGCAAATGGGAAGATTTCTAAAGCAACATAATTCTATGAATCTATTCAATGTGATTTCATCTCTTAGGGCAGTTATGCAATGGATTTAGCTAAAATATGGAAGCATAGGGGCCATATGTGGTATGGGGTTAATTTTCCATCTAAGCCTGAAAGTTTTGGTGGTGATGGCAGATTGGAAAGAAATGATTCCAACACATCAAATGGAAGATGAGAAATTCTTGCAGGTTTTAAGCATTTAATAGTGAAAATATTCTCTTGATGAAGTTTAAATTCAATAGGATTTTAATTGATCTCTTATATTCAAGGCTTTCTCTAAGAACAATTCTAGAAGATACAGATATCCTTGGTGAAAAGTATCTAATATATTCCTTTATGGAAGAGAGTGTTTTGAGAGTACAAAAATTGTTTATTTGTATTGGATTCCTTGGTTAAATATTTTTTGTAATGTTTACATTTTCATAGATCCTTAGGAGCTTGGTTACCAGTTTGTATATATTTTGTTTTCGATCAATTTTTTCATCTCAATTGAATAAAATTCCAATTTGTTGAGCATCAATAAATGTTTATGTCTTATGGATTATTATACAACAAAGTCTTGTTGTATCTGCCCATATTTTATGAGTTTATTCAAGTGTTTTTATTCATCTTCAGAGAGTATTTTTGTTTATGAATATTTTGTCCATGAATATGCATAATTGATCTAGTATACTTCACTTCAATATTTCATATTTGTCTCTGTTCACTCTTTTATCTTTCAATATTTCATATTTGTCTCCATTCACTCTTTTATCTTTCAATATAAATTCATCTTGTGTGGTAATTAGTTTGATTGCCTTTGATCCATGGGATATTGCAATAGATTTGAACTCTTTCCCCATATTTAACAACTGATTCCAGTATTCTTGAGCTACCCACACACAAATTCATCTATCCTAATTCGATGTGCCTAAACTTTGTGTTGTTGCAGTTGAGTGCAAACTTTAGGACTAATTGTACCCATCAACAAATTCATCCTTCTAGCACATGTTTGTTTACTATATACTTGAGAGTTGAGTGATCTGTGAAAAATTTGAAGTGTCTCCCAATAAGTAGTGACAAAACTTTTGTAAGGAAAAAATCATCACCAATCCTTCACATTCTATAGTCATGTAGTTGCATTCAACCTGATATAGTTTACTACTATTAATGTAAATAGGGTGTCCAAGTCGCCTTCCCTGGGTTGGGCCAACACAACTCAAAGAGAAATACCTGATGTATCAACATCTACATGATATTTTTATAGTCGTAGGGAAAGTAAGGATGGTCATTGACCATATTTTCTTTGAGTATGGCAAAAGATTTTTCACAATCCACAGTCAAGTGGAATGTTTATGCTTTCTTCAATATTTGTTCCAAAGGAGTTGCGATAAAAGAATAGTTGTGGATAAACCATATGTAGTAGCATGTATGTCCCAAACTAGATCACAACTACTTTATAGATGTAGGGGTGGGAAGATTCATAATAACAGGTATCTTCACAGTATCTACCAAAACTCTATCATGACAAACAATGTGCCCCAATAAGTTTCCAAAGGGGATGCAAAAAATGCATTTATGCAAATTCAAGGAGATATACGATCGACGTTAGTGATCTAACATTAGCCGGAGTAGTGCTACATGATCTTTGTGTAGGTTGTAAATTTTCCAATCATCCAAGTATATTTCTAGGAATTTGTGAAGGAACTCCTTGAAGGTTGCTATCGCAATTCTTGAAAAGATGGCAGGAGCATTCTTTAGTCCAAAAGGCATGGCATTTAAGTGAAAGAACCCCATTATGTTGTAAAGGTTGTAATATTTTTATGTTCTTCCATGGTTCGAATTTGGTGATATCCAGAGAATATGTCTATAAGAGAGTAAGCCTTATTCTCATCTACTTTGTCTAAGACTCGATCGTCGAAGCGTGTCAAATATGGGTCATGAATGCATGGAAAATTCAAACTATGGTATTTGACACAGGCTTTGATATTGTCAGTGTCCTTATTACTTTGAATCACTATAGGGTTGATCTATTCTAACTCGTCCATAGGAAAATTTAGACCATCATTTACAATCCAATTGATTTCCTTCTTAACTTTATGTTTCACTCGGGGTTCAACCTGTATGGTCAATGCTTCATCAGTTTAGCATCAGGCTTTAATACAATATTCATCTCTCCCAAATCACCTTGGATCCCTTTGAGCTATGTAAAATTCTGTGGGAAAAAAACTTCATATTCCTACAAGAGGGAGGTGATCCCCAAATATTTCCTATTCATCCCAATACTCTCCTATAGCCACCATTTTTAGTTTGCCTTCTGTGTCAAGGTTGAATTTCTTCAACTTCATAGGTTGTGTATATAAAGCTCCAGTTTCTTTAGGAATCATTTGTTGTACCTCTCAGGATCCCTCTTATTCATTGAAGGTTAGGTGTTTCAAATGTTACAAGTCATCGTGATCAGGTTTTTCCATTTCAATCTTTGTGCAACATAGCGAGGATTATGATTCTAGAATAGCAATGGGAATATCATGCAATTCTTGAGGAACAAGGTAGATGTATGAATTTCCATTTTTCCAATTCCATGATTTATGAGTGAATATGATTTCTTGGGTTGTTGTCAATGCCTTTGTCACCAAATCGTTGGTTGCGAAGAAGGAAAAATCTTAGTAGAATATTGTGCTTATCTTCTTCTAACAGCTAGTTTGTCGTCATGTCTCTTCATATAAGTACCAAAATTTGGGAATGGATCTTAACTCATGAAATAACGAGTGAACCCAAAATTCTTGATTTAATATATTAGTGTGTCATTGTTGTTTGTTGATCGATGTGAGCACAAGGATTTGTCTAACCCATATAAATTTTTGCAACTCTGTTGGAATGCTTGGAAGGCTTGAAGCAGACCATCAACACAAGTTGAGTAGTGCCCAATCAGGTATATCAACTGTACGTGTTTCCCACCATATTGAAAGGGTTCCTTTGAGTGTTGTATCCAGGATGTCCATCCGATACTCTTCCGGGTCACGAGAATTCATTCTCTAAAGGAACCGATCCAAGCCGTTGATATCATCATATACTAGAGGTTCCAGTACTTCTAATCCGATCCATCGACCCCATTTTATCATTACGCGCATATTTGGGAGAATATCCCATGTCGTTCGTTATGCCAACCATCCCATGATTCTTAAGAATCGTTATCAAAGGAGCAAATACTTCTCCAACTTACTGAGCCATATGTTATAGGATTCACAAAGTCCTCTCTTCTTCTCGTTGTCGATGAGTATATGTTATCTAGAACATCCCTTTCCATGTTTGTGTGTACTATTCCAATGTACCATGAACCCTAGAGCGAGTTCATGGGTTGCTTCAAAATTCATTGTTCTAATTTTCAAGTCAATCACCCCATAGTTCTTGCGGGCCCAGTCTATCCCCAATAAAGTAGGATATGGATTGTTCTTGTCGATAATCTCAATCACTTCGAAATCAGTGAAGGTATTTATCACTCCCAAATATACTTATACATTCTCTAGCTAGCCAATCAGAAAGATGTGATATCGGTTTTCCATTCTCAACTGAATAGGTGAGTAGAAAAGGAAGGGACAACACATTTTCTCCCAAGACTTCTTTGGGAGTATGCTAAGATTAGACCCAAAATATAGAATCATTATCTTGATGTCATATCCATGAAATTGAGCATCCAATCTAAATTCTCATCCAATTCTCTTTCTTCTTTGCTTATATATAAACCGAGTTGTCCTTTATGGAAGAGGGACACAAATTTCTTCGTTGGCTTTTGCAACATTGTTCATTACAAGAAGGGTTTTCCATAACTTACAAGTTGCACTTCCATGATCCAAAATATCTCATATCAAGGTGAACCAAAGAGAGGCAACATCTCTTACCTTCTCAGATATTGTATCTATTCCTTGAAAGTCTCCATGTGTTGTCCATTATAATACTATGAGATGGTCCAGCTATATATTTTGTTGTTGGAGTCGGCGTTTGCTTAAACATTTCAACAATGTCTCAAAAAAATTAGTTTTGATGTACTGGGTCATACTTCATCATTTGTGGAGCTTCTTTTCTTTTCACAGGTGAATTCATCCTATTTTTATATGCCCTCATTCTTACTGCTCCTGAGGTAACAACAAATCATGCCATACTGCGTCTTCTTATGGCTCAAAGTGGATAAATTCATTGGTCATCTTGCATGATCTCCCCACTTTGCAATAAGTTTTAGAGACTCTTCAATAGTGTGAGTGTTCATCCAACAATAGTTACACGATGGTCTCTTAGGTAAGGTATAGTCTCGAGCTAGATGTCTAATCTCATTAGAATTGTAACGTTGAATCTGTCCCATATGACCTCATCCCACACAACTACAAAATATATTTTGCATCCTCCACCTCCTTCTCTTTTTTGTTGTTGATCTGTTACCTAATATATGGAGCGGTCTACCCTTTCTGTCAATGCATCTAAGGTTCTGCATTTATATGTACCTTGTATTGTAAATCCCAAAAAATTCATAATATATTGTATTTGGCACAAAGGAATATTTTTGCAAGTCGGTAAGAGTCATGGTGTATATCCAAATACCTTGCAAATATCATAGTATCTATTCAGAGAGGAGCTCCGTGGATATGGATTTGTGGGGTGACTATTTGAATGAAGCAAGTTTGCTATAATGACTTGCACAACAGTTGCACTTGGACCACTAGGAACTAGTCCTCATGGTGGGGTTATTCCTCCCCTCATCCTGGGGCATTCTGATACATGATGGCATTCCGTCATACATCATGTACACCATACTTTTCTTCGATTTGGTTTTGATATGATCAACTCGTAAAGCTTTTCAATAAGCTGACTTTGTACCTGCGATAAATCACCAGTAGATGATGATGTTCCAGTCTCGGTGCCATTCAGGTATATGGTCATTGCTTCATTCTTCATATATTGCTCTAAATCTCATTAAGGTGTATCTAAAACATATTGTGATAGGGGAATTCTAATTAGAGGTAATAAGCCTTGAGTAAACCATTCCTTATGGTGGGAATCATGTATAGGAAACATAAATTTATCCAACACATCCCTGAATCATTGTGCATAATCCTATGCAGATTCTCCTTGAATCTATTCAATATCCCTTAGTTCTGCAATCCCTTGTTGTTTTGACTTGGGTTGCAAAAATTCATATATAAATCATTTCTTTATCTTTGCTAGAGTGAAAGTTTGTGCATTTGCATCCAAATGTTTGATTAATTTCATATACCATTACAGGTCTCTTCCACACAACGTGATCTAAGATTCAACGAGCTTTGATGCTCGAGGGGTTCCTATAGAATTGCAAATGGCTTCACAAATGAACCAACATCGTTCTGCATCAACTTCACCTCCTCTCCCCCAAAATTATGGTCATTTCATAAGCGGTCATGCTTGTACTCCAACCATTGTGGTGGTTGGGAATCCTACCAACACAGATCCTTGAGGCCCGGTTGAGCTACAAAGTTACTGCTAATTTGTTGAGAACTGCTACTACTTCCACCGAATCAACCTACAAACTAGTAGAACTACTAATCATATAACTATACCAGGGTAATTATAAGACAAGGTGCTGAGAATAGGTTACCAATTTTTGTGAGGTTAACTAAGGGTTAGCCAAAAGTGTGTTGTTGCCATTACTTCTAGTATCTCCTTCAGTGAGAATGGGGGGTTCACTTTATGGGGTGTCATCATTTTCTGCATGTACGGATAACTCTGATTGTTCCACAACTTCATCTAGTGTTGGCTCAGGTGACTAATCCAACAATCTGTTATTTGGGAACTAAATTTTGAAGTTCCTCTCTTTACTTGTACCTTCTCCCCAGCTTCTCCTTACTGGACCATCCTATACCTCTATTCCTCTTCCTCATAACCATGAACCCGCTAGTTTCTCTCTTTGCTTCATCTATCATGACTCACTCTACCGTGTTTTACTAATTTCTTTATTGTAGAAATCCTCTTTTAGTTGCACACTTCTCGTCTTCACTTTTCTCTCCTGCGTCTTCCACCACTATTTACATATTGTCGCTTTTCTTGCTACAGTCTCAACCTTGGTGTCGCTAACAAATCTCCCCCCCCTAATTGTACATAGCTTCTACCTTCCCCAACGTGGCAACATCACCTCGACAATTCCTTAGAGGTGCCAAGGTTTTACTACTCCATTCTAATCCAGTTCAATGGAAAATATATATATTCAACCATCCAGATCTTAATCCATAATGGATCTTCTTTCAACAATTTGCCACGTGCTCCCCTCTTAATCTCTTCTTGTGCTTTAGACACATATTGGTTATTTTTTGCTGCAAATTATATAATGTATCTAGTGAAAGTATTATCTTACCCATAAATTAATAGTCGTAGTTAGCAGAGTATCTATTCACTTCAACGTTGTTACATCCTTTCGAGCTCACTGCACAATTCTTCATTGTCTGGTGCGATATTTTGGATCTTCTGCCAGTGTTTTTAGCCACTTGGATAATGCTATAGGGAATTCTACCCACAAGACTTTGTATATGTATAATATCGGTCGTTCATAAAGGATATATTCTCCAAGTTTCGATGGAGTCCACGCTCATAATTTTGCTTCTTGTATTACAAAATATTCAAACTTATTGTCCCATTAATATTGAACATCGTTGGTTGATACTTGTGCATACATGTAGTTAATGAAATCTTGCTAGAAACCGGGTCTCGACAACAAAACCATTTTTTGGTGCAAAACAGAGACCAGAGTTCTTGCACCGGTAACCAAGAAAGGGCTTTGTTGTAGTCTAGTGTGTTGGCATTTTCAATCTCCTAAAGGAGAAGGTGTCACCCAAAGCACAACCAAGACGTGTTTAGAATAAAGAGGGTTAAACGTAGGGATAAAATGACGACTGTATATGTTCATAATATCATGCCATAGATTTACCTGACATGCTTAATCATACATAAACCAAAGATACACAACATATATAAAACAAAGAACATAAAGCAATATACATCACATGTATAGAGAAATTAAGGTTCCCAATTATCTTCATTCATATTAATATCAATTCTTTGGTACAACAGGTTCATATAGTCGTTGGTTGTTTCCGCAACTTCTGCCTTGTATCTTGTGTTGTCTTTTGTGAATATGGTCCTTTCCAAAAATGAAGGAGCCAATATGTACATTGGACAAAACCTCGCCACATGTCTTACATCTCCTCCTATTGATGTCATTTTCATCGCTTAAGGGATCCTCTGGTTTATCAGTTTCAAAATCCATGACACTGGAATTGGTAACAACTCAACCAAATAATGCATATTTAGTATCAAAAGCATAATTGACCCAATTACATTTCCAAATAGATGTAGGATTACGTGGCTTGTTGCATGGCTTTGATGCCACATGTCTAATCACTTTTTCCTTTGTTTGTGATGCTCCTCATATGGGAAAGATAATTTTTCAAATGTTTCAATTGCATCTTAAAGAAATAATTTCCCCTATTTGATTTAACATGAATTTTAGGTTTTAGGATTATTTTGGAAGATAAATTTCTTATTAGGCTCTGGAAATTTCGCTCAAACTAGTGCATGCCATTCCTAACTACCTTAAAAAATTGCTTGATTTGACCCCTATTGGCCTTTAGTTTTGCCTTATTATGAGGGAAATATCGATATTATTGGTTTCTAAACATAAGCATACGATTTAAAATCCTTAAATTGGATAGGAAGACATAGCTACTTTGTTGTTTGTTTGCTCTAGACTACCAAAATTTTAGGTCTAGGTTAGTGAGCCTCATGCTCAAGAGTCAAAACTTGTCATTGGAATATTTAAGGAAACTTCATAGAAGCTACAAACAGTTATAGTCAACAATTGGTCAACAATTTATATCTAAATTCAAAAAGGAATTTGTGGGTTCATAAATTTCCTTTAGTGTTTATGTCTACCAGTATCATATGTTAAAACTTAACCCCACAAGATTGTTTATTTCTTTTTGAACTAGATCTTTCTTTCTGATTGCTTTTTCGTTAGTTCAATGAGTTGTGAATGAGGAGTTTGTTGATTGTTGTCACATAGAAATCAATACAATAAGTTTTCCAAAATAAAGCTTAGAGGGGACTTGAATGTATGAGCTTGTGAAAGAATGTCCCTTGGTTTGAGACACAAGCTTAAATATTTTAGCCTCCAATATTACTCTTCCTTAAGCATGGCGATTTGCAACTACTAGTCATGCTTCTTGTAAAAATCTGTAAGGGACCTCTCCTCACTTGTTTTTATCTTGGATTTCCTATAATTTAACTAAAGGGGTGGTTACATTATGTTTTTCCCAACCTTTGAGATCCCCTTTTAGGTTTGAAATTTTTTGTTCCCAAACATGGGAGGTGGAGCCTATAATTTGTGTGTCTGCCAAACTTGTTGTGTGATGGCCTTTGATTTTGGGTATTGAAAAAAGAGAAAGCTAAATTTGAAGGGATAAAAGGCTAAGAAGGGTTTGGCCTCTATTAAGAAGGTGATGGGATTGTGGTATAATATTATCAATGGAATTACAACTAAGGCTATACCAATCCCTTGAAAAGGAAAGGAGTATTTGTATAAGAAAATTGTATAGTCTTTCAACAATGTGAATTGGTTCGTAAAACCTATTACTCCATGTGTAGTGACCTTTTGTTGGATTGATATCTAAAAGGTCCCAATTGGATAACAACTTATCCATGCATTGGTTCCTAGACAAAGAATTCCCCTTTTTTTCCATATAAGCTAAGAACGAGGTATAAATATCCAACTAAATTTCACTAGTGCAAAGGTTTTGATTCCAAAAGGATTTGAGGGTTTTCCAATTGTTTGCACTCTCTTGAAAATTGTTCAGGGAATAAGTGCTAAACCTGTGAAAGAGATTGCTCCATGTTATGCACCAAATTCCCAAAAATAACATAAAGCAAGATGAGACAGTATTCCAATGCCTAAAGGATGCAATGGAAGATCAATAATGAGCCTCTTAGAGGGGATAACCTCCTTTACAACATACTTCAAATAGAAAACAAGATGATATGATATGTGATGATTCTAAACTAGATCTCCTTGGTGTGTGTGTGTGTGTGTGTGTGTGTGAGAGAGAGAGAGAGAGAGAGAGAAAGGGTACCATTACCATTGTAGAGCATACATGATTACGCCCTAGTCAACCCATAAAGATAATATTAATATAATAATATAATTATAATGTCACAACATATAGCACTTAACATTCCTCTCACCTTCAAACAAGTGTTGTCCTCGACACTTGATTAAATCTAGATGTTTCTACATGAAGAACTCATCTCCCCATGTCTCCTTTTCTATTGGCAAGTTCTTACACTCGATGAGGTACTCAGTAATTTCTCAATTTTGTAGTTTCTTGATCATTCTCTCAATAATTGTTTCAGTTTGTAGTATTAATTTCCCTTCTTCATCAATCTTTGGTAAAAAAATATGGATTGGAATCTTGTCGCTGATTACCTTTTTTAGGCAAGAAATATGGAAAACTGGATGTACACGTGAAGTTGGCAGTGACTCCAATTTATAATCCATACTTCCAATCCTTTGCAACACCTTATAGGGACCATAATACTTCATTTTTAATTTGTTGTCCTTATTTTGTTACTTGAGGGACATATATTTATATGGATGTAGCTTCAAAAATACCAAATATCCCACTTCAAATTCGCTTGCACTGTGATGTTGATCTACTTGTTGTTTCATACCATTTTGTGTTATTACCAAGTTATCCTTGAATAATTGGAGAACTTATTGTTGATGCTCTATGTGATCCTCCATTTCTTGAACCTTTGCTTTCTCTTTCAAGGATGATGTGATGGAAGGAGGATGATAGCCATAAAGTGCCATAAATGGTGACATTTTTTATGAAGTATGGAAAGTTGTGTTGTACCACTATTCTGCTAAGCAAAGTGACTTGATCCACTGTGTTTATTTATTAGAAGCAAAGCAATGACGATACCCTTCTAAGCATGTATTCACAATATCGGTTTTCCCATTGGATTGAGGATGGTAAGAGGAGCTATGAGCCAACTAAGTGCCCAAACAAGACAATAATTCCTTCCAAAAATTACCAATGAAAAATGGATCTCTATCACTTGCAATAATATTGGGGGTTCCATGTAGCTTCCAAATCGTTTCCATGAATGCCTCAACCATTGTACTTGCTTTAAAAGGATGAGAAATAGAGTAAAAATGGGCATACTTTGTGAGTCGATCCACCACTACCATGATGACAATATTTCCTTCTAACTTTGGTACGCCTGTTTCAATTCCATTGATACCTCTGCCCAATGATGACTTGGTATGGTTAATGGTTATAAAATACTTGGTGTCTCAATGGTCTCTCCTTTGTTTTCTTGACAAACCAAACATTTTGCCACACATTTTTGTACATCAATTTTAATACCTTCCCAAAATAAATTCTTCTTGATCATATGGTATGTTTACAAGAACCTTGAATGTTGTTCTATAGGAGAAGTGTGCAATTCCAAAAGGATCTTCTATTTGTGTTGAGATTTTTTACATAAATTTAGGCGTCTTTGTACCATAGTGAATCATTCTTCCACACAAATATATCAAGTGAATTGAGGTCCTCTTGTAGTTGTTGAATAATATTGCATGCCTTTTTATCTTGTTTCTATTATTTCCTTGTTTCTTCTAGCCAATCAGATTGCATAATGAAAAGAACATAAATCAAGCCCTCAATGTCATCTTATTTTATTGAAAGTGCATTGACCGCCACTTTGTATTTACCTTTTTTGTAATATTTTCAAATATCATAAACTAACATCTCTGTAACCCATTTTTTTTGCTCTTTTGATGATGTCCATTGTTCCAGGAAGTACTTAAGGTTATCATGATCTATTCTTACCTTGAAGTGTCTTTATATCAGGTAAGTGTGTCATTTCTTAATTGCATGTAATATGTACAACATTTCTTTTTCATAAATTGGTTTGAGTAGGTTTTTTTCCTTTGATTTTGCAACTTTCAAAGGAAAGGGGCCTTCCTTCTTGCATCAAAGCTACACTAATTCTATTCCATGAGGCATCACATTCCATGGTAAAGGTTTTTATGAAGTCAAGCGTGGCTAATAAATGAGTTTCATGAAAAGTCACTTTAAGTTTCTCAAAATATTTGGTTGCTTCTTGAGTCCAAGAGAATGCCTATTTTTTAAATAACCTTGTTAGAGGTGTTGCTATTTGACGATAATTATTAACGAACTTGCAGTAATAGCCCGACATTCCTAAGAATCCTCTAATATTATTAGTTGTCTTAGGAATTGGCCATTCCATAATAGCCTTAATTTTGTTTGGATCCAGTTTGACACCGTTGTGAGATGCAATATGACTCAGATATTCCACTTCTTGAATCCCAAAGGAACACTTGGAAGGCTTGGCATGTAGTTGGTGATCCTCTAGCATATTTAAGACCCTATCAACATGTTGTGCATGCTCTTCTCAAGATTGGTTATAGATAAGTATTTTCATCAAAAAATACTAACACAAATTTTCCGAGGAATGATTTAAATATAGAATTCATCAAGATTTGAAATGTGGAAGGTGCACTGGTAAGGCCAAATGTCATCACCAAAAAATCATAATGAGCTTGATGTGTTATGAAGTTTTTTTTGGGAATGTCTTCTTTCCTCATTATGATACGAGGAAATCCAAAATGAATATCCAATTTGGCAAATAATTTTGCTCCTTGTAATTCATCTAATAATTCATCAATGACATGAATAGGAAACTTATCTTTGATGGTCACCTTATTGAGGTCTCTATAATTTGGACACATATATGCCATGCACCTTCCTTTTTTTTAGCCATCACCACTGGCATAGAGAAAGAACTTCGACTAGGTTGAATGATGCTTGCATCTAACATTTCTTGAACCAATTTTTCATTCTTACTTTTTTGTGCATATGGGTACTTGTAGGGTTTGATGTTAAGTGGTACACTTCCTAGTTGTGAGTGAATAGCATGGTCATGATCCCAAACAGGTGGAATACCTTTAGGCATCTCTCCCACTACCTTGGAATGATTATTAATCACTTGTTGGAGATCCACTGGAATAGAGTGTATAGATGCTTGAACATCTAGTCAACACAATTGTACAATTACTCTATGGTGTCCCCTTTTCAATGATTTTGTAGTGCAGTTAGAGCTTGTCACTTTAGATGGTTTCCCTGTAATACCTTTGAGTTCAATTTATTTTCCTTCTGAAGAGAATCTCATGAATAGTTTATGGAAATTAAGAGCCATTGTTCCCATTGATTGGAGTCGTTGGACCCCCTAATACCACATCAACACCACCTATTTGGATTGCAATCATTAGGTTGTCCAATGAATACCCACCCATACTAATCTTAATATTACAACACTTCCTTAAAATTTTTATAGTAGCTCTATCTACACTCATTACTTGATATTTTTGTGCGGGATAAATAAAGTAGTTTATAAGTTTGGCTAATCTGTAATCAACGAAGTTATGGGTACTACTAGAATCAATCAACATTGTTACCTTTCTCCTTTTGTTATATAGTTCTATCCTGAGAGTTCAAGGGGTGCTAATGTTGGCCAATGCATGACAAGATATGGTTGGAATGGTATATTTTATATCCTCCTCTTCAGATTGTCCCAAATTTGGATAATCTTTCTCTTCACAGTTTATGTACAATAATTTCTTCTCACTACACTTATTCCCCTTACTGTACTTGCTATCACATTTAAAACGTAGTCCCTTTTCTCTTTTTTCCTCCACTTGTTGAGGTGTCAACCTTGTAGGATTAGGACAAGTGGATCTGGGAGGGTAAACATTTCCTTCACTATATATGTCAATGGTAGGTTTTCTTGTAGCCATATTTTTTTCGATGCCCTCCTTCTAGCTCCATATTTTTACTTTCGATTTTCTTTTCCAAACTCAAACAATTCCCCCATTATTTAGGTTCAAAGATATATATCTCATGTTGAATATTATCCTTTAAAGTCCCCATAAAGAAATCCAACAAATTATCTTCTGGAATCTTCTTCACTCCAAGGCTTAACTTCTGAAGCTACTTGATGTGTTGTGCAGTTGGACCTTTTTGCTTGAGACTTATCAATTGGCTAAAGAATGTGTTGCTCTTTATATCTCCATAATGTGTAATGATTTCATCCATAATATATACCAAGAGACAATAGAGTCATATTTACGATCACAGAGCCATTGGTACCATATAAATTTATCAGACTCTAAATACAAGGATGCAATAGTTACCTTTTGCAAAGATGGCACTTGGTGTAGATCATATAATTGCTCCATCTGAAATATCCATGTTATTGGATCATTGCCATCAAACTTTCTCATTTTAGTGTCAGGAATGAAGTAATTCCTTGGACCAGAGTTGAACCCATGATGATGTGGATTATGTAGTGATGAATGATCATGTGTTGGAGAATCGAACCTCTTGTTGTCCAATTGTTTTCAAACCTTGTCAATTTGTGATTGGAACAAGTCCTTATTTTCTTCATTATCATCTTCTTGAGGAGATGAATGAGGAAGGAAGCTATGTATTATCTCCTTCAACATTGCCTTCACCTCTTGAAAATTCTTTTTGCTGGCCATATTTTCAACCTTCTTTTGTATATCCTCTTTGAATGTTAGGAATTCAATTTTATTTACCATAATTTTATTGTCAATGTTTCCTAATTGGTTGGAAAACTTGGACAAATCATAGTTCACTTCTTCTTGTTGCTCTTGTGTCATAGTTGAGCCTTCAAGAGGTTTAAGGGGAGTATAAATGTTTTCTCCACCTCTTGCCATTTTGTTCCACTGATATTTACGAGAGTTCATCTATATTTCCTCTTTATCCCACTTTTTAAATCACTCAACTTAGACCTTCCAATCAAAGTTTATGCAAATTTCAAAATAACATATCTTTTAAAACCATGACTTGGAGGTTGTTTTGCTAGTTGACCTTCCAAATGAGATAACTCTGCAATTTTGGCCCCTATGAGTATGAAATATCTTCTCTTAGTATCCTTATATGTCTTCTCTGCAATACCATAGGCATGGCCTAATTCTAACGTTCCAAGAAAAAGTTATGGTAGTCTTACCAAAGCTTGTTATTTTTTCCCTTCCAGGAGTGCAAAAGTGTACGACCTGCCACATGTCCAATTCTTAGTATGTGTTTCTAAAATTGCTACCATAGATAATATGTTCTATCATACTTCCCATGCAATAGGTATCACTCAATTTGGATTTTCAAGCTTTAGATATAACAAGTTTTCCTAGAACACCTATTTGAGACTAGTATTTGGACTAGTAAAAAAATCCTAACTTCCAAAGGGTATAACTCCGCACCTGTAATGAATCAATACATGCAAATTTTATCACAACTATTTCAAGATATAATCTAGTTTCCCTCCATGTTTCATTGTCTTAAACATCATAGAAAAAAAGTTATAGAAAAAATGGTTATGGTACAAAATGCTATGCACCAAATTCCCCAAAATAGAATAAAACAAGAGGAGTTAGTATTCCAATGCATTAAGAATGAAATAAAAAGATTAATAGCCAACCTCTTTGAGGAGGAAACCTCCTTTACATTGTATTTCAAATGCAAAACAAGATGATATGATATGAGATGATTCCAAACTAGATCTCCTTGGTTGGTGTGTGTGTGCATGTGTGAGATAAATGGCGCCATTAACATTATAGAGTCTACATAATTAGGGTACTAGGTGACCAATAAATATAATATTAATATGATAATAGAATTGTAATGTCATAATATATAGGGCTTAACACTCCATATAATGGGCTTGAAGGATACGAAGTTCTAGCTGGATCCCAAAATGGTCTACTTCAAGATCAACTAGTTGTGGTTAGATATGGTGGCAATACCACCATAAGCCCCCCTTCTACATAAGAAGACTCTGTAGACATCTCACCATTAAGTCAAGAGAATCCCTTCCATTTCATGTTGCTTCAAATTTGTTTCTTGCACAAAAAACATTGCAAGTTGTTAAATTTTATTAATTCATGTAAATATGTATGCTTTTTTTCTCCCTAATCCCCTATAGTTCTAAGAGAGTAACTTCATGTCTTAATTATTTGATTTTTTAAACCCTCTTAGAAAGGAATTGGGTGAGATTGATCAAGATTCTCATGCAACATCTTTGGTATCTTTCTCTTTTCTTACCTTTTTTTTTGTTTTTTCTTGCACTAGTCTTGGGATGATCCATTCCTCCTCCTCTATTAAAGGGAGATTCTGCTATGGGGTGGATAGAGAGTGAGAAGGGGAGAAGACATGGCTATCTAAACATTCTATTTTCTTGGAACTTAACATAAAGATTTGCTTGGCCACTTGGGAAGGATTGACAAGTAAGCTTTGAGGGACATGCTCCAATTGTATAGAATTTTGAGGGATTTCTTAGTACCCAATGAAGGGTTTATTGAGAGTGACAAATTAATTATGCAAGACAACTTTAGGGGGTGGAGGAGAATGTTTCTAAGGATTTGAAGTAATAATAATACCTTTTTTTCTAGCTATGGTGGATTTCTTTCCAATTTTCTTTGCTTCAAATGGATCTTTTGAAGTAGTGGTGCTCGTGGAATTTTGACTTTAATCACATCCTTTTAAAAATGTCCATATTAATGGAATTGATTGGATTTGAGGGGAAATTGCTCATAGTCTAGGGTTTGATGGTGAGCCCAATCTTCAAGTCTCAACTAGATTTCTTTTGGGAGGCCTTTTTCCAAATCCAAACATAGATACTAGCACAACTAAAGGTGCTTGGGTTTGCAATTACTCAATATATATACTTGCCACATAGGTTCCTAATTACTTTAACCGATTTCTCATCTCAAAAGTTCAAAGGCAAGTGTAGAAGGTGTACTTAGTCTAGCACAACCAAAGGCATATCTTCTTATGGTTTGAAGTCCAAAACCCTATGATTTGATACATTCCTCTTAGGCCCACAAAGCAAGGGTTGTTTATGAAGATCATATACTTGTCTTGCTTGTGCTTCAAAACCCCAGTAGAGAGAATCGTAGTCACGATGAACCAAAATAATGGTTTTATTTGTGTGCTATTAGAAACTATGATTATAACGATTTTCAAGCCCACATTCGACCATTAAAATTTGGTAGTGTTGCATTGTCGTATTTGTATGGTGATACTGCACAATGTAAGTGCTTTATGAGTTTTCATAGATTTTCAATTGATTTGTGCTATTTTTTACATCAAATTTCTTCAATTCAACTTGTTTTAGATAATATTGACTCACCAAATTCTAATAATGTCTCATTGAAGAAAAGACGAAATGTTGGTTCAATATCCTACTTCTTAAAATACAAATTTTGGTTTATAGCATATTTAACATAGTGTTGATTATTTGGGATGTGAGTACTGAAGGAGCAAATATTAAGTGTATACATGCATATTTAGGTTCAACTATTAGACTTATATTGTGTTTAGCAACAACCATTAGACTTATACATGTGTCTTTGTTGAGGTACCACCATGTTATTTTTTATTTTTTCCTTGGAGAACATGTTGTCCCACCCCCAAGTCCATAAGTGGCGACGAGATTGTTGGTACTTTGTTACCCCTCATCAATAATTGGCTCATGAAGAGTTCAATCAATAATTGACTCATGAAAAGGGAACACGTCAAATGTGGGATTTGAACCTGAGTAGAAAGGATAAAGTTTATTCTCTCAACCACTTGTGCTAGACTCACTTGACAAGTACCGACCACCATGTTATATTTTCATATTCCTAATTTCAAAAGAGTATCACAATTTGTTTGTAATGACAATTGACGTTTAAGCTTTTAAAAATGGTTTTAAGGGATGGTTAACAACAATGTTTATCAAATATAATTTTATCAGAAGCTGAAGGGATGTTTCCCAACGTTCATGGATGATCCTAGTAATCTTACTGGCTTAAATTAGTGTGTCTCATCGAGGGAATTTGAATCAAGTAACTTTCCACATATAACTATCCAAATAACTAACCACATTGGGGATAACTTTCCACATATAACCATCCAAATAACTAACCACATATAACTCGTCGATGTTGGTTATGATGCTTGACTCGGTAGGGACATCTGATGAGAAACATAATTAAGGAAACCAACATGGGGGATTGACCATGGGACCCCTTGCATGGAACTCAAAGTAATTAACCATATGATTTAGCCTAGCTAGCTAACAATCAAATGAGCTAACCCCTTGGTAATCTTACTTGGTATTTTGCTCCAATTTTTTTGTTTAAATTAGAAATTAATAAACTCCATCTTTGTGTACGTGTAGACAATCTTAACATTTTCCCATGAGTTTGGAGTGTTCAACCATATTAAATGTAAAATCTAGGGTTGAAAGCTTCTATCAATCAATGGATTGGTAAATGAGAATGTGAAAGTGAATCAAGAAGGATTTGGGGATAGGGGAATAAGCAAGAGATTGGAAAGATTCCTTGTTGCTGATTCTTTGGTACCCTTATTCTCTCGGTATCGCTACTGGGTACATCTCTCGACTATTTCGGATCACCATTCTGTGTGCCTGGAATGGGATGACTCACCCCTTACTAGAAACTATCATTTCCAGTTCAATATAGCTTGGCTATAGGTGGCATATTTCTCACAACTTTTAATCTCCTCTTGGGCCTCGAAGGATAATCTATCTGATTGTGATGACATGAAAAAGTTGGTTATGAAATTGAAGAGTCTCAGAGTTGTGGTAAAAGACTGGGAAAAAATTCAATGTGCAAAACAACACAAGGAAGCAGATGACCTAGATGAAGAGATCCACCAATTATTATCCAGGTTTCCTTGAGGTATACTCCCTGGTTTTGAGGTACCCATTGTTAGTTTATTTAAAAGGAAAAAAGGAAAATTTACTGGCACATGAGGTTCTCACGTGGAGACTCAAGAGCAGAGCTCTTTGGATAGAACATGGAGATGCCAATACTAAATTTTTTCACAACTTTTCCTATGCCAGAAGAAATCATAACACTATTTGGTATCTTACTGATGGCTCTGGTAACCTTGTATGCAATATGAATCTTCTCGAAAACTTGGGGAAAGAACATTTCACTACTCTCTTCATGGACGATGGTAAAGCACAAATACCATACCAACTTCAAATCATCAAGCTTTTCCCCTCTTTCCTCTCGACTGAGGACTCGACAAGTATGGTTCAGGAGGTCAATCTGTAGGAAATTGAAGCTGCACTAAAGAGCTTCAAGAAGGATAGAATCTCGGGACCAGATGGTTGGCCTATTGAATTCTTCCTCTTTTTCTTTGATTTGGTCAAGCTTGACCTCTTGAAGAATGTTGAACAATCCTGGAGGGAGGCTGGGGTGGGAAGAGCCCTTAACTCCATTTTTTTTACTCTTATTCCTAAGTGTTATCACCCTAAAACCTTTGGGGATTTCAGGCTCATCTCCCTTTGCAATCTGGTTTATAAGCTCATCACCAAAATGATCTCTAACAGATTGAAGCATACCTCTCAAGGACAATCTCCATGGAGCAATATGGGTTTTTGAAGGACATACAGATTCAGGAACCTATTGGGACTGCACAATAAATACTCCATACTATCAAGCACAAAAATATGAATGCTCTGGTTCTCAAAATTGATCTCATGAAGTCATTCAATAGTGTCAATTGGACCTTCTTGCGCCTCATCCTTATCTAGATAGGGATACCCTTGCTGGCGGTAATTTGGATTATGTGGTGCATATCTTCTGTAACTTTTTGTGTTTTGATAAATGGTCCCCCTCAGGTTTTTTTAATGATACTAGGGGTATTAGACAGGGTTGCCCCTTGTTCCCCCTACTCTTTTTGTTGGTGATTGAAGGACTCAGCTGCCTTATCGGGGATGCCAAAAGAACAAGGAATATTTGTGGAATCACTCTTTTGACTACCCTCTCCATCACCCACTTACTCTTTGTGGATGATGTTTTATTCTTTGGGATGGAAACCTTTGAGGAATGGCATGCTTGTAAAGGAATCTTGGATCACTTATGCACGACCTCTGGGATGAATATCGGTTTGGATAAATCTACCTTTCTCTGTAACAATATATCAGATGATGTATGTAATAGCATTGCAACCTTTTTTCCTTTTAAGATGGATCCTATTGACACTGGTTTCAAGTACTTGTGGTTTAGGCTTAAACCCCTAGCGTATGGTGTCAAGGATTGGTGTTGGATCTTAAAAATCATCGAGAATAAAATTGGTCATTGGACACATATATTTCTCACTTTGGGTGGTAGACTGATTTTGGTTCAATCTGTATTATCGGGGATCCCTGTCTATTGGTTCTCCCTTTCTAGAATCCTAGGGTCGATATTGAAAAGGCTTAGAAGATGTTTCTTTACTTTCCTTTGGGGAGGCACTCCAAATAAACACAAGTTGCACTAAGTGGACTGGACAAAAATTTCCAGACCTTACTCTCTTGGAGGCTGGAATATAAAAAACTTGGACTGGTTCAGTATTGCTCTCAAAATCAAGAGTCTTTGGAATGTGCTCAGCAGTAAGGGTCTATGGAATCAATTGATTTAGTTTAAATATCTTAAAGGAGTTCCTTGGGAATGCTGGCTTCGTCAGCACAATCACACTGTATAGAATACATCATACATTTGGAACGGTTTCATACGTATCCTTCTTTGGATTAGTAGTATGGTGGGGTGGAGAGTGGGAGATGGTGGCAGTATACAGTTGGGTATTGACCCTATTGCATGCATAAAAAAAAACTTTTTCCTCTCTAATGATCTCTGCTCATATCTATCTGACTATGGCATTAACTATCTCAGTCAGGCCCGAAATTATGGTGTCATGGCCTCTTCTCCTTCTTACTGGTTATCGACAGAATATTTGGAACTTGGAGGGGTTTGGAAAGAAGAATGGTCAAACTACATCATAGGCCTCTATCATGGGGGCATTAGACTTAGCTCGGTGACGGATCGCATCCTTTAGCTTTACAACAAAAAGAACGGCAAGGCCACGACACACCTAGCTTATGACTACATTACTAAGAGGTATGGTGGAGAAATTTCAGGCTGCCAGTTTTCACAGCTTTGGCAATGGAAAATTCCACTCAAAATTAAATGTTGTAGCTAACTATGTGCGAGAAATTCTCTTAGTACTTGGGATAACCTTTGTCGCCGAGGATGGATGGGGCTAAACTGCTGTTGTTTATGCATGACTGATGAGGAGTATGTAGATCATCTTTTTGTATCCTGTTCCTTTGCACAGACAGTTAGGACTGCTCTTGATACAAGTCATAGTATGGTTCTCACTTGGAATGAAAGAACTCTGCTAGAGAATTTTAATCTTTGGACTGAGAATGTAAACTATCTATTGTATTTGCCTTGTTTTTACATTTGGAGTATATGGAATGCTCGGAACAGGTTCATATTTGAGGATATCGTCCCTAGAATGGATACTGTATGCTACAGGATCATGGATTTGGTACATTCCTATCTGCTTAGTGATAAAAAGCAGGTCTCCAGGGTTATTGGACCACCACCGATGGTTACCTTCCCATCGGGATTCTTCAATGGTGTTGCTGTCTCCAATTTTGGTGGCTCTGGTTTTACATTATACATAACCTCCACTCATCTCTTCCACGCACAATTGGGTTGTGGTGTCAGTACAAACACAAGGGCTGAGCTGTTGGCCCTCGAGGCACTACTGGTATTTGCAGAGACCTTGGGCCTTCCTTCTATCTTTGTCTGTGGAGATTCACAAGTGATCAATAATTGGGCAAACTCTAAGGCTTGTCTTGATGTTGTGGACTTGGATCACTGATATGATTGCATTGCTGAAGTAAAAAACTCCTTCATCTCCTTAAACTTCAAACATGTTTACGAGCACAATTAGAGTGTTGATAACTTATCCAAGGAAGCTCTATCACTTGAGATGGGGAAACTTCTATTTGAGGAATTTTTGGATGGTGAATCAATCGGAAGGGAAACTATCTCGTTCTTTTAAGGGATGTGAGACATCATGGATGATGATATTTCTATTCTCGTTTCGAGTTTGTTATGCCTTCTTTATGTATTGGAGAGATATTTTTTGGCATACTTTGTTTAGTCTGGGGACCTTTCACCCCAAGAGTTTCCTTGGATAAGCTTCTAGGAGTGTGATTGTACTCCCTTGGAATGTGTTGTAGTTTCTTAGATGAGAGTGTGACGTATTGTTGAAGCTTGGTCAGGATCTTTCCTCATGATCTGAGATATTGATGATATTAGTTTTTGATGAACAGATGTATATGATACTATGTATCATTAGCAGTGTATTAGGTACTTTTAATTCATAATTGAATATCAAGGAACTGCTCTTTTTCTACTGGAAAAAAAGAAAATAACATGTGGTAATGAACTTTTACTACTTTATGGTATCATATAAAAGGATATTGTGATTGAATTAAGAGCTCATCATTAAACGGCTTTCTGACAATTATAATTGCGATCTCAATCTTTATCATATAGTGGCTTTGTACAATAATCATGCGACAATTAAGATTTAGTGTTCATTCCTCACCAAACAAACAAAAAAAATCATATTTAATAATCAATCAAAACAACATAACATAAAGTGATTAATGGAAACTCAATTTTTTTTAAAGCTATAATGCACTTGTACATGGAAACGTTCTTATCCTTGCCACTATAAAACGTTTTCCAAAGCATTATGCAATGTATACGTGCATAAGCATTATGCAATGTATACATGCATAAGATAAACAGATTAGAGTAATAGGGTTGCAATGGTAGTCAATAAATTAAAAAACTCCTCTTTAGAGTACAACCCCTATATACACTTGTGACATAATTATAAGTATTAATAAAAAGGAACGACAAAAAATTAAGAAAATTAGAAATCGGAATAAGCAAGTGCCGACCTTAAGTACCCTCGTAAGACCACGCAAATCCCAAGTGTCCCTGTATAGACCGCTGCTAATTTATACAGAAGGTGCATAAAATTCCCGAGAAAAGGAGATAATGTAAAGATTACGCCATAAGAATGGAAAATGTAAGGTAAAGTTTAATATCTCCACACAATAGATACCACCTCTGAACAAGTCACTCCGCAAATTCATCATCGGAAACCAACGAGAATGATGAGTGGGTGGTCTCCTTCGCAAGAGGCAAAAGTTGGAGCTGCAGAGAAATGGATATCGTCTCAATCTCAAGCTGCTGGGAGTGGCAGTAGTAATACCAGTCCTCCTTCCTCTAAGCCATCCTCTCCTTCTCACTCCCTCTTCCCCTCCCTCCCATCGCTGAGCAAAATAAATGCAAATTCAGGTTGTTTTTCTGCTGTGGGGGGCAGTATTGAAAGGCTGTATGAAGCATACAACGAACTGCATGGTCTTGCTCAGGAAGTAGAGAAGGGGTTCGAAGCGCCTGCAATTCTGGTGGTTGGACATCAGACAGATGGGAAGAGCGCCCTCATTGAAGCTCTGATGGGCTTTCAGTTCAATCATGTTGGTGGGGGAACAAAGACAAGAAGGCCCATTACTCTCCACATGAAGTACAATGCAACCGCCCAACAACCCATCTGCTACCTCATCTCAGAGGACAACCCCCCTCAAGAGCAGGAAAAAAGCTTGGAAGATATTCAGGTAATTCATTAATTCATTCCTCAATACCAAAATATTATGCTCAACTGCGTTCACTGTGACTACAGCTTGTTATGTATTTAGCATTGTGGGAAATTCACAGCAGCAGAGCAAGTAGGTTGGGAGAAAGTGTGAAAGTGGGTCTATGATTAGTTGAATGCAAATTTGTAACTTTCTGATCCTTGAACTATCTGCTTCCGAAAGTTTTGTTCCTTTACCCTTTATTGTTGGGGCATGACTTAGTATTAGCAGAAGCTTTCGTGACTAGAAATGCAAGATGCAATTGAAGTCTTGAATATGCGGAAACTTGTTTTTAGAAAATATAATCAAATTAATGTGGAGCAAAGTCCTTAACAAGGAATACACCAATGTGGTTATTTAGTTAACAGAAGTTTGTGGAAATGCAAAATGCAAAATGCAGTTGGAGTCTTCAATATTGAAAAACAACCGGAATACAGAAAGTATAGTCATATAATGTGGAGCAAAATCCTCGACGAGGAATATGCCAATGTGGTTTAGTTAGAAGAAGTTTGTGTGACCAGAAATGCAAAATGCAGTTGGAGTCTCGAATGTACAAAAAAAAAAGAATACAGAAAATATCGTCATATTAATGTGGACCAAAATCCTCAACAAGAGATATGCCACCGTGGTTTACTAAGGTTGAATTTAAGAGGCCATCAGAAAGAAAACCAAGGTTGAATTTAAGAGGGCATCATAAAGAAAACCACGATGGGAATGCACAAAGCACAAATGCACCTCTAATGCACCTCTAAGCGATGTTAGTACCAAGGTGAGGGAGGATGCTATCACATCAACCCGGGGAATTGCACCCTAAGGCCATCTTTCAGATTGGCAAAGTTTTTTGTGCATCTAATACTCCGCAAACAATCTATGCCTTGCAGTTGTGGTGAATGTGGGATCATTACACTCACTCGCGCTCCTTTCTTTCTGTTTTTTGTAGTTTGAGACAACAATAAGTAGCAAAGGCGTCCTTCTCATTGTTAGAGATAATGTAGAAATTGTAGATTGTATTGATTGTAGTTTTCTCAAGATAGGATGGGTGGTTTGACAGTTCCTAGTCTGTAGGATTTGATCCATTATTCTTGGATCTAGTTTGGTTATTGTTTAGTATTTACCTATATATGTAACTTTTATTCAATAATATAATTGAGTTGAGTGTGATACCACCTCCTGTGTTTGAGTGAGCCTTTGTGCTCTGCACTTCCTCCTCTCCAATTTTCTAAATTGGTATCAGAGCCTATTGTTGTGAGAGCCTGATTGGCCTGTTGTTGTGAGAACCTGATTGGCCTGCTGTTTTGAGAGCCTGATTGGCCTGATGTGAGGAGCCTTTCGTGGCCCGCAGTTAGAAGCCCTTCGAGGCAGTGAGAAGAGCCCCCTCGTGTCCTGTTGCTGATGCTGTATGCTGGTTCGTGGTTGAGGAGGAGGCCTGTGTGAGAATTGTTGTGATCGTGAGCTGAGGAAAGTTGATTCTGTTGCTGCGTTGAGGAGAGGCAACCTGAGATCGCTGCGTGAGAGTGTTGATTTTTCTGAGCAGCATCGAGAGCCATTCTCTTAGGAGAATGGGGACACTTGGTACGGGACCATGGTGTGGACTCAACCTAGTGTTGAGTGATCATTCTGTTGAATGATGATATCTGGTCATTGACCATGATATGGACCCAGCTCTGCCTTGGGGGGAACTCAACCTTGTGTTGAGTGACCATTCTGTTGAATGGTAGACATCTGGTCTGGGACCACGATGTGGACCAGTCTAGTATTGGTAGACTGAGCTTAGTTTTGAGTAGCCATTCTCTTGGAGAATGGAGGCGCTTGGTTTGTTACCAAGTATTTGACCTAGTGTCAAATTATGCAGCCTATGGCTGAGGCACTTGGTCTGTTACCAGGAAGGCACTATAAGCCTAGACTGGGTCTAGGCATGTGTGACACTCTGACCCTTGATCAATGGGATTTACGATCTTCTCCAAGGCTTAGCTACCCTTGGTTAAGACACCCTAGTACCTGATCTTGGTGTCACACAGAGTGTGAGATAAAAGCATTAGTAATTCTCTTGGTTTATGATGATGTACTTTGGATGGAAATAAAAGACCACGTTGACCACAGGGGCACTTAAAGAAGGCTAAAGCAAAAGTCAAAAATACATGAAGACCCTTAGTACCACTAAGGTGTAAAAGTGAAAGTGCAAAAAGACCTTTAACACCACTAAACACAAAAGTCAAAATTAGAAAAAAATAAAATATTATTATTTTGAGTTTTCTAATTTTGGTCCACTTACATGTGACTCAAAGGATATAAAAGAAGATCAAGCCAATTCATTATTACACACACACTTGCTCTCACAGGTACAACTCCTCCTCAAGAAGATCTCATAGGTAAAACTGCTCCTCAAGAAGATCTCACAGGTTGGAAGAAAAAAGTTTATGATTGTGCCCTTGCATGGATGAGTCTAGAGAGGGCATCATCATCCATTTGAAGGCCAACCCTAATCTAGGGTTTCATTCTTGATAAACAACAGCTGCAACTCTCTCTCTTCTTTTATGACTTAGTGTTTCTTCAAAACCCTCATGTCACCTTTAGATCTCTTCCATGGATGCTCCAACTGTTCACGGGCAGGCTACCTTCTTCACGGGCAGCCTGCAATCTTCACGGGCTACCTTACTTCACCTCCGACAGCCCTGTTCACACATAGTTAGCCCTGTAGGGCTTGGGCAGGCTACCCTTAGCCCTCGGCAGCATCAAGTTGCCTTCCGGGTAGCTTCCTGAGGGTCCGGGAAGAAGCCTATAAGGCCTGTCAGCCCTCGGACTAGGCAGCCGAGGCCCAAAATTAAATCTGGGCTGACAGATCAGAGTTCGGACAGCCACGGATTCACCTCGGGTAGGTTAGGGCAAACTGCCGAGAACCTGGGCAACAAAAACGTGAACTCGGGCAGTAGAGAATTGAACCCGGGCAACAGAAAATTGAATTCGGGCAGGCTGGGTTTTAACTCGGACAGTCACGGGTAGCCATCAGACCACCATGGGCAGCTGAACTTGTCTTTTGGGCAGACATAAATGGAATTCGGGCAGCAGGTTTGAGATTTCTGGGCAGCTAGGGCAGAAAGTCCTAAATTATAATTTCCTGGAAATTTATCATTTTGTGAAATTGGAATTGTTGATCTTCTGTAATTGTGGTTTAACCTTGTTGGGGTTTGAGGAACTTTTTGAAGAATTTTTAGTCATCTCATTTACGAGATGAGTTACTAATGCTTTTGGGGTTTTTGTCCTTTAAAGGTTTCCCAGTGAAAAATTCTTGTGTCCATTGTGTTGATGTGATGAATGTTTTTTACTGCAGTTATCATTTGTTTATGTTAGTCTGCAATTTTTAAAAGTATCATGCAAATGCTAAAACTTAACATGGAATCAGAGCTTAGCATGTGAAAACACAGTGAAGGGACACTGCTGTTGTTTTCCTAGACCTTGGGATAAGTTTTGCAGACTTAACATTTGACTAAGTGGCAGAGATGGCTGTCAACATTTTTAGATGGAAAAGAAGCTACAAGGTTCAACCAACTACAATTCTTGGAAGGCCAGGTTAACAACCATTCTAGAAGAGAATGACTTGGATGACATTGTTTTTAATGTCATTGAAGAGCCAACATCTAATTCTAGCAGGCTTTCTTACGAGAGGAAGCAAGCTAAGGCTAGAAGAATCATCTATGATTCTATCAAAGAAACGATGATGCCCAACATCACAACTTTGAAGACTGCTAAAGAATGCTTTGATGCTTTGGCCAACCTATATGAAAAGAAGGCTCCCAGTTAAAAGAGAGTCTTGAAGAAGAGGCTTCAAACTTTGAAGCCGAACAAGGATGAAAGTGTCGGTTCTTTCTTCACAAAGATTGCACAGGTAAGAGATCAACTCATTGCTATTGGTATTACTGTTGATGATGATGACCTTGTGCAAACTGTGGTTTATGGTCTCCCAAGCTCTTGGGAAACCTTAATGGCATTTGTTAGTGGACGAGAGAATCAACCAACCTTTGAAAGGATTTGGCATGATTGCATAGAAGAAGAGGGAAGGACCTCAGGCAAGGTAACTTATGAAGTCAACCTTGCGCTTGCAGCCAAGACAAAGAAGTTCAAGAAGCCTTTCCCTCAGCAAAAGAAGGGAAAGAAACTTCAAGGTAAGTTCTCTGACATGTCAAAAGTGGAATGCTATAATTGCCACAAGTTTGGACATTTTGCAAAGGATTGCAGGCAAGCCAAGAAGAAACCCAAGCGAAGGTTTCAAGCCTCTGTTGCAGAAGCAGATGAAGAAGAAGAAGAACCAAAGAAGAAGAAGAAAACCAAGGCAATCAAAGATGAAGAGCCTAGAAGAGAGTACTACTTGGTTTTTGCTCTCACTGGTTCTTTCACAGATTGTGCCACTTCTTGGTTAGTGGACAGTGGTGCCTCCAGGCACATGACAGGTAACCGTGGAGCTCTCACTAGTTACAGAAAGAAGAAGTTCACCACACAGGTAGAACTTGGAGATGACTCCACTTACAAGATTGAAGGAGTTGGCTCAACTTCACTTCAACTTGACTCAGGTATGGTTCTTCATATTGATGATATTTTTTATGTTCCTGGTTTAAAGAAGATTCTTCTATCTGTTGTTGGCTTAGAAGACAAGGGCTACAAAGTCCTCTTCATGGACAAGAAAGTCCTTCTATGGGCAAAGGACACAGATCTAAGCTCAGCAGTACAAATTGGGGTTCGAGAGGGAGGCCTTTACAAGGCTTCTGAAGATTCCACTCATGCTTTGGTACATCACACAGTTGATCCTTTGTGAACTATTATGGCATAGAAGGTTTGGACACCTTAACTACACAACTCTCCCAAGATTATAGAAGATGGTCACAGGTATGCCAGAAGTATCTCCAAAACATGAAGGAATCTGCAAAGGATGTGCTCTAGGTAAGAACATTAAGAAATCCTTTCCCAGAACCAAGAATAGATCTAAAGGTTGTTTGGATTTGATTCATTCTGACATTTGTGGGCGTATGTCTTCACCCTCCTTGACTGGGCGTTTATATTATGTTTTGTTCATTGATGATCACTCTCGAAAGTCATGGATTTACTTCCTCAAGGCCAAGAGTGAAACTTTTGATAGGTTCAAAGAGTTCAAGACATTGATTGAAAATAAGACTGGCAGACACATTTGTATCTTTAGATCAGATAACGGAGGTGAGTATGAATCTAATGAGTTTGATGATTTTTGCCGGGAAGCAGGAATCAAGAAAGAGTTGACAATACCTTACAACCCTCAATAGAATGGGGTTGTAGAAAGGAAGAATAAAACGATCTGTGAAGCTGCTAAAGCCATGCTCACTGATCTAGATCTTCCTTTGTCTTTGTGGGTTGAAGCTACAGGTACCGCTGTGTATATTTAGAACAGAAGCCATCATGCTATCTTGGGGGAGAAGACTCCAGAAGAAGTCTTCACCAAGAAGAAACCTGTAGTTGACCACATGAGGATTTTTGGCACTCCTGTGTACTTCCATGTGCCAAAAGAAAAGAGGGCCAAGCTAGAGCCCTCCGGTAAGAAAGGTATATTTGTTGGGTACAGTGATTGCTCGAAGGCTTATTGAGTCTATATATTGGGACAAAGCTACATTGAGGTTAACAAAGATGTGACCTTCCATGAGGAAGCTGTGTTTCGTAAAACACTAGAGCTTTCAACGAAAGATGAAGTTTCTCCACTTGAGTTTCCAGATTCAGAAATTCAGAGGGAGGAAGAGGAATTTGAAAATCAAATTCCAAATGTACCTAAAGACACTGAAAGTCCACCAGAAGAATTACTTGAAGTTTCTCCTTCCAAAAGGAGAGACCAGCTTGGTATCGAGAAATGGTACAAGAAGGTGAGAAGCATAAAGCTCCTCCCAGGACTTTCAGAGAAAGCATAAGACCACAGAAGTACTTAGGTCTTATGAGCCAGCTTGACAGTACATAACCTCCATCATACGAAGAAGCAGCAAGCAAACAGGTATGGGTTGATGCCATGATTGAAGAGTACAGTTCAATCATGAAGAATGATGTGTGGGAAGTTGTTCCCAGGCCAACAAGAAAGTCAGTAGTGACATTTGCTCCCGTTGCCAGGTATACTACCTTTAGAATCATCATTTCACTTGTTGCATTATTCGGATGGAAGTTACATCAAATAGATGTAAAGACAACCTTCCTCAATGGCAAGATTGAGGAGGAAACCTATATTGAACAACCTGAAGGCTTTGTGAGAAAGCCTTGTATGCTCTGAGAGTTTGGTATGCGAAGACGGATGGATTTCTCCATAACTTGGGGTTTTCCAAAAGTACAGCTAAGTCTAACTTGTACTTTGAGGTTGTTCATAATCATGTCTTGATACTTGTTCTCTATATAGATTACTTGTTTCTTACAGGTGATGAACAGTTGACAGAACAGTGTAAGAAGGAGATTACCTCTGAATTCGAGATGAAGGATCTCGGGTTGATGCATTACTTCCTTGGCTTAGAGGTCTGGTAAAAGCCAGGCGAGATCTTCCTGACACAAGGAAAGTATGCAGTGGACATCTTGCAGAGATTTGGGATGCAGGACTGCAAGTTTATGGGCATACCCATGACTACCAACTTGACAAAGTTGGGTGACTGAGCTACCAGTTCACAGAGTATGGACTCTACTCTGTATAGACAACTTTTTGGATCTTGGATGTATCTCGTGCATACGAGAGCAGAGAATGCTCTGGGTCAGTTCATGTCCAACACTTATGGGCTCAGGTATACTTCCAGCAGTGGAGTATTGTTATCTCGATATACAGATTCAGATTGGGCTGGCAGTGCAGTTGACCGGAAAAGTACCTCTGGTTATTGCTTCCGTATGGGATTGACAATGATCTCTTGGTCCAGTAGGAAGTAGGGTTCCATAGCTCAGAGTACAACTGAGGCAGAGTATATTGCTGCAAGTGATGCCTGCATTGAAGCAGTTTAGCTCAGAAAACTTGTATTTGATCTGTTCGGGGGAAAGCTTGACTCTACGATAATTAGAGTTGCATAAAGCTTTCAGAGAACCCAATGTTTCATGATAGATCGAAACACATTGAAATGAGGCATCATTTCATTAGAGACCTAGTGCAGAGAGGTGCTCTAAAGTTGCAGTACATTCGTATGGATGAATAGATCGCATATATCTTGACCAAGCCTCTGACAACATCAAAGTTCCTGTACCTTTGTGACAAGCTTGGTATGGCAGAGAATGCCTCTCTCGCTGAGAAGGAGTGTTGATTTTTCTAAGTAGCATCGAGAGCCATTCTCTTAGGAGAATTTGGACACCTGGTCCGGGACCATGGTGTGGACTCAACCTAGTGTTGAGTGATAATTTTGTTGAATGATGATATCTCGTCATTGACCATGATATGGACCCAGCTTTGCCCTGGGGGGGATTCAACCTTGTGTTGAGTGACCATTTTGTTGAATGGTAGACATCTAGTCCGAGACCACGATGCGGACCAGTCTAGTACTAGTAGACTCAACTGAGTTCTGAGTAGCCATTCTCTTAGAGAATGGAGGCACTTGGTTTGTTACCAAGTATTTGACCTAGTGTCAAATTATGTACCCTATGGCTGAGGCACCTGGTCTGTTACCAATAAGGCACTATAAGCCCTAGACTTGGTCTAGGCATGTGTGACACTCTGACCCTTGATCAATGGGTTTTGCGATCTTCTCCAAGTTTGAGCTACCCTTGGTTAAGACACCCTAGTACCTGATCTTGGTGTCACATAGAGTGTGAGATAAACGCATTAGTAATTCTCTTGGTTTATGATGATGTACTTTGAATGGAAATAAAAGACCATGTTGACCACAGGGACACTTAAAGAAGGCTAAAGCAAAAGTAAAAAATACATGAAGACCCTTAGTACCACTAAGGTGTCAGAGTGAAAGTGCAAAAAGACCTTTAACACCACTAAAGGCAAAAGTCAAAATTAGAAAGGAATAAAATATTATTATTTTGAGTTTTCTAATTTTGGCCCACTTACAAGTGACTCAAAGGATATAAAAGAAGATCAAGCCAATTCATTATTACACACACACTTGCTCTCACAGGTATAGATGTTGCTCAAGAAGATCTCACAGGTTGGAAGAAGAAAGTTTATGATTGTGCCCTAGCATGGATGAGTCTAACTAGGGCATCATCATCCATTTGAAGGCCAACCCTAATCTAGGGTTTCACTCTTGATAAACAACAATTGCAACTCTCTCTCTTCTTTTATGACAAGGTTTCTTCAAAACCCTCACGTCACCTTTAGATCTCTTCCACGGATGCTCCAACTGTTCATGGGTAGGGTTCTTTTATCCTCCACCGGCAGGCTACCTTCTTCACGGGCAACCTGCAATCTTCACGGGCAACCTGCAATCTTCACGGGCTACCTTACTTCACCTTCGGCAACCTTGTTCACACATAGTCAACCCCATAGGTCTTGGGCGGGCTGCCCTCAACCCTCGGTAGCATCAGGCTGCCTTTCGGGCAGCTTCCTAAGGGTCCAGGCAGAAGCCTATAAGTCATGTCAGCCCTCAGACCAGGCAGCCAAGGCCCAAAATTAAATCTGGGCTGACAGATTAGAGTCCTGGCAACCACAAATTCACCTCGGGCAGGTTAGGGCAGACTGCTGAGAACCTGGGCAGCATAAATGTGAACTCGGGCAGCAGAGGATTGAACCTGGGCAACAGAGGATTGAACCTGGGCAGCAAAAAATTGAATTCGAATAGGCTGAGTTTTAACTTGGAGAGTCACGGGCAGCCATCAGACCACCATGGGCAGCTGAACTTGTCTTCTGGCTAGACATAAATGAAATTCGGGTAGCAGGTCTGAGATTTCTGGGAAGCTAGGGCTGAAAGCCCTAAATTATAATTTTCTGGAAATTTATAATTTTGTGAAATTGAAATTGTTGATCTTCTGTAACTGTGGTTTAACCCTATTGGGGTTTGAGGAACTTTTTGAAGAATTTTCAATCATCTCATTTACGAGATGAGTTACTATTGCTTTTGGGGTTTTTGTCCTTTAAAGGTTTCCCCAGTGAAATTTTTTTGTGTCCATTGTGTTCATGTGATGAATGTTGCTTACTGCACTTATCATCTGTTAATGTTAGTCTACAGTTTTTAAAAGTATCATGCTAATGCTAAAACTTAACAGAGAGCGTGTGTAGAGGAGGAATCACGTCCAATTGTGAAGAGAGCTAAGTGCTGATGAAGAGATTCATGTGAAGAACTGCCGTTGAAGGAGAGACCGCTGGCCATACAACGCTGCTATACGCAGAGTTGAAGCTACTACTGTATTTAACGCCGCTGTTGGGAGGAGAACACTACTGAAAAAGAGCAGAGATTAAGGTGAAGTCACATGATGCAGGTGACATTTTTGTGAAATCACTGTTGAAATAGGAGGCGTGAGCAAAGGAGAAATTTTGCTAGCGTGAGGCACAAGCCTGTACGTGATGCCGCTGAAGAGTGCCGCCATTCCTTAAAAAGTTGAGGTTGTGACATATGTGGAGGTTGCGTGGAGGATCCAGATATATGAGACCTTCGATTTGCTGAAAGCTGTGTATTTCCTTAATTTTCTATTTGCAGTTGTGTATCTCAATTGTTTGCTATAGATTCGTGAGTTGGTTGAGATGTTGTAGCAGAGAGATTCGATCCTCTTCATATCAGAGTCGAACGGTTGGAGATTCCGGTGGAAGAGCCTTGAGGAGGATATTAAATTCAGTCATAGCAATCTTGAGACTAAAGCACAATCTTACAAGAGATTCAAGACAATTTAAACATGAAATGACATAACAGTGTTGCAATAGGAGGTTGCAGCTGTATATTATCAATAATGAATAAAATCAGATGATACAATGTCATACAACTTGCATGAATGCAAGACAATTCGAATTCACTAGAGGTCATTCGAATTGCATGGATGGGTGTAGCTTAACTGTGCATCAGCCACACTGAACACACCAGTTAACCACTAATCAAGCCATGATTGACTCTAAGTAAGTCCTAACTGAATCAGAGTGCAATAATAACCGAGTCTAACTGAATAGGACTTAACTGCATGTCAAACAGTAGGTGGGGCGCATATCTAACTCAAGTCAGCTCCGATGAAGTGAACTGAACTAAACTGATACTAGTCACCAGAAGTTGTTGGAGGCGCCTTAAATTACTCCAGTTAACCCAAATCAGCCCAAAATAGCCAAATGGATGAGGAAGGCGCTTTTCCAACTCAACTTAATTGATTGTTAGTTGAAACAACATTCAGTTAGCTAATTGGTGCACTTATGACACTCATATCACCCCAGAATTGCTCCCTGATTGAAGGAGGAAGCCTAGTTAGTCTCCTTGATTGAAGGAGAAGGCTTAGTTGGCCTCCCTGATTGAAGGAGGGTGTACAGTGGGTGTGCTGATGCTGATGTCAAGAGTGTGCTGGTGTGCCGATATTGATGTCAATTCAAGTCAATAAACTTAGGATAGTGGGTAATTAGGCCAAAATTGACCAAATAGGTGTGTGGGTTGGATAATGACTCTAACAGAGGAGTCGCCCAGCTGGCCGTGAACGAGGGACAGATCCATCTCTGCTCGAGAGCTGCCATTAATCACTTGAGAAAGGTCCCTGAAGGAGCCTGGAAGTAAGGGACGCCAATTTATGTAGCTGAGGAGCTGTCATCCAGTTAGTGGACCTTGCAGTTTTGAAGCATAAGCGTGAAACGGAACCCTTTAATTTTATTTAGTCGAAGGGGCTAGGATCATTGGGATTTATCCACAAGGTAGGAGCAACTCCATTTGAAGGAAAGATGAATATGGATTTTGATATGATGTATAAATGCAATGTTGCAGTAAAATTTGACCCTGAGCCTTGATATGATGAGGACTGTCTTTCTAAAGAAGAATAGATTTTAATTAAGTTGGAAATGATTGTAATAGACAATTTGTTGGCTGGAGTTAGAGCAGCTGAAACAAAAATAGTTGATTTAGATGCAGAATTGAAATATATTGCAGATTGGCTTGAAAAGCCAAAGTATGCTGAAAATATTGACTGTGTCTTTGATGAAGAATGCACCATGTTCACATATGTCAAAGAATTTGATGATATGGGTCAACAAGAGATATTGACACCGCTGCACAACAGAAGTATTAATGTTGAATTTTACTATGAGCTATTGTTGCAACCAAGTTTCAGAATGAAGGGGAGCAGAAATAAGATTAAATTGGGAAGCACAACAAGGTATGAAGGATTCAAGTTCTCGAGCAAGAAACACAAAAAGACAAACAAATACAATCTCACAGCAAGAAAGGTCAAGATGAATAAGATTAGAAGGAGGATTGAAGAGTACGAGCTTTGGAGTCCTAGGAAACATATATTATTAAAATTGTTGAAGTTTATGCTGATTTGTAAGCCTCGATCTACAGGAATATTAACTGTTGTGATCCATTTCTCCATTACGGGAGGATGCTAGAGATAATGTAGAAATGGTAGATTGTATTGATTGTGGTTTACTCAAGATAGGATGGGTGGTTTGACAGTTCCTAGTCTGTAGGATCTGATCCATTATTCTTGGATCTAGTTTGGTTATTGTTTACCTATATCTGTAACTTTTATTCAGAAATATAATTGAGTTGAGTGTGATACCTCCTCCCGTGTTTGTGTGAGCTTTTTGTGCTCTCCTCTTCGTGTTTGTGCGTTCTCTTTATATTATTTTGAAGATCTTTCTTTCGCCACAGTGTCTCTTACCCGGGAAGCTTCAGGTTCCTCTTCTAAACCGTCGTTACTTGTTCTTCAGAATGATCTACAAGTCAAGTTCAGTTAGATGATTAGAAACGTCTCATAATTTCCAAAACATATTAATAGTGACAAATATATGCCACATAGTCATGCAACTATCTTAGCCAATGTTACAAGATTCATTAATATCTTGTACACATACAGTAACTTCTAGATGCCTTCTACCCCAATGTTATTAAGAGTGTGTACTACTCCTAATATGTCTGCAAAGAGGTTTTAATCTAGATAAATGGAATGTTGTACAACATCATTGACTTCTTACCCATTATGTGTAATTCAATAGTATAAATGCAAACACTCAAACATGCATTCTACATCAACTGAATATAAACAAGTGCACAACCAAACAATACCATGAAATGACAATTGAATACTTATCTTTATTTGTTTGGTGGGTAGACTCCTTGAGCCTTCAACTGCATCATTTCTTATCCAAATGCTGAGATGGATAAGAGGTTCTTCATGAGTTGAGTCCTTCATATTGCTTATCGCTTAAGCAATCTTCTTTGAATCGTGAGAGCTTGATCTTCGGTTGCTCCCATCTTCTCTTCTCTTATTATGAGCCGAGCTTCTTCTTGTGTGCACTCTTCCCAGAGTCTGTTGAAGGTAATCAACTTCCTTCTGGCACACATTCCTAGAATGAATGAATCCCATGATCTTGGGAGGCCATTCAAGGTGGTTATAACAATCTCTTCTTCTTCTTCGATTGCTTCGTCATAGCATCGAACACTTCCTTTTGGTGTCTTCAAGGATGACAGATAAGGGATGAGATGATCTGTAATAGAATCTACAAGGATTCTCTTGGCTCTAGCCTTAGCCTCATCTCCCTCTGGCTCTTAGAACTTCTTTACTGAAATATTGATCCAAGTCATTTTCTTCAAGGATCATGGAGGTCCGATTTGAGGTGTCTGACCTGGTTTTGGAGCCGACTGATAAAGGGTTTGTCAGAAAAACCCTAATTTCTCAAACTTGGAATTTCAAACTTCTGATTGGATAGAAAGATGGGCCTCTTCAAGGCGAGCTGTCTAATGTACTCCTTTTATGAAAACAATGGTGGGAAGCTCCTATAACAAGAAGCCCTAGTTTTCCAATTTCTTCTGCAGAATTGTCTGATATTGCTACTTCTATATCTCTGACGTTTAGGATCCTTACAGTGTGAAACTTCGCACTAAGATAGCCTGATATGTCTTCTTTCCAACCCCATAGGTTAGAGCAGAAATGGATTCTCCAAGTAGTACTTATGCTGATTTTCCCAAGGTGATTGTTTTGGGGACTGTTCAGCACAACGAACTTGTACGAACTTCCACATGTCAGTGTTTCAGATTCTAGGTTTGAAAAGTGGACCACAGAAACTGTAGTTCATGCCCTACCTGCAACATCTTTCGAAATTCCATTTGGGCCTTCCTAGCCCGAGATACAACAATTCTCCCTAGGTCACATTTTAATGATTGTATTTTGGAGGAGGATGGAACCCTGATTTAGAGGAACCATATCTCCTGAAGTATAGCGACTCTTAGGCTGAAACTTTTACATAAGGTACAGAAAGAATTCCTCTTCGGCGTGTAAAAGTTTCGGCTTCTGAGCTTTCTCCAATCTCGCGATATAGCGAAAGTGCTAAGATTACTAAATTCAGCCTTCTAGGGTTTTTAGGCATGATACCCTAATTTCCATTAGTTGCCATTGTAGCTGTATTTTGGCTGCACAGTGCCTTCTTTCAGAGTGGCTCTGATACCATATTAGTTTTTCTAAGTTAATTTACTTAGGATCTTTATCTGAAAACAAGCACAACAATACATCAAAGATACATAAGATACACAAGACACATTGATTTTCATTGGGGAAACCATAAAGGAGAAAACCCCGCAAACTTCCTCAGAATAGTTCCGTCACAAAGATAAGATGACAAGATGAAATAACCCAAGAACAATATCTCTGCATCAGCTCTCTGTCCCTCTTCTTCCTCTCTCTCCTAAAGCGCACATGAGAGAACAAGTGAAGTGTGTATCGAATGAGGTGGGCACCTCTCTATTTATATTCTTTCATTGAGTTAGTTAACTCAACCACTAGGTCGCCTAGGTTACTTGTGGGGCCGACCTACCTAAGAATACACAAATACATTTTACTTTATTTAACCTAGGGACTATTGCCCCGACTTACAATGGAGGGTTTACCTCAGTGACCATACACAATGATGACATCTCGTAAAGGGGTAACACACATCTCCAATGGGGGTACAACACCTTATCATACACTAATAATATACATCAGAATATCTTCCGAAGTTACAAATACAACAACAAGTCACTTCGGTAATCCTCGATTGATTTCCAATGTGACGCCTCAGTGCATCAGCATGCATATAAAACTCGATGTTGTTTTCTTGATGTTGTCGTCGATACTTCTCCTCGAACCAAAGATTCTGATATCGTGCTCCGTGACACTGGACATTCAATTCCATCCCTTGATAGTTGGGTGGTTCGGCCCATTCGACAAAACAATTCAATATTAGCAACCAGGAGTAAGTAAAAGGGTTACCTCGCTCCTGCTCGTTTATGGCGTCCACCAATAATTCATTAAGCAGGAATCTTGCCCAATTCATCTGAACTCTTGCAACACATTGCTCTGCCGTAGCGATGGTACCAACAATACACTGGTTCGGGCACATCTTCTGCAGTAACTTACTAGACAACACCTTGGCTGAAAAATTTGACACTTCGATCATTGATAGAGGCGATAGAAAATCCTTGCGTATCCTACGCAAGACCGTACTTTTCTTTCATTCAAGCGACAAGGCTCGTATCTTGCTCCTTGCCTGCAAAGACCGACACTGGATCAACTCTTGCCTTGGGAAAACCAGTGATAGTAGCAATTAAGTGGACATCCATAGAAACACGGTTATCCAACCATAGGCATCCCCCATGGAAGCAAACTAGGAGCAGCTTCACGCAAGTGTTAACTTTTGCAGTGCGACCTAAATGGGGCATGTACAACAACGATAGGATGCCAGACTTCTCCAAACCTCGAGCCCATTCCAGGGGAACTATTATCACACAAAGTGTAGCTACCTACTAGAGATATCCCATCCAGGACGGTAGAGGCGAGGCAGCTAACTAATGACACCGCAAGGGCTTCGTCCACTACGAATGAAAGGTAGTTGTCACATTGGATGGGCTCTTGTCGCTTTAGATCAATCTAAAGAATGATCAAGGGGGAGACACTACTAGCCTAGGAGGTCTAGCGCACCTACTCAAGACAATCCTATGGTTATGCAATGAATGAAAGAGGAGAGATAGCGAGTAAGGAATTCTAGATCTAGAGAAGAGATGTGGTATAGAGGCTAAGGAAAAGTTGGGGAGGCTTAGTATATAGGGAAAATGACCCGACTTAATTGGAAATGTACCACAAATAGTTAAGTAATGTAGATCTAGAGAGATCTAACCAAAAATAAGGAAATTCCAATGGGACCCACCTAGGGTTTATGCAAAAGCGAACAAAGTGGACCCAAAAAGGTAGATCAGGGTAAGGGATGACTAGATCGGGATGCTTGAAGGATAGATTTGTGATAAAGAAGTGGGTTCAAGCATACCCAGTTGATAGATCTGAAAAATTGGCCACCCACCCAAAGGGGGCGCCCCAACATAGAGAGACTAGTTCTTGATCTTGGGTCAAATGGAGTCCGATTTTAATGAAATTCGAGATCTGGGCTTTAATCAACAATGTCCAAGTGGGTTTTGATGGCTGTCATAAAAAACTCATTGGATATATCAGATCTACAAAACTAGGGTTTTAAAATGAGGGTTTGGTTGTGACAATTAGATCAAGCCCAAGAATAAAATAAAATAAATGCGAACGTCCCTGGAAATACTTGCTACTAACCTTGTATGGTGATGATCTTTCTTTTTCGATCAATTACGAGCTATTTCCATGCAATGCCAAGTGAAATCGACTTCTCGTCCAAGAGACCAAATCACCCTCCTCTTGCAAAAGAGATCTACCGATGAGAATCAACGTAGAAAGAAACAACGAGCATCAAGGTGATCACAAGATACAATAAAGATACTCCTTCAAACTTGAGACAATTTGAGGAAGAGATATGGAGCTTAGTCACAATAATGCCCCCATCAAATCACCTTCTCCATCAGTGGTACGACCACCGGAAAAAAATATTAGCAAAGCATAGATCCGCAAGAATGCTAGAAAGATAAAGATTTTCCAATCTCCACAAAATATTCGACAAAGCTTTTGAGGGTTTTGCAAAATATTTTACTATTCCAAAAGCTTGAGAGCCAAAAGTCACTTTTACAAATGAGAGAGCATCTCAATATATAGATCTCTCAAGTACATAAGACCTATATCCAAAAAAGATCAAGGGTCATGATCAAAAGATAAAAACAATCTAATCAACGACTAAGATTAGCCGGATACATCATACATAGATCAACTCAATAATAAAAGAGGGGCGCACCACTAAAATTGCCCAATGAGGGGGCGCACCACAACAAAATGACCAATAATCATAAGATAACACATGGTGGGGGCTAGGAGGTTATAATATCCTTTACTAGCATGGCCCCATGGTACAACAATAAGGCTGATGCCGGATGATGAAGGTGACCCAAACACTGTGCCTCAGACCAATTCCATGCCATTTTCTTGCCTCATTTGCCCAAATCGATCTCCTCATTAACCATTTTTCATCATCAAAATGGTGCCTTGGGAACGTAAAACCACCAATATCTCACATGGACCAAAAACTGAAGCCAAATGACTGCACGGATGGGTCTGGCACCATAGTAATATGGTACAATTGACTGGATGCACCCCAAGATTTCCTCTGGCGCCCTAGGAGATTTCACTGTTATATGCATTGTGTTTGATTTTTAATTTCCCAGGGCATATCTATTGCAAAATGCCCAAAAGACCCATATCTCTCCTGTGAATGCCCAAAACTAAAAACCAACTGCAGTAATGGACTCAGAATGTCCAAATCAACTAGGAATGAGTACCTATACACAATATGTCCATCACAAAGGTACGTCAGGGCCATGCCAAAACCATAATAATAATAAAGCTTATAAATGTTGATAATCATAAAAATAACACAAGCCATCATAGTAAACCATCCTCTGAAACATGAATATGTCTAAGGGACCTTGATAGACCATAAATAAACATAATCCACAACCATCGGTCTAAAACACATCCTGGACCCTGCTCCTGGCTTGGTCACACTAGGTTGACCAGGTTAAGAATGATCAAATGATCACCCAAGTGTTAAACTCTGAAACTGCAAAGTACAAATAGACATGCATGCTCAATTATCTATGCTAACAGTGAGACTTAAGTACAAATAGCTTATGTTGGTGAGTACAAGCACATTATATATATATATATATATATATATATATATATATAATCTAAATCAAAATGATCAGCCGCTTTAAAAAAAAACCTCCAGTGTATACTCATTTATAGATTTAGCCATTTTGCTAGTCGAGGGTGAAGGTGAATGAAACCATGTAAGGTTGAGGGAATGACTTGACACTCGACACTGTAAGCATCATAAGTGAATCCACACAACACATAAGTTGGACTAGGTGAACAATAGGGAATGACAGTGTCTCACAAATGGGTGGAATGATGAGAAGGTTCCACTAGACTCTAGACAAGCAACTTTTTAGCAATTTATTTGCACAACAATATACACCAATTAACCTTTAGAGGCAGGTGCTCTAGTAGGCCTTTTGGGCTTCCAAAAAATGACGAAGACATGACCTTTGGTGGCTAGTCCTACCTTGTTTCCCTGTGGGGGAAAATGAGTCGTACATTATACAACGAATGAGTGGTCATCTTCTAGCCATCAACTTTTAGGACATTTATTTAACTTTTACACAAGGTAATAGCCAACCTACAAAGGCCTGGAAAGCCTTTTGGGCTCCAAAAAATGACTAAGGCCTAGCCCCACTGCTAGCAAGCATCCATAGCCCCGAGGGGTTTGCCTCACCCTATTGCCCTTGTGGGGGCAAATGAGCCTTACATCAAACCATGGACGAGTGCTCATCCTTTGGTCACTAACTACTTTTTATACTTTATTTTCAACAGTGTCTAAAAACACTTTTGTTTTGTTGGCAGGGCATCCATTTAGAATAACTTTGAGCTTCGATGCCTTAGTGTCTAAAGACACTCTTTGGTAAGACTACTTGTGTTCAAGACCTAGAGGTAGACCATCCCTGTAACAAGCATTACATAAACCAACACCGAGACACAATGTAGACATGGAGACCTATTCCGACATAGAGGTGAAGGTGGGGAAAATCCTAGATGTCACTAGTCAAGTTACAAGTCAAGGTTAATCAACGATAAGGGAAGGCAACGGATGGATGGAGACAGTGAAGACGGTGCCAAGGCTAGCAAGTTGTGTCCCTAAAGGGAAATGACCAAATCCATACTATAAGTAGGGCAATGGCCAATGAGTATACAAAAGAATCTCTTGGACATAACAACTAAATCATTTATACTTTAGATTCCAAGTGAAACCAAAATACAGTATCACCAACATACAACCACTATCATCAAGTCTCACTGCTAGGGTAATATTTAGGGGGGGAATTTCGCCAAATGGCTATTTTTGGGGTTTTAAAAAAAAATAAAATTCGTTATTTGGTCATTTTTAGTGTCTAATATCACTTATATTTACATAAAATATGTTTTTTTTATCACAATATTTGTCGAAATTTACACATTTCGGTGTTAATTTTATGTTTCATATTTAATATTCGGCTACATATCTATAAACATGTTTTTTTCAATCCAAAACAATCGCCTAGAATACTATACTTAAGTATAATATTAGAATCCTTGAAAAATACCCTGCGAGTCACTGTTAAAATAGACAATAGAGCAACATCAAAATCCATATGCACAAATCTATAATATCACCTGGGTCATATACCTGCACTGGATTTGAAACCAATCTGAGGATCACTGAAACAACTGCTGCTGCTACATATCATGGGCATTGTAATAATCTCTGCTGTGGGTAATGAAAAATGGCTAATTCAATCATCGAATTTGGGGTCATGAGGCTCAATTATGGCCTAGAATTGGTTAATCTGGATGTTCTGGATCTGCTAAGAGTGGGAGATCATCAACTGGTGGCTCATCATCTGCTGATCATAATAAAGGATTGGATCAAAGAACTGATCAGTACTGCTCAGGAACAAAAGTAGCCCATCTACTATATATGTGACAATAGGAACCAACTGAATCGTCCCGCCTTCCACTAGCTGCACTGATGTCATATATTTTGACAGTTGTAGTTTTGGGAACTTCCTCAAATCATGGTCAGAAAATGATAGCTTCTTCAGATTAGCCATGATATTCGTTGTCACATGAACACCTCGCTGGATAACTGACTGTACCAAAGGATATTTGGCATTCTTGTGAATGACCACATGGGGAGCATCATCCTTCCGTGGCGGGATATAACCCGACAATATCGTTGCAGAACCAGACCCCAAAGCTTCAGCATCATGCATAGCTTTGAATCTCTGCTCAGGGTTCACCACTTGACTAGTCGTTCGCTTCTTTCTTGGTGGGTTCACAGGTGTTGGTCGCGAGACAACCTCTGGTGCCTCCTCGAGAATGGTTATTGCAAGCGGGACCTCCACATCCGAACCTCTAATTGTGCTGGAAATGTTCAGTTTTGATAAATAGGGAATTGGCTGAGGACATTTAATACCGGGAGCATATTAGAACAATTATTCAGTATTATTAAGTCATCAGTATAGTAAAGAGGGCCATCAGGGTTATTATCATAAAGCATGCAAGCTTTATTTTCTTCAGTCTTAAAGTCGACGAGAAATTAAAATTGCATGCATGCAAAAGTAAAGCACAACCCCTAAAAGTGACATGCAAACCCTAAAAGTACATGCTAAGCTATTTAAGAAGGGTTATTGGACCAAAGAAGATATCTATGATTATTGTTGATTGATTTGGAGCTTTTGAGCAACAACACCATGTGTAGCCGCGACAGTTGGGGTTGAAGACGACGTCTTCAGCTAGCGAGGGTTCGGCAATGAGATATCTGCCCTAGTCTCTTCGGGATAAACCATCCAGGTTTATCCACAACATTCATCGTACACTTTAGTATCCAAAGATCCAACACATTCCGAAGGATTATTGACAGGCCCACGTTTTGCAGCTGGAAGTAGAGGGGTAACCATAGAAGGATTCGCTGGGACCACAAAACCCATTCTTTCCTCCACATGTTATCTTCCTCTTTCTCAGCAGGCCCATCCTATGACATCCTGGAATTATCAGCCATCAGTTTGCTCATCTGGAGCAGCTATCAACAAATAGAGAGCTTGGGGGGTGTGAGCAGCAGAACCACAGATCAACTCGCTAGGGCCCTTAGAGGCAGCCAAACCTCTGCATGTGACAGTCCATCTCTCCTGCATCAGCAAATAGACAATCCCACAAAGCTTCAGCTTGATCTGACCTCTCCTCCTACAAAAACTTCACCTTTAGTCTGGAGGGTGCTTATAGTACAGCGGGGTGGTAACACCGGAGGAAAGGAGCACTACTAGCCCACCTATCCGGATCTTTATGCATGCAACTCTCTCTGGAGTCATTATCAGGCGAGACATTAGTGGTAAGTGTTCATTTCTCTCTGCAAACCCTAGCCCTAATTCAGCTACATTTTAGGGTATTTTTGCATGGCAAGTTTGCATGCATAGTTATTTCGTATTTTTGCACAAGATTGAGTGCACGGGTTAGCACTATACACAGTGTCAGTAGAATATCAGTATTTGGGATATTACAATTATACAATGAATGAGTGCTCATCCTCTAGCCATCAACTTTTAAGACATTTATTTCACTTTTACACAAGGTAATAGCCAACCTACAAAGGCAGGTGCCCTGGAAAGCCTTCTGGGCTCCAAACAATGACTAAGGCCTAGCCCCACTACCAGCGAGCATCCATAGCCCCGAGGGGTTTGCCTCACCCTATTGCCCTTGTGGGGGCAAATGAGCCTTACATCAAACAATGGACGAGTGCTCATCCTTTGGTCATTGACTACTTTTTATACTTTATTTTCAACAGCGTCTAAAAACACTTTTGTTTTGTTGGCAGGGCATCCATTTAGAATAACTTTGAGCTCTGATGCCTTAGTGGCACTCTTTGGTAAGACTACTTGTGTTCAAGACCTAGAGGTAGACCATCCCTGTAACAAGCATCACATAAACCAACACCGAGACACAATGTAGACATGGAGACCTATTCCAACATAGAGGTGAAGGTGGGGGAAATCCTAGATGTCACTAGTCAAGTTACAAGTCAAGGTTAATCAACAATAAGGGAAGGCAATGGATGGACGGAGATAGTGAAGACGGTGCCAAGGCTAGCAAGCTGTGTCCCTAAAGGGAAATGACCAAATCCATACTATAAGTAGGGCAATGGCCAATGAGTATAGAAAAGAATCCCTTGGACATAACAACTAAATCATTTATACTTTAGATTCCAAGTGAAATCAAAATACAATATCACCAACATACAACCACTATCACCAAGTCTCACTGGCAAGATAATTTTAAGGGGCGAAATTTCGCCAAATGGCTATTTTTGGGGTTTAAAAAAAAATTCGTTATTTGGTCATTTTTAGTGTCTAATATCGCCTATATTTACATAAAATATGTTTTTTTTATCATAATATTCGCCAAAATTTACACATTTCGGTGTTAATTTTATGTTTCATATTTAATATTCGCCTACATATCTATAAACATGTTTTTTTCAATTCAAAACAATCGCCTAGAATACTATACTTAAGTATAATATTAGAATCCTTAAAAAATACCCTGCGAGTCACTACTAAAATAGACAATAGAGCAACATCAAAATCCATATGCACAAATCTATAATATCACATGGGTCATATACCTGCACTGGATCTGAAACCAATATGAGGATCATTGAAACAACTGCTGCTGCTACATATCATGGGCATTGTAATAATCTCTGCTCTAGGTAATGAAAAATGGCTAATTCAATCATCGAATCTGGGGTCGTGAGGCTCAATTATGGCCTAGAACTGGTTAATCTAGATGTTCTAGATCTGCTGAGAGTGGGAGATCATCAATTGGTGGCTCATCATCTGCTGATCCTAGTAAAGGATTGGCTCAAAGAACTGATTAGTACTACTCAGGAACAAAAGTAGTAGCCCATTTACTATATATGTGACAATAGGAACCAATTGAATCGTCTCGCCTTCCACCAGCTGCACTGATGTCATATATTTTGACAGTTGTAGTTTTGGGAACTTAATCAAATCATGGTTAGAAAATGACAGCTTCTTCAGATTAGCCATGATATTCGTTGTCACATGAACACCTCGCTGGATAACTGACTGTACCAAAGGATATTTGGCATTCTTGTGAATGACCACATGGGGAGCATCATCCTTCTGTGGCGGGATATAACCAGGCAACATCGTTGCGGAACCAGACCCCAAAGCTTCAGCATCATGCATAGCTTTGAATCTCTGCTTAGGGTTCACCACCTGACTAGTCGTCTGCTTCTTTCTTGGTGGGTTCATAGGTGTTGGTCGCGAGACAACCTCTGGTGCCTCCTCGAGAATGGTTATTGCAAGCGGGACCTCCACATTCGAACCTCTAATTGTGCTGGAACTTGACACAGGGATCTCCATGGCAGAAAGCTTTAGACACAGACAAGTTGCATACAACTTATCTTGCTCAATATGCTTCACACTTCGGCACAATGAAGCAACTGACTCTCGTTTGGCACTTGGTCCGGTCACGTGTGTAATTATTCGGACTTGATCTTCAATAAATTGGAAAAGGTGGCAGCTAGTCCCTTTGCATGCTGAAATCGTTCCGGGCATTTATGGCAAAGCGTCGTTAAAGTAATTACTCCTACTTGCAGTAAAAGCATGCCGCCAAATTCTTCTGCGACACAAAACTAGCTGCGACACAACTTTAACTGCATTGCGACACATAATATCTAAGACGTGAATAACCAATTTCAAAGCTTATATACAAGAACTCGAAAAAGTAGAAGAAGCGTGTTTTTTTTTTAACAACTTCAGTTGAGGGAAGTATGACTATCCCGATAAGGTTTTAGTCGACTTCCATTCACCAACCCGTCGAGGGGTGTATCATCCAACCTTTGCAACCTAACTACACCTCCATCCGTAACATAATCGACAACATATGGTCCTAACCAATGTGTGTACGGAGCTTACCAGGATGTTTTAAAAACTTTGCTATCATAGAGAAGAACAAGGCTGCCCAATTGGAATTGCTTGAATTTAATGTGCTGATCATGTCAAGCCTTCTGTCGCTCTTTCTTGACTTGTTGGTGATATCCCGCAATAAAGCGATCTTCTTCCAGCTGTAGCAACTGCGATAATCTTTCATCCACGACACCTACATCTGCCATCGCAGTAATTGCAGCTATTCTTAACCTGGGTATAATATATTCCATCGACATGACAGGCTCTTGTCCATAAACTAGCCGAAATGGCGTTTGTCCGGTAAGTTTCTTACATGTCGTGCAATAGGCCCATAATATCATAGGTATCTTGTGATCTCAATCATCACGATTCACATTACAGATCTTGGTTATGCTCCAAAAATTTGTTAAAGGCTTCAACAGTTCCATTTGCTAGTGGATGATATAGCGTTGTCTTCCTGTGCTGGATTTGAAAGGGGGCACTCTCCAAAAGGAGTGAACATATGCCAAGTGTGCCTTCAATAATGAGGGTGCTCTCCAAGAAATGCTCTTTGACCAACAAGTAATGCAAAATACTCAAGGAAGAGGTGTGCCTTTAAGATGTGTGCAATAGGACCACATTGACCAAGCAAGAAATATAAAATAGTACATAAAGTGGTGCACCCTTGAGAGGTGTGCCAAGGTAGTTATTCCTCTTGGATCTATGACCACCAAAAATAATAAAATAATCGATGAGAAGAGATGCACCCTTGAGAAGTGTGCAATAAGGTGGCTACGGGATTGCATCGACCAAGCCAAGATAACATAAAAAAATCCATGGAGCTTGCACCCTTGAAGAGTGTGCAAGAGTAGTTACAGTCTCCCATCAACAAACAATTTAATAATCCCCCAAATATAGTGTGCCCTAGGTGGATATCGCAAAGTTAGTTATGCCTACATAAATAAATTTGCCAAGAGCCATGAAGAGTGGAGGGCTGCCCTAGATGAAGTGGTCAACAACCAAAAATAGGAATGGTAGTTAGAGTACTCCAATGCAATAGCCAATTCACCTCTTAAGGAATATCATAGAAATGTGTGCAAGAAGGTCCACTTTGGTTGTTATAACAACCTCTAAGAAAGGGATGACCAAGAAGCATGTGCAAAGGCATAGATCCCTGTTCAATCAACCAATCCTCCTCAAACCATGAGCCATAAGTGGGATGACCTAGGAGAATGTCCATTAAGCGAATGTGAACAAGATCCAAAACCATGTGTTGTAATTAGATACCATGTGCCAAAATCTTTAACTGACTTCTAATACCACGGACAGAAAGTTGGAGCAACCTAGTAAAGCATACAAGGTGGTTTCCTCTTCAACAAATGAATTTAATCATCTTTTAATCAACCATCAAGGATCCCAAGGCAAGTACTCTACAGTGGAATGCTCCTGAAGACTAGATCTTAACCATCCAATTTAAGACGCACTCTCTAAGGCAAGGGTCTGAAAAGCTGAACAGTGAGGGGAATCTGGTCCCAATTGATCCAAAGGTTGGTCAACTTCTTGTAAGGTTGTTTCTACCAATTCTTCAAGATCTTCTACCAACACTGAGTCTTCCAATTGAGGACGGTCCTTCTTCTGATACTCTCTTCTAGGTAGGACAGAGATAATAGGTAATCCTCCAATCTTTTTCACATATGCCCTGGTAATCCTCCTTAAATCATTAACCACTTCGTTATCAATGGGATAAAGATACACCTTTCCCTTTTCTTCAGGAGTGGGTGTCTGAGGTAAACTGGTTTCAAAACTGTCACCGGTGGAGTAATCTCGAGAAAGCGGACTTCCTCGGCCAACCATGCACTGGTGGCCCTCCTAGCGCCAAAGCTGTTGAGGCCTGGAAAATCACAGGTAACAACAGTAGGGATTCTCCCCAATAAACGTTCCCAATTAGCTCGTTATTGTTTGGTATGGGGAATCCGTCCGGTTTACAGTTCGGCTACCGTAGGTTAAGTAACGGTTAAAATGTTTTACCGGTTGCGGCCCGGTCCACCGTTTAGGTGTATTTTTAGTTTTTTATATTTATGTATGATGTGCAAGTGCCTAACTAAATGCAAACGATAGAGATAACGAGGAGTGTCACAATGTGATGCGTAGGTTCTTACCTCTCGTCTTACCTCTCTCGCTTCTAAATCACAAACAAAGAAAACTAACTAAGACTAACTAACCTATCCCTACGGAGCAATACTGTAATTAATGGTGAGCAATGTATTGCATAACATGCATTAAGAAAAACTACAGATAGCTGTTAACATTTATGAATACATGAATATCAATAGACAGATGAAGAAAGAGATAGCTCATTGTTAATTAAAACATTCATTACTCAAATACGATTGTGGAAATTTCACAGAAATAAACAGGAGGACATTCACAACATGAAAGAATTCATAAGTTAGAACGATCTCACAGTTCATGAAAACAAGCTGAAACAGAAACAATTCACATCCAACCAGCCCATGTCAAGCATTTGAAACCCCACAGTGCTTTCTCCAGCCAAAAAATATAACTCTTTATTATAAGATGAATTAGTTCTTCTTACAATAATCTTCCACAAAGATGGTCTGAAAGAAGGTCCCCCTGGCTATACCTAAAACTTGCCCATATTTATACAAAAAGCAAAAAATCCTTGGGTTGCCCCTCGTTGCCTTTTGGGCTTCCAACCTTTCTTTTACAAAAAATTGTCTTTTAGCTTGTGAACAAAAATAAAATAATATATTACATTATTCCAAAACATTCAACTAGGAGGTGTTGCCGCCTAATTCACACTTTAAGACGCAGGAAAGTCACAACCTGCTATGTGTGTCCTTAGGGGCAAGCGAGAGCTAGGGACCACTGTCACCACAGTCCACAACTTCTCCGTTTAGGCAAGATCCCACCAAAGCCAAGAGGGGTAGTCCCTACGGAAAGACTGAGTTCCAGATTTTATTAATTAATTACAAATTAATTAAAGGGATCTTTTATTAAGATTTGTGAGGCTAAGCCTTTATATTATCTAAGGAATGACAAGCAGCATGCAAATGCAAAGACTTCCTTTTAATGACAAGCAGACCTTGAGATAAAAAAAAACCCAGTGCCTATTACAAATGGAGTCTAAAATTATAACTTTACAGATTTACAACTGAAATTGAAATGTAAGTTAATTAAACCACAGTTTAGGTGTTATCCC
>LPNX011028192.1:141640-197740 GCA_001517045.1 Pseudotsuga menziesii
ACGTAGAATCCCTAGAGACCCCCTCGGTCTACTACCCCTTGTCGCCTCCAAAGTCACTGTTTTTAATTAACAGGAAAATTACTAGATGGATGCCTATTAAACTAAGACTTCCCTATCCCCTGTCGTATCTCGTGAGTACCCCAAAGGGTGATAACCGAGTAGAGGAGCAGGAAATGGGAAGTTGTTGGTAAATTTTAGAAGTAAATTTTATCTGGGTGATTAGCATGCAATGTTTATTTTAAAACTATCAACAAGATCAACCGAGCGGTATCCCTTATGGGAGGTGCTGGTATTTGATCTTGGACTTGGAAAATAAAGTGTGCTTGATTGTAGTAGGTAAAAACGAAAGTTGTTTTAATTACCTAACTCCCCACTTCTCCTGCTTTTTATATCCAACTTGAAGTCCCTAAAGGGAGATGACAAGTGGATAGAGGATACTCAGGATAGATGGGTTGTATGATTACCCTTTTGAACAGAAAAATAAAACTGATAAAAGGAAAGTACAACTAACTAAAGCAGTGCCTAATCGCACAGCAACCTCTGTGATAGAGATGGTAGTCTGTCACAAAGATAGGTGGGTGAACAGAAATAAACTTGCAATGAAATGAATCTAAGCAACTAGTTTCTACTTCCTACTCTACAATCTATTCGCATATAGATTACAAGTGCTTAATAAACTTTTACAGAATACCCCAAGAGAACTTTTCGTTGGGGTTTACAATAATCAGAAAAATGAGAGAGAGAGGTGAGGGTTTGAACCCCTTTTGGAACCGGTTGAAGGTTGATGTATTTCTGGGCCTATTTGGGCAACACCTCTCCTTCACATGTGCAAAACTTGTCACAAACCAGCAAGCTATGTTCGCTGGAAATCACAGTAAACACTAAGAGATTATCAGAAAAAATTAGTACCCAAAAAAAATTATTTACAGCAAAAATCTGAGTGTAGAAAGTGACAGAAATATGATGTTTAGAGGGCTGGAAAATGAGTTTCCAGCCACCTAAATGATGTTTAAACAGCAGAAATAAAAGCCTATGCTAATATATAATATATGGGGGCCCTAAAACAAGGGTTATATTCACTATACAGTGAATAAAACCCAGTTTCAGGAAGGCAAAAAGCAAATGGCCGAATTGAAACTTTGCAGAAATGAAACCCTTGGAGAGATGTCCTTGCTTGGAAAACCTGCAAACAAATCTAGATCTGCAAAAAATTGTAAGCCTAGTGATGAATGTCTAACAATCCCTGCAAAATACTTTGAAGAAAAAATGTTAAACCATTCACAAAAGAGAATAAAAATACTTTTACTCTCTAATCTCTCCACAAAATACATTAGACTAATACAATAATGCAAAACTAAAAAATATACAAATTTACCTCACAAGAAATGGATCATGAAAAATGTAGACTGCAGCACAATGTCCCTCCAAAGAATTCTTCTATTAAATGACCCAACTAGGGCAAAGCTTCAATACAAAATGTGGCAAGAAAATATGAGAGAGCAAGGAGAAATAATCCGGCAGCATAACAATAGCATGAGAGATCATGTGAAATGAGGGAGTGAGACCCTCATTATATAGTTGAGGAAGACCCCAACCCCTTGAAGATCAATGGCCGAGATTAGATCTAGATGTAGGTTGAATCTCCACCACTAGATCTAGGTATTTGACTTTACATTCTTCTCCATCAATCTACACCCTTAGATTGCTTCTTAATCAATGGCTTAGGTGCTTGATCCATGTCAAACCAATATACACCCTTAGATCTAGATATTTGACCAAAACGTCCACCCTTAGATCTTTTTTGTGGTTAAGCTGTGGGCCCAACTAGGCGCTCCTCTAGATCTAGTGCCCTTCTTCTTAATGTGGCGCCCTTTCTCCAAGATAGTGCCCCTCTACATGTGAGTAGCGCTCCTCTAGATGGGCGTCTTCCTTTTTGGTGGCGGCCTCCTCTAAAATGGTAGCGCTCCTCTTTATTTGGTGGCGCCCTCTTAATGTAGGCGCCCTCACTATTTTGCATGCGCCCCCTCCATTTATGGTGACGCCCTCTATTATTTAGTGGCTTCCCTTTATTTAGCAGACGCCCTCCATTATGTAGTAGTGCCTCCCTTCATCTAGAGTGGGTCCTTTCCTTATTTTAGAGCGCCTCCTCTATATTTGGTGAGAGTTTAACTTGGACGTGGCTCCTCCTTTAGCATATAACGCCCCACTATATATGGTAGAGGTTTTTACATTAGCGCCCCCACTAAACTTAGGGTTTGCCACTTAATCCAAGTCTTCTAGCTTGGCTTTAGACTTTTAACCTTTGCTTCAAGACATTTAACCTTTAGACTTAGGCTAAAATAATAATTCACCTTAGATTTAATTTTTTAACTTAATATTTTAAATTTTCCAATTTTGACTTAGGAAAAATTAAAAATAAGCTTTGAAAAATTATATCCTGGACATGGGGGGGGTGGAAAATTTTAAATTCCTAGGGTTAGGAACCCCCAAACAAATTTACCATGGCATTATTTGATTTTTTCCTTCAAAATCAAATAATGTGAATTTTTTACTTAGGGAAATTAATTAATTCCCTAGGAAAAATAGACCTTGCTTAGACAAAAATGGTCTATCTCCTCAACCACCTGTCATAATGACATGGGACTTGAAGCAGTGGCTTAGGGGGTTTCATAGCAATTTACTTTGCATTCATAGCCCCTATCACAAAATGCCAGTGCTTGAGCAATTACATTATTACATCGAAAGTGAGTTAATTAACCACCAAGGGGTGAAATTAATTAACTCGAAAAAATAAATAAAAATACAACAACATAACGAAACTCCGCAAGACTCTATACAAATGTCTAGCATGATCATGAATAACCTTTGAACCCTTAGCCACCTCATGGACTTGACTGGTAGAACGCCCGTCATCACTTTGGAGGACTTTGAGTGAAAAACCAAACCGATTAAACTCGTTTACACAACAAGATCAATTGGAAAGGGAAAAAACACTCGATGAGGGGACTTCCCTAACAACCAGCTCCATGGTGTGGCATCCATATCATATGACCCATACTAGCACATATAATTACATTAATTTTCCCACGCAGGGGAGCGGACATTTTGTTTTACAAAGGGGCAATTGCCCTGCAGAAGTGAAAAAATCCTCAGATTTTTCCAAGGTACCATTAGTACAATTATGTACATCTTCATGTACATGGAGTTGCCACCTAGTCGAAATAGGTGGGCAACAGGAGGGCCCAGCTTGTTCGTTCATGAACTTTCTCCATACATTTGCCTCGGCCGTTATATTCACAAAACCAGAAGGTTCGAGAAATCTGATAGTAATTTCGTGTTAAGCAGCCTGGGTTTTTACCCCCTCTATCCTGGCAGGAATCAAGTGCAGTTGGTCTTCTAGCAAGTGAATACTCACAGATGCATGTGCTACTTCAGTCTTTAGTATCTTTTCATCCAATTCCTTGACTTGCTGGATGCCTTGTTCATCTTCGCTGCATCTGTCCTGTAAATGTTTCAAAAACAGTTCATGTTTTGGCAGTGCCTCCAATCTCTTCGCAGCGGAGCTCTGACACCAATTATAGGTTAGGAGCACTCTCCTACAAAATTCAGCACAGGCACTTTGTGTTTTCTTCACTATCTTCTTTAATTATTCTGCTGCGTTATTGGCAAACTCAATCAACTCGTATTCTTGCTTTATTGTCTCCTGATCTTTGACAAATATATCTGTGGGAGATTCTTTGTTTGCTTCTACCCAAGTCATCCTTCCACGCAGAGTTTCCAAAATATCCTAGGTTCTATCCAAAAAATATGAGTCTGTGTTTACAATTTCTTCTAATCTGATGTCTATTTGTTGGACTTTAAATCTTTCTTCCGCTATCTGCAGTTGTATTTGATGAATCTTCTTTCTAAGCATAAGAGCATGCTTCTTTAAAGGTTCAATATCAACCTTCTGCTCCATAGCTGACTTCAGTGAAGCTGCAAGTGAATTATTTTGTTCCTCCAAGGCTGCTATTTGAGTCTCATATAGCTTAGCCTTCCCTTTTGCGGTGGTTTTCTGCTCTTCTAGCTCTGTCACTTTACTTTCTAATCTGCTCTTTTCTTTATTCAGTTCTTCAATTGATAACTGAAGATGATTTTTTTCAGCCTCCAAACTCTGATATTTCAGCTGTAGTTTTCCCAACTCTGCTGAGGTAGCCTGGGAATTCCTCTCCATATTTTCTGCAGATACTACCAGAGCATCTTTATCTGCCTGCAAGGTTTGACATTCTGCCTTTGAAACTTTGACCTCACTGATCATGTCCTCATACTTTCTCTTCAGATTCTGGCTTTCACCCCTTTCCTTCATCAAAGTTTCTTTCAGCTGTGCCACCTTTCTCTGAGACTGTTCGAGGTCAGTCATGATCCTATCCACATTGTCTTTAGTGTCTAGGGTTAGAGCTACCCAACCCTCACTATTAATCGTGGATCCCTATGTGTACCGTGAACTACTGTTTTGTCAGTTACCATCCTTCCTGGTCTACCCCCAGTGTCCACCTTCTTTTCAGTTCTTTTGGCAATTCTCTTTTTCTCCTTGTCGTAAAAGATAGTATTAAAATTCGGCACCTCTTCCCCTTCAGTTGGCATGAAAGGAATTAAATCCACTCCAAAAATTGACCCTGAACCTTCTCCTACTGTACTACTAGAAGGAGCAACAGGCTCTAATGGGTTACTATCAGACTGAGCCTGTTCTTGGTCCATAGGGTCTTGTCCTTCTAGTGTCTCTGTTCTTGATCTTTCAGGTGTCTTTTCTGTTTGTTGTTTCTCTTTTTGGACACCTTCTAATTTGAACCTTCATTGTCTGCTTGCTTTTTTCGGATTTCATCTTCTTCTTGTCTTTTCTTTTCTTCTTCAGCCTTCTTAGCTGCTTCCTCAGCTGCTCGCTTCTTTTCTTCTTCTGTTCTCAACTAGTTCTCTGCTTCCTTTTCAAGTCTGTTAGCCTCCTCCTCTCTCTTCTTGGCTTCTTCTTCTTCTTGCCTTTTCAATTTCTCCGCAGCTTTGCCTTTACCACCCACAGTTGCTATCTTTTGCTTGAACCTTTTTCTTAGGGCTATCATGTTTTTAGCATTGTAGAAAGTCTCCTCATCTTTGTACTCAAAAATCGGTGTACTCAAAATCGGTGTCCCAAAAATCGGTGTAATTAACTAATCTATTTAATAATTTATTTTATATTCGTTACATTGCCACTCTCTTAGAAAGGCTTTGTCCTCAAAGCCTTATAATGTTGTCGTGTTGTTATTTGTGATGTCGTGGCTGATGAAACATGGTGATACGAACTGCTAAGTATAGAGCATAACTTTCGATATGTGGATGGGTCAATCCATCCTAAATTGATTTATTGTTGACAGTTGGGATTCCCTACTGATCTCTCGTCAGGAGCTTTGATCATATTAGTATCATTATCTTTCGAGATTTCCCACTTTTTAGAATTTCGGTTTTTATGGTTGGGATGTCGATAGGGAATTTTGACAATGTCACTTTCTTTTACGAGTGTCGTCTTTTGAGCATTGATGCTAGTTGGAAGTTGTATTTTCATTCCTTGAGGTTTTAAGGTTTCATTTTGTATTTTTTCCAACTTGTTTTCCAACTGCACGTAATCATTTTGAAACTTCTTAATCACTTCTACTTGCGCTTTTCTGTCAATTTCAGACTTCTTAAGTTGTTCCTTAAGATCTTTGTTATGACTTATGATGCAACTATTTTCTTCCTGCTTGTCTAGAAGTTTCCCTTCAATGTCTTCTGTAGATTGTTCTGTCTTCCGACTATTTTTCAACTTCTTAATTTCCGTGACTAGTGTTTTGTTATGATTCTTTAATCTGAAAATTTCTTCGGAATTATTGGATGGTGTTTTATTACTTTTTGCGATCTCCGACTTATGAGTCTTTTTAGAGTCGTCATTTTGTTGTTGAAGAAACTTTTATACGTTGTCGATACTGGTCGATCACTGATTCTAGATTTTCTAATTTATGTCGTATCTGCGTTAGTTCTTCATCCTTGTCGCTAACGATTTTGTTCAACCGTTTTATTTCTGCTTCGTAATCGTTTATTTCTTTCTTTATATCTTGATTTTTCAATCTCTGATTAAAATCGTTTTTGTCTTTTAATTTCTCAATTTGGGCAGACAATTTTTCTATATGATTTTTTTGTTCCTTGAGCTCTTTTTGCATCTCATGTATTTTAATTATTATTTCCGAGTTCGTATTTGTGTCTCGTAATTCTTCATTGTCTCTTTGACAACGCTTTAACTTGGCTTTTAATTTCTCTATTTGTAGTCGCAACCCAGATTCTGTGATCTCTGATTTTTTATTATTATTAATGATAGGTGGCTATCAATTTCTTAACGAGCCTTTCTTTGACTTCCCCACCTAAGTTCAATCTCACTTGCTTTTTAGTATCAATTATTATGCACCTTTTTGATTCTTTTATTTTCCTCAAGTTTTGTAAAATGTGAGTAGATTGGGTGGTTGGGAGGAATGAGTGTTATATTCCCCACCCAAGTTCAAATCTCACTTGCTCTTTACTAGTAATTATTATGCACTTTTATATTAAAAATCAGACCCACTTTAAGAAACCAGGTGTGGTTTCACTTTTACCCTATTTTTTTTTTTTTTACTTTTATCTTTTCTTTTTCTTAACTTTACTTTTTTAACCTTTTTTTTTTCCCTCGTTCTTTTGGCTTTTTTTTTGTTTTTACCCTTTTTTTCACTTTTTTTTTTTAACTCTCTTATTTTTTGGGGAGTTGCTTTTACCCTTTTTAATTTTTTTTTAATTTTTGAAGGACAAAGTCCTATTATTTTTGGGAAACCCAAATCTACACAAGGTGTAAATACTGTGAAACCCAAAAATTCGGGGAAACCCTGTGTGATGGCTAAAAGCCAAAAATATGGCCAAAGGCTGGAATCTAGCCAACGAGGCTTTTTGATACCAAATGAGCCGAATATTTATTTGCTCATACAAATAATATTACCAGAAAACTTGGTAAATGAGATAAGCCATAAGGCAAATATATATATTAATGATAAGATAAGAGATGATATAATAATTACAAAGGAAGCTCGCCTTTATAGGCTTTGAGCGTGAAGGGTTACACCCTTTCATGTAATTAACTAATCTATTTAATAATTTATTTTATATTCGTTACAACGGATGGCTTCTACGATGTAAATGACAAGTAACAAACCCAAAACGACGTTATATAGACCTTGACCGGGGCGAAGAACTAGCGGCGGGAAAACCTTTTAACCACTGCTGGGAGACCAACTCCGAAGGAAAACCGCAGTGTCGGCTGCTGATCACTCTATTCACCCGGTGATCACTTGAGAAAGAAATATCAGAAATCGGAGGCACTACTTTCATTGGTATTGGAGGCAACAATACTAAGCTTCAGATCAACTCGCAACTAACCCTCTGCAACGTCCATCGGCGGACAAACTAACACTCCGGCTCGTTCCGAAAAACAAACCCGACCACGAGATTGCCCACTTAAACGGTTATCCAAAGAGGATAGTTGAAGGGACATCCGATCTATCGGATCCGCTTTGTACTAAGACGCCGGAACCTCGACAGATCGACTCCGAGAGGATAGACTAACTCACTCCCGATAAAACCCATCGGAAAGCTAGTGGACTGTACCTCGACAACGTCGGAAGACTAGTCTGCTAGACATCCGATATGGATTTGCAAAAGACTAAGTTTTAAAAAAAAATAGTTGAGCCCTGGGCAAAATTGGGTTGAAATAAAACATTCCTAGGCCGGTTTGAAGCTAAAACAAACAAGGGGGGACCTTAAAACTAATTTTTTTTGGGGAAAAGTTGCAGCTGCAACAATTGGCGACTACCTGGTGGACACAGATCTCTGAACAACTTATTCTTTGATATGACAGACTATTTCAGTGATATCATTTTATTAGATTTCTTCAAGATATCTGGATTCCTAAATGCAAGATTTATGCACTTTAATCATTGATGATAGACCAAGTTTAAGAAGGGGAACCAGGATTTCAAAGTTTGGATAACTCTTATGAGGCTGAGAATATGAGTTTTATTTTACCTCTGCCTTTAGGTGGCTTCCAACTTAGACACCACATGATCGTAACATATGGTAAACAGATATATCCGTTTGTTCCTCATTTCCATGCCAATTTGCACTTTTTTATGCTTCTAGACTTTAGTCCTTTTGAGTCCTCCCGATTGCTTTCTTTCTGAATTTTAATTTAGGCTCCTCTATCCATAGTGTCCTTTAGTGTGAGAGATATTTTGATTTTAACTCACGGACGGAGAAGAACTTTGGCAATCTCATTCATACTGATGTGGTTCAGTATGTGTTTTTGATACATATTGCTTTTTAGGAGATTTTGACTCTCATTAGCCTTTTGGCTCTCAATTTATGGCATGGGATCATTTAAATATAATACACTGTTTACCTTGCTTCCTTTCCATGGGTCTTTTGCTGTTACCCCCGAGGGCAGTTTTTTAATGTGAGATGAATGGAGCCTCAAAATAGTACTCTGTACTTTTCTATCCTTAGTTATTTCACAGGGATTAAGCAGGACTTCAATGTGTTCATAACTATTTAGAAAATCTGCTAATCTTGAAGAAATTTTTAAACATTGTATGAGTCAATAGTAGGCAGTCTCGTGATCAAAGATTTCAGTTAATCCAAAACTTTGATGAACTCCATACAACCAAAAGTCGTGCTGATTTATTGAAACATAAGCAAACAAAACTTTTTCAATCAATCAAAGTCTAAGCAAGTAAAAGCAAACAATTAAAACTAATCTAAAGTAAGCAACAAATCAAATCGTTTATTTATATACAAGAAAACAAAATAAAAACTATTAAGGAAAATAAGGCTTGAGAACTAAACCATTTACTGGTAAGTTCTCCTCCCACCCTTGTAAGTCTTGCAACTTGTAAGTCGAGGGGCTTAGTTTTGTCGCAATCTGAAAAGGGCCTACCCATAATTGCTGAAATTTAGTGTGCTTTTCTTTTTCATCATGCGGGTGATCCCACTTAATAACCAGATCCCCTACTTCGAACTCTTTGTTCCTGGCTTTGTGTTTGTCAAACCAACGCTTCACCATTTCTTGTTGATGCTTAAACCTTTCCTGGGCTTTGGACCTAGACTTTTCTGATTCAACAGATTATAAATTCGGATTTGCAGAATTTCATTATCAGTACCCCTAGACTCTTGGGCTAGTATGGAAGATGGTAATAAAATATTAGGAGGGAGAACAACTTCTTTCCGATAAACAAGAGTGTAGGGTGACACACCTAAGGAGTTCTTTGGTGTGACTCTATCGGCCCAGAGTGCATTAGGTAAAGCTAAATGCCAGCGCCTTTGATTTTCTATCATTGTTTTCTTTAAAATTCTAATCAGATTTTTGTTTGTGGATTCTGCCAAACCATTTCCTTGTGGGTAGTAATTTGCAGAATAGTGTAGCTTAATTCCTCTTTCATTAGCGAATGCAGTTAATTTAATAGAAGAAAAATAAGAAGCATTGTCAAAAACCAGGGAAATTGGAACCCCAAACCTGGTCATAATATGGTTCTGCAAAAAATCCATAATTGCATCTTCGTTTACTTTCCGTAGCGGTATGGTCTCTACCCATCTGGTGAAATAATCAGTTGCTGTCAGAATATACTTGTGCTGCAATGAGGAATTTGGATTTATTTCTCCGATAATGTCGATTCCCCATTGTTCAAATGGTTCTAAGATAATCACTGGTTTCAATGGTCTTGCTGCTTTAGCTTGTCTCCCACCGCTTCTGTGGCAAGTATCACACTTTCTAACATGAGCATGAGCATCTCTAAACAACGTTGGCCAATAATATCCAACTTTGAGAATCTTATGTGTTGTCGTGTTTCCAGAAAAGTGACCTCCAGTAGGTCCATCATGTAATTCTGCTAGGACCTTCTTTGCATCTTCTTGTTCCAAGCATCTGAGAAAGACTCCATCATAGTTCTTTTTGAAAAGCACTCCATCAATAATATGATATAAAACTGATTTCAGACGTAATGTCCTTCTTTGCTTGGAACTCCAATGCTCCGGCAAATATCCTTCTTGGAGATAATGGACTAGATCCTGATACCAGGAGTCTGGAGCTGTAAATAGAGGACATACATCCACCATGTGTAGTTCAACTTCATTATCTCAGCTGCTATCTTCATTGTTTTGACCCTCAACCATTAGTTTACAAAGTCCTTGTCCCTTAACTATGGTCACTGGCTTGAATTCAAGATCGTATTCTTGCAAAGCAGTCACCCAGTTACCTCTTCTCTCTCCCAGTTCTTTCTGCACAAAAAGGGATCGTACTGTTGGGTGTGGGACTATTACTTTGGTGTGATTCTTAAGTATGTATGGCCTGAATTGCTTTACGGCCTTAAAAACTGCATAAGCTTGTTTATCAACCGCGGATAGTTCAATTCAACCCCTTGCAGACTAGTGCTCATAAATGATATGGGGTACTCATTTCCCCCATCTTCTTTTTGTGTAAGCACAGCTGCCAATTAATCATTGGAAGCAAAAGTGTACAGAATAAAATCCTTTTCAAAATTTGGACTTTTGAGTGATGGTGCATGAGCAACAGATGTTTTTATCTTGCTGAATGCATTCTTCTCCACATCAGTCCATTTGAACTGCACACTTTGCTTAACCATTTGCTGCAAAGGTTTGACGATTTGAGCAAAGTATAGTACAAACCTTTGCACAAAGTTGATTGTCCCCATAAAATATTGCATACCTTTTTTATTATGGGGTAATGGGATCTGTTCTATGGCTCTAATCCTCTTCGGGTTTATGGAGATCCCTTTTTTAGAAATGACATGACCCAGTAGCTTTCCTTCTGTGATTGCAAACACACATTTCTTAGGATTTAATAAAATGCCATATTTCCGGCAACACTCGAATATCTGTTTCAAATGAAATGCATGCTCTTCTCTCTTCTTTGAAAATATTGTAACATCATCTAGATAAACCACAACACTACGACCAATCAGACCGCGGAAAGCTATATCCATAGCCCTCTGGAACGTAGCTCCAACATTGATAAGTCCAAAGAGCATCCTCCTATACGCAAAAGTTCCCCACTTGGTTCTGAAAGTGGTCTTGAGCCTGTCCTCTTTTGCTGCTAATACTTGATTGTAACTGGAAAATCCATCCAATAGAGAGAACAGTTCGGAACCTGAGGCCATATGTAGTATTTGTTCCATGTGTGGGACAGGATACTTATCTTTATCTGATGCACGATTAAGATTTCTGAAATCTATGCAAAGTCTGATCTCACCATAATTTTTCCGCACTGGTACCAAATTAGAGACCCATTTTGAATGTCTGACTTTAAATATAATTTTAGCATCTAGCAGCTTTTTCACTTCGCTTTGAATTAGTGGTTCAAGCTTTGGATGCATTTTCCTCAGAGGCCGCTGATAAGGTTTGACTCCAACCTTGATTGGAATCACATGTTGTATAATTTTAGTGTCATAAGTCTTTAGGTCTTCGTAAGTCCAAGCAAATACATCTTTATATTGTCTGAATAGGCTGATGAATTTACCCCTCTCGTCGGGTGAACAACACTTCCCCAAATTCACATATTTGGGTTCAGCTTCAGTCCCTAAATTTATCAGCTCGAATTGTAAAGACGAGCTATGAGTTTTGACATTCGCTGGCTTTCTGAACTTGTTGTCTAAATCAAACATCTGTTCCAAGGTTCCAACTCATTTTGGAATGAAATTCCCGTGCTTTAATTCTGCTTGATGTTCTTTGTCATCTATTATTGCTCCTTTGAAAGTATCATCATTCATTAAACACTCCGAGATTTGCTGATCATTGTCAAAAACCCTTAGATTTGTGATGTTATCTAGAACAGAAGGCCTGAAAAGTAATTGAATAGAGCATCTATTATTCAAAGGTACTAATCTTGTAGCTGAGGTAGCTAATAAGTCAGCTGCTGCATTCTTTAATCTAGGAATTGACACAATATTGAATGCATGAAAATTTATTAGTAAATCCCAAACTTCATTTTGGTAAGCTTTCAAATGTGGTGAAATACAGTGTATTTTGTTTTGAATTTGCTTAACAATGATTTCAGAATCTCCATATACTTTTAGATTTTTTACTTTCAATTCTATTGCCTTTTTAAGTCCCTGAACTAGTGCTTCGTATTCGGCTGTGTTATTTGTGCATTCGAATTCTAACCTACATGAAAGAAAATGTTTATTTTCCCCTGGATCAATTAGGACACAACTAGCTCCTGATCCTTCCAATGTTTTAGAACCATTGAAATAAAGAATCCAAAAACTTTCTACTCCTACTGAATTTGAATCGCTAACTAGTTCTGAAACTAAATCTACTATGTTACAATCAAACTCATCAGCCCGTGAAAATTGAAGGAGATCAGGCTGGATATCAGGTACACTGCTGGCTTCTTCAGCTTGGTAATTTCCCGGTTCCAGTTCAATGAAATAGTTTCCCAACACAGAGTTTACTGGTTCATTTTTTCCTTCTAATTGAGTCACGTTATATTTCATTTGAGGCTCTCTTAACACTTTTATCTGATTTTGACATCCCTTAAAAGGCAACCACAACTGTGACCAATCTGATGCAAAATATCCTTCTAACCTTGCTGACCAATCCCGGCTCAAAACCAAACCATAAGCATCCGGAATGTCTGCTACAACGTCTATGTACTGACATACCCTCTCATCTGCAGATAAACGAATCAGAACATCCTCCATTTCTCCAATTACTTTTACCGCTGTTCTGTCTAATTGAAGAACTTGGCCAGTAGTTGGTTTAGGTTGACCATTGATTTGCTTGCAAATTGAAAGTGGCATGACATTGATTGATGCTCTTGAGTCCACTAAACAGCTATGCACATTATAGTTGAAAATCTCAAAGGTTAGAAGAAATGTTGGAGTTTTATACTTAGTTTTTCCTCCTAAACTCGCCTCACCAATCTCTTCCTCAGGTTGGTTGTTAATGGGAGGCTCCTCCTTGGATGTCTCAAGTGCTTTCAAAAGCTTTTCTTTCTGTTGAGGTAGATTGCACATTTCAAACAATGAGATATTTGCTTTAGCCTTTTTAATGTCTTCCACAACATCATATCCCATCTCATGTTCCTTGAGATTCTTCTTGACATTTTCAGTTTTACCTTCAGTAGGCTTTACAGGTGTATTGACTTTCTTAGGATCCTGACTTGAAATGACAAACTTAGGTATGTTAACAGTTGAAGTGTTGTTCTTTATCTTCTTCATGTTTTCTTGAAGTTTCTTAATCTTTGGAAGTATTGAGTTATCTTCTTTTAATGGATTCTGACTTCTTGTTGTTACATTAGTCTCTGGTGTTTCTTCTTTGTTAGGGAGGTCTTCATCTTTCATATTAAACATAAAAACACTGTCCCATAAAACCAAGATATCTTCCTCTTGTGTTTCTGTAGGCTCATGATCTTTCCCTTTCTCCTCCTCAGTTTCTGTCAGCTTGGAATCCAATAATTGGTTCATTACTAATGTCATAGAATTAATCCACTATGGGCAATTCTTCTCAGAATGAGGCTGTTAATGGAAAGTGCAAAAATTATCCATTCCTACATCAGTCAAATTCATTACTGAAGGGCTGTGTGGAGGAGGTTTAGGTTGACTGTTGTCTTCTCTTTTTTTGTAATAAGGCTTGTATTGTTTATGAGCCTCCTTTTCTTTTTCTAAATCAATCACCCGGTTTGATAACTTCTGTATCATCTTTACCATCCCATCTAACTCCTGTGATTGTTCATCCTTAGGTTTAGTTAATAATAATGGCTTTTTGTTTCCATAAGTTCTTTCATCTGACTGCGTAGGATAGTGCTCTATACTCTCCAATTCTGCCTCTACCTTTTCAGCTTCCTCATAAGTCTCTACCAGAGTGGGTCTAACCGATCTTTTGGCAAACATGGCCAGATCAGGTCCAAGGGCTGAGGTATAGTACTCGATTAAAGCATGCTTCGATGGTTTGTCAGCTGCATCGAAGTTATTCAGATAAGCAACAAACCTTTGAGTAAAATTATGCACCCTCTCCTTTTTTTCCTTCTTTAGAGCAATAAACCCTTTCCTTAAAGCTGAGTGAGTTTTCTGGATTCTGTACTTGCTTTTGAACAGTCTTTCAAAAATATTCCAATTTGTGATTGAATTTGTGGGTAAGGCAAAGTACCATGAAGTTGCTTTTCCTTTCAGGGTATGAGGAAACAATCTGCAGACTTCATCTTTATGTTTTGCTGCTTGTAGTCCCTCTAAAGCCAAACAAAAACTCTGCAAATGATCATCCACGAGAATCCCTTCACTTGGTTTAAACTTGCGTAACATTTTGTCAAGACTCTGAGGCAAATCATGCAATGGAGGTGTCAGATTTAAAGGAGATCTAGCTCTCCAAGTAGGCTGTGGAGGTGGTTGATTGGCATTTACATTGGCCATGATTCTGAGTGGAGTATGACGTGGGGACTGAACAGGGGTCTAAAAAGGTGAACAGTGAGGGGAATTTGGTCCCAATTGATCCAAATGTTGGTCAACTTCTTGTAAGGCTGTTTCTACCAATTCTTCAAGATCTTCTACCAACACCGAGTCTTCCAATTGAGGACGGTCCTTCTTCTAACACTCTCTTCAAGGTAGGACAAAGATAATAGGTAATCCTCTAATCTTTTTCGCATATGCCCTGGTAATCCTCCTTAAATCATCAACCACTTCATTATCAATGGGATAAAGATACCCCTTTCCCTTTTCTTCAGGAGTGGGTTTCTGAGGTAAACTGGTTTCATAATTGTCACCGGTGGAGTAATCTCGAGAAAGCGGACTTCCTCGGCCAACCATTCACTGGTGGCCCTCCTTCTAGTGCCAAAACTGTTGAGGCCTGGAAAATCACAGGTAACGACAGTAGGGATTCTCCCCAATAAACGTTCTCAATTAACTCGTTATTGTTTGGTACGGGGAATCCGTCCGGTTTACGGTCCGGCTACCGTAGGTCAAGTAACGGTTAAAATGTTTTACCGGTTGTGGCCTGGTCCACCATTTAGGTGTATTTTTAGTTTTTTTGTATTTATATATGATGTGCAAGTGCCTAACTAAATGTAGACGATAGAGATAACGAGGAGTGTCACAATGTGATGCGCAGGTTCTTACCTCTCGTCTTACCTCTCTCGCTTCTAAATCACAAACAAAGAAAACTAACTAAGACTAACTAACCTATCCCTAGGGAGCAATACTGTAATTAAAGGTGAGCAATGTATGACATAACATGCATTAAGAAAAACTACAGATAGCTGTTAACATTTCTGAATACATGAATATCAATAGATAGATGAACAAAGAGATAGCTCATTGTTAATTAAAACATTCATTACTCAAATACGATTGTGGAAATTACACAGAAATAAACAGGACCATATTCACAACATGAAAGAATTCGTAAGTTAGAACGATCTCACAGTTCATGGAAACAAGCTGAAACATAAACAGTTCACATCCAACCAGCCCATGTCAAGCATTTGAAACCCCACAGTGCTTTCTCTAGCCGAAAAATATAACTCTTTATTATAAGATGAATTAGTTCTTCTTACAATAATCTTCCACAAAGATAGTCTGAAAAAAGGTCCCCCTGGCTACCTAAAATTTGCCCATATTTATACAAAAAGCAAAAACCCCTTGGGCTGCCCCTCGTTGCCTTTTGGGCTTCCAACCTTACTTTTACAAAAAATTGTCTTTTAGCTTGTGAACAAAAATAAAATAATATATTACATTATTCCAAAACATTCAACTAGGAGGGCCCAGCTTGTTCGTTCATGAACTTTCTCCATACATTTGCCTCGGCTGCTATATTCTCAAAACCAGAAGGTTCGAGAAATCTAATAGTAATTTCGTGTTGAGCAGCCTGGGTTTTTACACCTGCTATCTTGGCAGGAATCAAGCGCAGTTGGTCTTCTAGCAAGTGAATACTCACAACTGCATGTGCTACTTCAGTCTTTAGTATCTTTTCATCCAACTCCTTGACTCGCTGGATGGCTTGTTCATCTTCGTTGCATCTGTCCTGTAAATGTTTCAAAAACATTTCATGTTTTGGCAGCGCTTCCAATCTCTTCGTAGTGGAGGTCTGACACTGATTATAGGTTAGGAGCACTCTCCTACAAAATTCAGCACAGGCACTCTGTGTTTTCTTCACTGTCTTCTTTAATTCTTCTGCTGCGTTACTGGCAAACTCAATCAGGTCGTATTCTTGCTTTATTGTCTCATGATCTTTGACAAATATATTTTGCGGGACATTCTTTGTTTGCTTCTACCCAAGTCATCCTTCCCCGCAGAGTTTCCAAAATATCCTGGGTTCTATCCAAAAAATATGAGGCTGTATTTACAATTTCTTCTAATCTGATGTCTATTTGTTGGACTTTAAATCTTTATTCCGCTATCTGCAGTTGTATTTGATGAATCTTCTTTCTAAGCATAAGAGCATGCTTCTTTAAAGGTTCAATATCAACCTTCTGCTCCATAGCTGACTTCAGTGAAGCTGCAAGTGAATTCTTTTGTTCCTCCAAGGCTGCTACTTCAGTCTCATATAGCTTAGCCTTCCCTTTTGCGGTGGCTTTCTGCTCTTCTAGCTCTGTCACTTTACTTTCTAATTTGTTCTTTTCTTTATTCAGTTCTTCAACTGATAACTGAAGATGATTTTTTTTCAGCCTCCAAACTCTGAAATTTCAGCTGTAGTTTTCGCAACTTTGCTGAGGTAGCCTGGGAATTCCTCTCCATATTTTCTGCAGATACTACCAGAGCATCTTTATCTGCCTGCAAGGTTTGACATTCTGCCTTTGAAACTTTGACCTCACTGATCATGTCCTCATACTTTCTCTTCAGATTCTGGATTTCACCCCTTTCTTCAAAGTTTCTTTCAGCTGGGCCACCTTTTTCTGAGACTGTTCGAGGTCAGTCATGATCCTATCCACAATCTTCAGTGGCTAGGGTTAGAGCTACCCCAACCCTCGCTATTAATCGTGGATCCCTATGTGTACCGTGAACTACTGTTTTGTCAGTTACCATCCTTCCTGGTTTACCCCCCAGTGTCCACCTTATTTTCAGTTCTTTTGACAATTCTCTTTTTCTCCTTGTCGTAAAAGATAGTATTAAAATTCGGCACCTCTTCTCCTTCAGTGGGCATGAAAGGAATTAAATCCACTCCAAAAATTGACCCTGAACCTTCTCCTACTGTACTACTAGAAGGAACAACAAGTTCTAATGGGTTACTATCAGACTGAGCCTGTTCTTGGTCCGTAGGGTCTTGTCCTTCTAGTGTCTCTGTTCTTGATCTTTCAGGTGTCTTTTCTGTTTGCTGTTTCTCTTTTTGGACACCTTCTAATCTGAACCCTTCACTGTTTGCCTGCTTTTTTCGGATTTCATCTTCTTCTTGTCTTTTCTTTTCTTCTTCAGCCTTCTTAGCTGCTTCCTCAGTTGCTTGCTTCTTTTCTTCTTCTTCTATTTTCAACCAGTTCTTTGCTTCCTGTACAAGTCTGTTAGCCTCCTCCTCTCTCTTCTTGGCTTCTTCTTCTTCTTGCCTTTTCAATTTGTCTGTAGCTTTGCCTTTACCACCCACAGTTGCTATCTTTTGCTTGAACCTTTTTCTTAGGGCTGTCATGTTCTTAGCATTGCGGAAAGTCTCCTCATCTTTGTCCCAAAAATCGGTGTACTCAAAATGAACTCCAGCTTCTTTGCAGTAATTAGCTACTTTGTCCTTGGAATCATTTCTATGGTAGTTCATTTCACCAAAGTGAAAGTATTCCAATTCTTTGATAAATTCTACTGCATTCTTCACCCTTGAAAATTTGTAACTTCTAACAAAAAAGGGCACTGCAGGATATACTGCCTTTTTCTGTTCAAAAAGAAAATTCCCTACTCCATCAATATATAACTATCTAACAGCTTCTTTATGGAGTACATAATCAGTAGCATATCTCGGGAGTAGAGAAGGGGCCCTTGAACCGCCATACATTCTTACATATAAGCCATCCTTTGTTAAATACTAATTTCTGTATTCTTGCATCACCTTGAAGGCTTCTTCTGACATGCAATTGCATTCTACCAAGAAAATCAAAGTGTATAAAGGCATGATGAAATGCTCATAGATCTGTTTATAATAGTTGTAATATTTGTGAGCCCAAAATAACTTGTAAGCAGCATATACTGGAGCCCGATCCTTATCCCAATGGCACTTTAGTGTAGGGAAAGGCTGAGTGCATAGAATGCAATCAATCAAAATAGAGCTCATGTAGAATTCAGACTTCTTTTGGGATACTCCTCCCAATGCTGCACTTATGCATGCCGACAGGCTGTTGGATACTATGCTTGCCCAGTTAAAAATAGTCCCTTGTGTAGCAACATAATAAATAACAGGTATCCAACCCAGCTTAAAACTTTTCCCATTAGCTCTTCCAAAGATTTTGTTCAACATTAAAGCATTGAACCTATATGGAGTACAGAGAGTTACTGTCTCATACTCTCTAGAAGGCCTTGTCCTGAAATTTCTGCCCGAGATCATCATTTTCTTCACTGTCTCTACCAAGTCCAGACCTAACTCCTTTAACCAACCTTCAGTTAGATAAGTCTGTGGTGATGGTAGATGATATGCCATGGACACATAAGCAGGGCTGTATGTGGCATAACCTTGCTTCTCGGTATTTGCTAGGATCATCCTTGTTACATCTGCTCTGGGTAGAATCCAACCTATCCCTTCCGAACATGGAAAAAGCTCAGGCTTGGTAGCCACTTTCATCAGGGCTGACCTCTCAGTATTTGCATATATGTGCATATCTTCGAAACCAGCATCTGGAACAGTCTGGCTTGAAATCATCCTATACACCTCTCCCCATTTATATTTTGGTTGAACTCCAATAATAGCTTTAGTATCTTCATATATGACTTCCACCCTGGTTATCACATCTACTTCAGGTTCTTCTTCAGCCACTTGTGCTTTCTTCTTTAGTTTTCTTGGCATATTGCAGTGCTGGAAATCGACTTGTAACAGTCATGCAACATGGTTTTAGTCTAACTATCTCTAGCAATTGGTATAGTGATAAACAAGAAAACATACAATTATTACCATTTCTTCAATATGCATACTGGAATTCAAAGTCAATACCACAGCCTTCTGAATGAGAGATTTTAAACAACTTTCAAAATATTTATGCTCCCCAAACTTGCCCAAAAATCTGCTTGCTCAAACCCTAAACTCTTCCAACTTCATAAAGCCTATATGGGCACCTCGACTGAGGCAAAACTCACCCCGTCGTTTGCTTCAACAACATTCTAAAACCCTAATCAGCTGCGCGGCCCTGCTGAATCCCACGGGAAACTACTACTATCGGAGGCACGGTTTTCTAACCCTAGGCTAAAAATGTAACAACCAAGAATAGGGTGGTGCAGAGAGCGAAACGCCTGTCTGCATCGTGCCCTAAACCCCCGCAAAACTACCACAGGTGCACTCATGGCGGACAAACTAAAACTTCACCGACCAAAATGAAACGTTCACAGCCAACCGGCTAAGCCCTCAGTAAAAGGATAAAAATCACCGCAAGAAAGCCACAAAATGCAAAAGAAACCTAACCCCACCGTTGAAAGCTAACCCTATCCACCTGTCGGTTAAACATTAACAAAACCAAGAAAACCAAACCGTGAAGAGATCCTACCTGGCAACGGCGATACAGGCAACCTGGACGGGAACACCTTCCGCGGGCGCATAGGAGGACGAATGGAAGCTTGACAACTGCGTAATCAATAGGACGGACGGCTTCTACGATGAAAATTACAAGTAACAAACCCAAAACGACGTTATATAGACCTTGATCGGGGCGGAGAACTAGCTGCAGGAAAACCTTTTAACCACAGTCTGGAGACCAACTCCGAAGGAAAACCACAGTGTCAGCTGCTGATCACTCTATTCACCTGGTGATCACTTGGGAAAGAAATATCGGAAATCATAGGCACTAGTGTCATCGGCATCGGAGGCAACAATACTAAGCTTCGGATCAACTCGCAACTAACCCTCCGCAACGTTGGTCGGCAGACAGACTAACACTCCAGCTCGTTCTGGAAAACAAACTCGACCGCGAGATTGCCCACTTACACGGTTATCAGAAAATGATAGCTGAAGGGACATCCGATCCATCGGATCCACTTTGTACTAAGACGCCGTAACCTCGGCAGACCAACTCCAAGAGGATAGACAAACTCACTCCTGATAAAACCCATTGGAAAGCTAGTGGACTGTACCTCCGCAACGTCGGAAGACTAGTCAGCTAGACATCCGATATGGATTTGCAGAAGACTAAGTTAAAAAAAAAAAACAGCTGAGCCCTGGGCAAACTTGGGTCGAAATAAAACATTCCTAGGCTGGTTTGAAGCTGAAACAAACAAGGGGGGGGCCCTAAAAATAAAATTTTTTTGGGGAAAAGTTGCAGCTGCAACAAGTTGTATGGACAGGCCGTACATTATGCAGTTTGCAGCAGGTTGTTTTCTCATTTCTGGCAGGCAGTTTTTTGCTCTAATTGGGGTGAACTTAAGTCCAGATTTGCATCTAAAATTTATCCCTACTTGGGGTGAATTTCATTCTAGGATTGCATCTAAAATTTAGCCCTACTTGTATTCTTTTTATTTATTGATAGCTGGGTTAAATTTCTGGCTGTTTAACGAGTGTTTGCTGGGTTAAAATATATCATAAAAACATTGTTATAACAGTCCCCCTATTAGTTTCAGATCTGGTATGAATTTCTTGGTTAATTGCATGCTATTTGGAGTGCCTAAAATCTCATTTTCTCTTGCATCATTGACTGTTCAATATAGATCTGCAATTTATCCTCATTATCAATCTAATTTTTATCATAAAATATGTCATGTTGATGATAAACAAGAAGTAAATAATTGATCATTAAAGCCTTAATATTCATACATCTGGTTTCCTGTACATTCTAGCCTAATTTGTACTATCTTTCAAGCATTTTAAGGGCTGAAATTGCCAGCTGTTAAACACATTCACTGCTGGTTGCAATTTCAGTTTATATCAACAAGCTAATCTTTTTGTAATCTGGAAACTTAGTGTGAGAATTGACATTTTAATGATAAGAATTATAACCCTAAATCAACATTGCCTAAATCATAATCCCGATCCAAAATCATTCCAACTTGGTTTCACAATAATACATCATCCTTTCAAACTTAGCTGTGTTTAGGGTGCTAGGTCCTTACCTATGCACTGAAGTAAAGAGAACTGTTGTTGAGGTGTCAGTAGCAACACTTCTAAGAGTTGCCCTAAGAGTTTCCCTCAGCTATACCCTTGTGAGAACCTTGCACCTTAGGGGTGCTAGTTTGTGTGGTAACAGACAGTTACTGAATGTTGTTTTGAAGACTTGCAGTTCAAATGCCAGTAATCAGGCTGTCATACTTGGATTATCATTTTATGCAACATGTTCATTCAGTTAATGTCTTTAAGTTCAAATGAGGCAATATCATTTTCTGATTATTTGTGTAATACATGAATGGATTCTAGCACTCTGCGATTTGAAAGTGGATGTTCATAATGACCTTTTCTACAGTGAGCTTCATTGTGAATGATAGTAAAGTTAAACTATTTTGAAATACGAAAAAATATCTAAAAGGTAGTTTGGCTGCCTTTCTTTTTATTCTTAGACATTTTTTGAGTATTTAATTGCTTCATTTTCCATTCTTTCCATGTTTTGTTATATTTGTAAATGACTTGATGCTAAAGTCCTCAGATATGCTGGATACAGGAATACATAGAAGCTGAAAACATGAGGCTGGAGCAGGAAGCTTGCCAATTTTGGGCAAAAGAAATAATCTTAAAGATAGATTACAAATACTGTCCCAACTTAACTATTATTGATACTCCTGGTCTGATTGCTGCTGCACCAGGCCGTAAAAATAGAGTTTTACAGGTATGCCCTATCATGTATGTCTTCATAACTTAAATGATCTTTTCAAACTTATGTTAACCCTAGAAGTACTGCAAACATTTCAGTAGCAACATATGGAGTTTGTGACTTGAATGGATATCATATATGTGGCAACAAAGTGCAATACTAGGCTATTTTGTCCATGTGGCTTTCTGGATTCTGGAAACCCTTGTAAAGTTCTTGTGTATTATTGTTAATTCAAAACTACATTTAAAAGGGCATGGATTTAATAACATTTCAGACTTGAAAGAATACTAGGAAACTATGTGACGACCTCCTTTGAACTTATCACATAGGAATGTTTATTATCAGAAATATGGATTGCTACAATTTTCTTTCCTTTGACCTTTTGTCACAAATTCACACCCTTTCTCTATCCACCTATCTGGTATCTAACTGATGTTTGAATGGTGAGCCTCTAACTTAGTTAATATCTTTTTCCTTGTAAGATAGTGGAACAACTCCACTATATGCAACATGGCCTCCTCTAAAGCAGCTTCGACATCAAATAGAGCAGGTTAGCAGTTATAGTGCATTCCTTATGGGAAGCACTGTTTTAAAAACCAGCTGAGTCCGAGTCCGAGTTGACCCCCGGTCGAGCTGACTCGGCCTGCAACTCGGCTCGGGTGGCCGATTTTATACTTAGTCAGCCGAGTTGGGTCCGAGTCGGCCGAGTTAGGGTTCGAGTTGGCCGAGTCAACCGAGTTGACCGAGTTGCAACTCGAGTCAGCCGAGTTAGTTGTGGCAGACACCCACAAGAATGCAGACTCCAAAATAACATGTTATTTTTTATTTTTAAGATTTTTCTTATTCTAACCATAACCTGAGGCCATAAGATGACCCCCTACCCCTCTATTTGCCTCACACTTCTGCTGTAAGATGTTTGTGAGCATTTGGCATTATTTTTGTTTGGATTCATGGAGGCTTGGAGGAGCGTCCAACAGTGAAGAACAATCAACATGATTGGAGGAGTTGGATTGTTGGAGATCGGTTTTCTGTTACCTAGATGTATGTTAGCTTCCAGCTAGCCATTGTTTCTTTTTTTCTCATTAAATTGACAAATATCGGTCTTGTTTTCTATTGTTTGCTGCCAAAATAATAAATTTTTTTTCTTTTTTTTCTTTGCATGTTTAGATTTGCTTTGCATTTAGATTCTAGATTGGCTCCAAAAGGAAAAGATCAAGCATGGATCCATGCTGATGTCATTGAAGGGAAAATGTATTGCAAGTGTTGCAAGACATGGATTAAAGGAGGCGGCATTAATAGATTTAAACAACAGTTGGCTATTGTTAGAGGAAATATTGCCCCATGGGAAGCTGATTTAGAGTTTATTGGTGAGATTAGGTTGGAGTTACAACAACAGTTTGATGAATTTGAAGAGGAGAAGGCTAAACAAAAAGAGATGTATGATCATTGACATATGATGTAGTGGCATCATAGCATGTTGTTTTTTGGACTCTACAAGCCATTTAGGCCTCATTGATTATGTTTATTGTTCTAGATATGTATTGCACAGTATACTCGATGCCATTTTGATATATTCACACTTATATGGTATATGCATGAGTAGACGTTGGATATTTTGTCTCTAATGCTTTGCAAGCATCGATTAAAATCTTTAAAATATTGTTTTTCTTTAAAATTTAATATTTTATGTATTTTTTGAGTAATCCGAGTCATTAAATTCAAATCAATTGAGTCATTACTCATTCATTACCGATTCCGAGTCCGAGTCCGAGTCCGAGCTGACCCTTGACCGATTCGAAGTCTGAGTTCGAGTTTTAAAACATTGATGGGAAGAAGTGGAGAAGGACGAAAAACAAAAAATATGGAAATTTAACTGGATGTCATGGTCTCTTTCCATGCATTTAGGACACTGTAGGCCAATCTTCTCTCAATACAACTGCCCTATTCTGAAGGCAGCCAATGTACAAGGGCTGTATCCTTTGACATGTGACATCATGGTTTGAATCTTCTTGAGAGGGTCCTTTAGCTTCTTGATTGGTCGATATTTCCTTTGGGTAATTAAAATGTTTCTTTAGAGTGCTAGAAGTAATTGAAAGGTTAATATTTCTAATGGCTTTCTTCCAAGTTCCTTTCTAAATTGAATTAAATTGTTTAACTGGTGCATGGTATCTTTCCCTGCCTTGCGGAGATTATTATCCTCAACGAAACCTGCTTCACAAACAAGGTTTTCTGATTCCAATATGGCTTTTTACATTGGTTTATTTGACAATTTGATATGATGTTTTGCATGAAGGACACAAAAGTGCTGTTCAGCAATTGCATATTTGGAAGATTTAATTGCACAGAGAAGGGAGCAACAATGAGTGGACATGACAAACAAAAGGAGTACTAGAAAAAGAGGTGGAGGCACCATTATTCCCTTTACAAAATGCTGTGGAGCCACGAATTGCAGAACAAGCAAAGAAGAGGCATAAGGCAAGCCAATTGGAAAAAAGTGTTTGATGCTGGAGGCAGAGATGAAGTGGACAGTGGATTGGCAACATGGATGTTTGAGTGTGGAATCCCTTTTAATGTGGTTCAATCACCTTATTGTGATGGTGTGGTATTGGCCATTAATGATGGACAAAAAGAGCCTTGGTTACTAGAAGATGAGAACCACATTGCTTGCTAGGAGAGGGCCTTGGTGGATAGGTGTTTAGAACCCATTCAATCCTCTTGGAGGAATTCAGGAGTTTATTATATTTGATGGGTGGATAAACATCACAAAAATTCCATTAGTGAGCACCATTGCTTCATCACCTATGGTTTCCATGTTTCTTTCAACTGAGGATTGTTCTGTTAAGGAGAGGAACAAAATGCAGTAGAGAAAGTTGGATTTACTACTGTGGTTCAAGTCATCATTGAGAATGCACCAGTTCGCAGAGTTGCAAGGTTGGTTGTGGTGAACTTTAGTTAATTTTTTCTTTTATAGTTTAGTTTGCTTTTTATTTCAGAAGTAAAAGAATTATTAACCCTACGCTCTCCCGAGTATCCCGAAAGGGGGAAAAAGATTCGTGGTAGGACTAATTAGAAAACATGTTTCTTTTCATTATTTCATTTTTGTTATTTCTATAAGCTTTTAAAATTAACCCGACTGTGCTCTTTCGAGTATTGTGAAAGGGGGAAAAGGACTCTCAGCTGTGAGTAGTTAGTTAATAAACATCATTTTTTTAGTTTTAAATAAATTAGCAAAGGCTCCTTCCCCATATGCTCTACACCATTGCTACTTGTCTGATTAGTTGGTTGTACCAGAAAGGGATACGAGTGACTAGATTAATAGGAAAATCCATATAAGCTTGCTTCTTGAGAAATTGTGAGGTCGCAAAGAGTGGATACCACAGAGTCAAGGGGCTACTCCAAGCAGCATATGCCTCGCCTCGTTGGACACTTGGTAAAACCGCTTTAACGCTCATTTCAAAAGAACCTGCCCAATTGGGCCAAACCCACAATTAACCCACTCCCTTAATCACTCATCTAATAATCTAAAATTTACCAACCGAGACTACACTAGCAACCTTCATATGCAAAGCACTTTCTTCATTTGGCACTGGTTTATTTTACTCTTTTGTTTTTTGTTTTGCAGAAGTTAATTTCACAAATGTGTCTGGAATGATCTGTTTATTTCTCTAAAGGTTGCTAAGAGTAATTCTTTCGTAGTGATTGGTAGGTAACATTTTAATCCATTTCATTTTAAAACTCCTAGAATATCTATTGTTTCATACTTTCATAGTTAAAAACCGCCTTAGATTATCTTTCATAGGGTCTAGGCCCCTTGGCTTCGCTAGTACTTGGCCTAGACGGATGAGCCGAGTATCGGGTGACAGTGCTTGGCTTGAGCTTGCTCCCAAGGTTGCACCCAGTGGCTTGAAGATTTCTGCCGCGTGACCCGAGGTGCGAATTAGGCGGCAACACACCTCGAAAAAGCATAAAAGGAAGGAGATTCTACTACCCTTTGTGCTATTGTGTGAGTGTCAACTCACCAACACTAGTTTCTCTTTTCAACCACCAAAACTAAAAGAAAATTTAAATTTTTTTCGCTTTTCATTTTAAATAGAAATCTAGAATTAACCCTAAGGTTTCATCTTTAAAATGTCAAATTTCATATTTTAAGTCTAGATGTTAAGAATAATCTAAAGTAGACATAGTCTTAAAAATCTGAATTTTCTTTCATGGATCCATATTCAGAATTTTAGTTATACATTGGTTTTTTTAATTTTATCTTTATTTTGAGTAACAAATATATTTTTCTGCAGCCTGGAAATTGCATACGTATGCAAGAAAACATATTTTTGCAATTCATTGCTTGGATTTTGTTGCCGCTTTTGACCGGCCTGCGTGTGTCAAAGCCCAAAAGTAGGCACACCGACCCGATGGCAACTACGAAAAGAGCAGCCACTGTCACCACACTCCTCTCTTCCTCGCTTCAGGTTGGCTCTTCTCCAACTCAAGGGGGGCTTCCCTAAGGTTAAGATCACTAAGGCAGATGCAACAACGGACAAGGTGAAATGAAGAGGCTTCCTTAGAGAAATAGTTGTAGTATAGGTATAAATTGAATGAGTGATGGGAAAGAGGGAAAGATCAATCCTCACAAATAGACCAGTGCCAGTACATCAAAGGGAGAAATGGAGTCAAAAGGAGAACTCATGAGGGGCCTTGTGTCATATGTGCCTAAGGGGGAGAGATCACATGATTGAGCAAACCCTGATTAGTCAATGGTGCGGTTACTAGATTTACTTCCTCCTAATTGTAGGAGATGCACTATGCAAACAAAAGATCAATATTCCACAATCAAACTAGATTAAATGCAAAGATCAATGCGCGTGTATGCACGCTTACAAAGGGGAAAGGTTTGCAGCTTCTAAGGATTTTCACCTTTCAATAAGATGATAGCATCCGTTTATGGTCTCCGACGCAAACATAGAAAATAAAATTAACTTCTAGCAACAATCACCCATTCATTGAATCTCCATGAGTTCACGCTACACACTAGATGAGTGGTCAATTACACATCCGTAAAAACCCAAAATGATATTTTTTTATTAAAATCTGGGGAAAGAATCATCCCAACTATTTTCCACATCTCTACAATGAAAAAGAGTTGCCTCTTTATAGGCCTGCCGCCTACAACCTCTTTTTCTTTTAAAAGAAAAATGGAAGGGGATCTAGAGCCATTTTTTCTCAACTAAAGTCTAAGAAAACTCATTACATAACAAAAGTGGACTACCCCTTTGACTAACAAAGGACCCCCACTTTATTAAAGCAATTTTATCTTTTGGAAACTCAATTAACCAAAGACGTGCCCAAATAAAAAAAAATGACCCATCGTTTAGACAAAAAACTCCAAACAAACAACTGCCAGTAAAACAAATGATATGCCGGTGAAAAGGTGAACAGTCGCTGCCCCCAAACTCCACGTCACAACAAAATACCCCTGATCGGCTGCTTTAAGAAGTTGGACGACTGCCACGGCGTAAACATATTCTCGACTGTCAGTGGAGATGAGTTTAACCACCGCTCCAGTATTTTCGCTGCCAAAGAGACTACCAGCCAAGCTGATTGTTCCTTACTCACATAACCAATCACCACCCAATAAAAAGAGGACTGTCCAAAAAAATGCCATCAGCACTAATGAAACACATGATGATTGATAAATGGCTGCCAATCAAGTGATACGTGGGTCTGGAAAATGACACAACCACCCCTCGAGCTGCTCCAGCAAATCCACGTGACTGCGATGCTTATCCCGAGTGGCAAGTTTAATTGGATATCATGTGAGAGAGAGACTCCAATTAGTTTCAAATACCAAAGAATAACTCTCTGCCGCCTATATGATGGTTCTATCAGTCTGGTCGCCGTTTTTTAATGACAAACTAAAGAACTTTAGTAGGTGTGTCATCTATCAATTTTCGGGATCCCACGCCAATTCCCAGATTTGATTCTTGGGCCACTCAAAATTGAAAGTGTGAGTGTGCAGGCGATAAACAAAAGACGTTGAATGCTGAACTGGAACGAATCTCAACCCGGAGATGTGATAATTTGGAAATTTAGCGTGCTCTGTCTATCAACAGAAAACTTAGAACCCATCGGCGGCCAAAAGGCTGCGCGTGCGCGCTGTTTTGTGGTGTGGACAAGACCTTGGACTAAATAATAAGTCGCGACTTTGCTTCATGCATTTTCCATAGCATCCTCAACAGTTTCTTCACGCTTTTCATACTCAATGCTGATGACTGATCCGAGGTCTATGAGATTCATAACATAAACGACAACAGCATGTGATCGACGACCCATCTACACTGGCAAATGGTGACCTGTGGTGAGCCCAACACATTTTATAAGAAGTCGCTATAGTCTACACAGCTCAAAAAATGACGCTGCGGGTGTTTTTTTTTTCTTAATCAAAATCAAGATTTTGATCGGTCTGTTGACTTCTCAATGATCCAATTCATCTGTCAGTGAAGGCCAAAGTTTGGGAAAACCGATAATCACCCTCAGCACTGAAAATTACAAATATGTTCAGGCACACCTTTTATTTTCATCGACTTTAGACCTGCAATTCTGAAGATGACCATTGCTAGAAGATTATATCTGCTCTCAAATTTCTGCTATGTTCTGCTGCTACAGGACTGCACCCCTTTGGACAAATTTTAGGCTGGTACTGGTGTATGTCCTTTAACCGCCATGGCTAGCCTCTTAGAACCCTGTCCAAACGGGATGGTAACATATTTAAAGGTTAAAGTTTTTTATGCTTAAATTTACAATTAGAAACCTGCACTTTTGAGCATTATTAAATCACATATTGCAGATTTTATCATCAACCTAAGTTGCTTTCATTTGTTATATATTTTCTTTGGTTAATCTAATCAACTCATAATTATGGAATTTACTTCAAATTCTGCAATATTTTCATGCAATATTCCAGAATTTTAAGTTTTCCTCTTGCTCATTAAGTACAAATTCTTAAGAGGAATTTGCTAGTGGTTTTGACCACTATTAAGGAGATTTCAACACCTTTTATGTCACATAAGTAATCTAATTTGCATGTTCCTAAACACATCTAAATCTTCATTAATTAAGCAAGTAGATTCTCATATTTGGGTTGCTGTTTTTTGTGGTTTAAGTCTTTATTGGTTTCTACAAGTATTTATTTATGTATTGTTATAATATTTAGTCATCTTGCACTTCAGATTTTTTTTTGTTAAGTGGTTTACATGTGTTTAGTCTTAATAGTCTTGTGCTAAACCATCTTATTCTTGCAACTCATTTAGATCTAGGTGTTCACAAAAGCAATTTATTTTGGTAATGGATTCATTTGAGCATTAAATATAAGTTCATTATTTGTACTTAATAGTAGAATCTCTCTAATTGTTTCATTATCCAGTATAGACCTGGCTATTTGATAATTGATTTATCATTTAATAGGGAAGCCCCCCTTTGGTCTTGGATGAGAGAGTTGGCCTAAAGTGAGAGATTGATTGTTGAGGTGACAGTGACAATCAATCTAAGCTTACCTGTAGCTTGCACCCGTGGGTTGAGACCTTTTCCACTTAAGTGCAAGTGAAGCAGTTCATGGCTCAAGACTGTTAGTTTTTCTTAAGATCTCATTAGATTATCTAGGATCTTTCTCTGAAAGAATAACAAGTACAACAAGATGCATAAGATATAAAAGATACACAAGGCACAAAGATTTTCACCGAGGAAACCATAAAGGAGAAAACCCTGCAAACTTCTTCAGAATAGTAAGATGATCAAAAGCAGTGATAAGAAGTATTCAACAACTATCTATCTCTTCTCCTATGATTGTCTCTTTCTCTCATAAATGAGGGAGAGCGCCTCCCTATTTATATCCTTTCAAGTTACTGACCAAATATAATATTCGAGCCTACATGTCATCTCGCATGGGGCCCACTTCTCGTAGAGAGACTACAAGTATATATTACATGATGTTACACTGGAGACTATTGCCTCGACTTTCAACGGAGGTTGTACTTCAAGGTCTAGACACAATTTAGACATCCCGTAAAGGGGTAACACACATCCCCAATGGGGGTGCAACAACATACAATGATAATATACATCAGAATATATTCCGATGTTACAAATACATCATACTCCCGCCATACCTTTCAGCTTCTCGTAAGAGCTCCTGTGCCCATGCTGGTTTCCTCTTGTGGGAGTCCTCAAGGAATGTCTCTACCGGCTCTTGTGGTTCTGTCATTTCGTGATCTTCAGGGCCTTCTCGAATTGCTTCTCCAATTTCCATGTCTCGGACTCTCCTCTCTTCAGGTTCCTCGACTTCCTGGATAGGAGTCCTCCTGGATCTGAAGTATGCTGAGTCTTCATCAAAGGTTGCATCTCTACTGATGTCGATCTTCTTGAATCCTGGGAAGTATATTCGGTAGGCCTTTGATGTATCACTGTATCTGACGAATACACCCTTCCTCCCAGAAGGATCGAGCTTGGTCCTTTTCTTCTTTGGGACATGTATGTACACCGGGCAACCAAATATTCTCAGATGGCTGACTTCGGGTTTCACTCCTGAGAAAGCTTCTTCAGGAGTCTTGTTGTCAAGTACTCGATGAGGAATACGGTTCTATACATACACAGCTGTTCTTGCTGCCTCTGCCCAAAGGTGCATCGGAAGATCCTGGTCAAGCAACATTGCTTTTGCTGCTCCCATTATGGTTCGGTTCTTTCGTTCCACAATCCCATTTTGCTAAGGATTGTATGGAGTGCTCAAGTCCCTCTTAATCCCAGATTCTCTACAGAGTTCCTTGAATTCTTCCGAAGTGAAGTCGCTGCCATTATCTGATCGTAGAATTTTAATCTTCCTATCTGTCTGCTTCTCGACCAAGGCTTTATATTCCTTGAACTTACTGAAAACTTCACTTTTCACTTTCAAGAAATATATTTAAGTCTTACGTGAGAAATCATCTATAAAGGACACATAGTACACATACCCACTTAATGAGCTAGAAGCCATGGGTCCACAGACATCCGAGTGTACTATTTCCAATATTCCTTTAGCCTTGCTTTCACTGCTGGGAAATGTCTTCTTTGCATTCTTTCCTTTTGCACATCCTTTGCAAATGCCCTCATGCTTTGTCTGGATCTCTGGCAATCCTGAAATTGCTTTGTTTGTCGTCAGTAGTGCTCTGCAGTGCACATGTGCAAGCCTTCTGTGCCATAGTTCATTTGCTTCAATTGACTTATGAACCAATGCTTGTTCAAGATGTCCCTTCAACTTGTACAAGCCTCCGTCTTCTTCTCCAATCATTGTTGCTTCCTCTATTGTCTTTTCTCTGGGCCACATCAGAACTTGGCCATCAACAAATGCAACCCTAATTCCTTTTGCATATAGTGCAGATATGGAGAGAAGATTCTTCTTCAATCTTGAAACATATAGTGCATCCTTCATCTTTAAGGATTTCCCGGAGTCAAGCTTGTATGAATCTTCGCCACTCCCTTTTATGGGGTATTGATAATCATCCCCAAGTTTCACCTTGTGAGGTGACTCATGTTCAGACATATCGACGAATAATTCCTTATATCCTGTCATGTGTTTGGAACCTCCACTATCCATGAGCCAATCATTGCTTCCGTGTGTGATAGTGCCAGTAAGTATTGAGATTAGCACATACTCTTCATTCGAATCATCCTTCTCTCGTTTGAATCTTTTGTTTGTTGGTTCATCATCTTCGGCAATATGAGCATGGTGCCTCCTTTTCAGGATGGGACAATCTCTTGCCAAGTGTTCCTTCTCATCACAAGTATAACATCGAACATTTCAAAGATCTCATTTGGTCATCTTTAGTTTCTTGTCTTTCTTCTTGTTGTAATGAAAGTTCTCCTTCTTCTCCTTCTTCTTGAAGTTCTTCCTGGTGTAGACTGCAAGAGCTTGATCGTTAGTTGCTCCCATCTTTTCTTCTATTGTCACAAGTCTAGCTTCCTCTTGTGCACATTCTTCTCGAAGTTTGCTGAAAGAGATCAACTTCCTTCTTGCATAAATCCCTTGAATGAATTAGTCCCATGATCCAGGGAGACCATTCTGGGTAGTCATTACAATTTCTCCTTCGACATTCTCTTCAACTGCTTCAAGTTGTTCTTTGATTTGAGCAACCCTTGTGAAGTAGGACTGTATAGTCTCAGAGTTCTGTATCTTCACATTCTTCAGCTGGTTCCTCAAAGTCATCTTTCGATTGATGTTCTTTCCTTCGAACATTTTTGTCAAGGCATCATATACTTCCTTCGATGTCTTGAATGCAGACACATGGGGGATGAGGTGATCCTTGATAGAATCTGCAATGATTCTCTTAGCCTTAGCCATGCTTCTCTTATGAGCAGCCTTTGCCTCATCTCCCTCTAGTTCTGGAACATCTCCAGAGATAAACTAATCCAAGTCATTTTCTTCAAGAATCAGGGAGATCATGTACTTCCATGCCCGAAAGTTATCAACCCCTCCAAGTTTGTCCTCAAGCTGAGTATGGTGAGTCATCTTTTCAAAATGAGAATTCCAAATGAAATAGTAAAGATTTGGATCTTACCGATTTGAGGTGTCTGACCAGGTTCCAGAGCAGGCTGACCTAGGGTTTGTCATAGAAACCCTAATTTTCCAAACTTGGAGTTTCGGAATTTTGTTTGGACAGAAAGATGTGCCTCCTTGAGGCGAGTTGCTAAGCTAGGTCACTTTCTGAAAACTGAGGTGGGAAGCCTCCGATACTTGATGCCCTAGTTCCTCCCGGCAGCAGTTGCAGCTAAAAATTGAAACTTCTCCATTTCAGAAACTGTTACCACCAAAAGATGCGCCCTAGTGAGGCGAGTTAGCCTAGCCCTCTTTGCTTGATGATCTGTGGAGAGAACACCTTCAACTAGGAAGCCCTAGTTCTCACAGCTGCACAATGCCTTCTTTCAGAGAGGCTCTAATACCATGTTAGTTTTTCTTAAGATCTAATTAGATTATCTAGGATCTTTATCTGAAAGAATAACAAGTACAACAAGATGCATAAGATATAAAAGATACACGAGACACAGATTTTCACCGAGGAAACCATAAAGAAGAAAACCCTGCAAACTTCTTCAGAATAGTAAGATGATCAACAATAGTAATAAGAAGTATTCAACAGCGATCTATCTCTCCTCCCCTGACTATCTCTTTCTCTCATGCGCACTTGAGAGTGTGTGAGGTGTGTATAAATGAGGGAGAGCGCCTCCCTATTTATACCCTTTCAAGTCACTAACCAAATATAACATTCGAGCCTACATGTCATCTCACATGGGGCCCACTTCTCCTAGAGAGACTACAAGTATATATTACATGATGTTACACTGGGGACTATTGCCTTGACTTACAACGGAGGTTGTACCTCAAGGTCTAGACACATTTTAGACATCTCGTAAAGGGGTAACACACATCCCCAGTGGGGGTACAACAACATACAATGATAATATACATCAGAATATTTTCCGAAGTTACAAATACATCAACAAAGACTAATTGAGCTAACCCTTGGGGATAATATATATATATATATATTGTGTCTCTGGTGTCACCTATATATATATATATATATATATATATATATATATATATATTGTGTCTCTGGTGTCACCTTTTGGGGGTCGACATGTCTTGTGTTGGATATTGTATCCACATGTTCCAGTGTCATGTGACTTAGGGGATGTTGGCTCAAAATTGATCAATGGCTGTGCTTCCACTTCCATTTGGTTCTGAGAGCAAATTCTTAAAGAAACTGATGAACTCATTTTTAATCTCTTTTAGTGATGAAAACTTGTCGCCTATTCTTGACTTAAGCTTGGTTATCCTATTTATTATGTGATTCCTTGTTTTCACATGATAAAAGAATTTGATATTTCTGTCCCCTTCCCTCAGCCAACTAATCCAGGACTTCTGTCTCCAGAAAATCTTCTCCTGTCTCTGTTGATACTCCATCTGATGTGAATTCCTTTTTTCTTGCTTCCAGCTTTGGGGAAATTCCTTGTTCCACTATTTTCTGTTGGACTTATTTCATACTTTCGTCCTGTTCTTTTGTGGTGGAAAATGCTTCTGAAGATATTATGATTCATTCAAAGTTCAAACTCTTGAGATTCTATTTTAAAATCGAAATTTCTGCTGCAAACCAAACATCTTGAATATTCTGTGTGAGTCAATCTTGGCCCACGACTGCTTGACTGATGTATGAAAGTCTGGATCCATGCGCCACATCTTTTCAAAGTGGAAGGAGCATTTCTGGGTCTTGATGTGTGTGAAAGCCAGAATATGATGGGCCAGTGTTCAGAGCCAACTCCTGTCTATGTAAGTACCTATGTTATGGCATCCTCGTTAAAGACTTGCTCATCACTCAGAAATTGATCTAGCTTCTCTGCAATCAGATTTTGTCACCCTCTTCTATTATTCCACGTGAACAGCCCATTCTTTGGTAGTATATCCACTAGATGCAAGTCCTGAATTAAGTCACTTGACCTGTTTCTTGCTTCATCCACTCTTGGTATACCCACATTTTTTCCGAAAGGGATGCGATTGTGTTGAAGTCTCCTCCCAGTGCCCAACTCCTACCTCTTCTGCTGCTCAGAGCAGTCAGGCCTTCCCAAAACCTTAATTTTCCTTGGATGGTTGTAGGATCATAGAGTTTCGTTGTAAATCCTGATGAGTTGCTTTCCATATGCACAAAGGGCTTTGACAACGACCACTGGCTGCTTTCAACATCTGAGATCTCCATGGTTCTTGAGTTCCAGAAGATTACCAGAGCACCAGAAAGTCCTATAGAACTGTTTGCTATGCATCTAGCCTCTGGCCATATGGATGGAAGGATAATCTCCATTGTTTGTTTGTCCCTTGCTTTCCACCTTTGCCTGATTTCTTGACTTCAATAAACCCATCAACATCCTTCTTCTGCTCCTGCTGGTTCTAAGTATTTAAAGAGAAGTCTCTCATGAGATGACTGTGTTCATGACACTAACGGCAATGAAATGGTACCTGCTCATAATCCAGTGGTTGGTTCCTTTCCCAATCCTGGTAATCCAAAACAATGGATTCTGGGAGTGGGTGTAAAACGTCATATAAACACAGATTTGAGCATAGGAAGTATACGTCCCAGCTTTTGCTACATCTGGAGCCTTCATTTTAATGCCAAGTGCATTGCTGGTTCCCTCTGATATCTTCTCTCTCCAAATTGCAGTGGGAGTAGATATAAATACAGTCAAACTGAGGCCTTTGAAAAATCCTTCTGTTTAGGATAGAAGCTCTCATGCCAGAAACACATACAAGTTGGAGTTGAAGAAATATGGACCTCTTTCAAAAATTGAATCTCAGTCCTCTGTATTGCTGAAGACTGCTATGGAAAAGACCTTCACACAGAGTTTTAGTTCAATGGAGTTTTCACCTTCCATTTTGCATTAATCCCACCACAATGCGCTTGTTCTGATGGTCAGAAGCCCAAAAATCAGCAAGTGATCGCGTTCTCATGTAGCTAATGATTATAACTGCCAATCTCTGGAAAAGCAATCTGCAAGCACAGGTTTTGTACTGCTTTTTCCAGGCATTTCCCTTCTTTCCTCCCAACAAAACCTTTTCTCCTGCCTCAAACTGAATCAGATGGAAGCTTGAAACCCTCTTTCCCTCTGCCTTCCGCCATCACATCCTTGTATGAGGGAGGGGAAGATGGCTTCCCATCCAGATCTGGAAGCCAGCTCCAGCAAAAACTTACCAACCCTAACACTACTCAGAAGACTGTTCAGCCTGCTTATCACATTCTCCACAAAAAGCTGCCAGGAAGGCTGATTGTGTGTCTTTTTTTTTGTTACTTTTGGACACTTGTTATGTTTCTAGTGAAGTGTTCATTCTTTTTCATTAGCTTTGCAGAGTTAAGTATCCTTTTCTCCTTCTTATTTAGGTTAAGTTTATCTAAGTACATCATGTTGACTCCTTAGGATTATATAGTTATTAGATTTAGAATAAATTCTCTCCTTTATAAATTTGTTTATCACCATACATATCAATTTTTGCAGGCTCAAGCACGTGCCATAGAGGCACTTGTCCGCAGCAAGATGCAGCATAAAGAATTTATTATATTGTGCCTTGAAGACTGCAGTGATTGGAGCAATGCGACCACCCGTAGAGTTGTTATGCAGGCATATCTCTTTTCATTTTTCTGCTCATCAATTTAATGTTTATGGTAGCTCGCGTTTGATTATGGATGTTACTGTTTTCTTGAATATTACAAATTAAGAAGGGCTTGGTGGTTAACTTCAGTAGCCATGTTAATTTATAAACTGTGTCAAGTTTAATTCAATTAAGAAAAGTTATTGTGCTTTAGATTTAATAAAAAATGTTTGCTCAATTCTATGTATTGTCCTTTGATGACAAGTGTGATAATTTGGATTATTCATGAGTTATATTTTTCAAATATTGAGGCTATGCCCATCTTATTATCATTTGTTGGACATTAATAAATTTTTTTTATCTTATCTTATCTAGGTTGACCCTGAGATGTCACGAACTGTGATTGTTTCAACAAAGTTGGATACAAAGATTCCACAATTTGGACGGTCACCAGATGTGGAACTCTTTCTAAGGCCACCGGCAAGTGTTCTTGATGGAAGCTTATTGGGAGAAACTCCTTTTTTCACGTCAGTACCATCAGGAAGAGTGGGAACAAATCGAGATGCAGTTTATAGATCAAATGATCAGTTTAAAGAAGTGAGTTTTTTAATGATGATCTAAAACACCTATGGTTTGTGCTTACTTTTCTTTTGCATTTACTGCTATAGAGATTGGTTGTTTCGTGTTTTGCACTTCAGCAAGGAATGCATTATATATTGTCTACGCTACTTCTATTTCTAAAGCATTGAAGTGATTCATCTTATTGAAAAGTGCACAACCATAGGGTTTTTCAAGGAGAAGAGATAGCAGATTTTGAGATTGACAATATTACAGCTTTGAAGCCTGGCACGTGTAGAACATTGGCTAAAAAATTACACTATCAGCATTCCAATATTTAATGAAAACACTGTAGAAAGTTTGGAAATCTGCACTTTAAAACACTTCCGAAATTTCATCACATTTACTTGAGGTTCCCTGGATCTATTTCACAGAACTTTAAGCCTTGTGGCTGAATCTGAAATATTTATTACAACAGCAAATACTTTAATGCTGTCCAACCTTTTCACTAGGCAAGCTGAAGAAGATAGATAAGGAAAATGCACTGGAAGGAGAGATGAATATCACATCGCCAAGGGCACAATCTTGGCCAACATGAAAATTACTCTAATAACAGCAGACTGTCCTCAACTTGATTATGCTTGTGCAGGAATGGTTCCAACTCATCGATGTATATCCCAAAGAGAGTCTATAAAAGGGGGCACCCATGTTTGACTTCTATGGTGCTCTGGATGAAGTCAGAGAGACTGTTTAGAGTTGGCCAAGAATGGACTCATAAAGTCGCACGATGGCAGTTAGGAGGATGTTCGAAATGCCGATATCATGATGTCTTTGGAACAAAGCCTCTCTCGGTCAATGCTGTCTGAAAGTCTGCAAAAGAGCAGAACGATTTTGAAGAGGGATGACTATCCTCCTTGATAATGGCCCCGAGTGTGAAGATATGATCTGTTGTAATATCCCAAATACTGATATTCTACTATTTCACTATTCTATGGCTTGCTTGTACCCTCAGTTTGTGCAAAAATACGGAATAAAAATGTGCATGCAAGGTGCCGTGCTAATGGCCCTAAATTATAGCTGAACTGGGGCAAATATTTGCGGATAGAAGGTAAACACTTACCACTGATAATCAAGCTGATGATACTCCAGAGATAAGATACACGCAAATAAAGCTGGACTGGTGCAGTAATGTGGCTTTTTTCTGGTGTTACCGCCCAACAACAAGAAACACTCTCCTCAGCTAAAGGTGACGTATTTGATGAAGGAGTTGTCTGATGGAGCTGAGATTTTGCCGGGATGTAGATCTTCCCGTGCCGGAGAGAATGACTAGAGCATGTAGAGATTCTGACCCCTCTAAGCAGGCTAGCGAATTGGTTCCCTTGTTGAGCTGCTCATGCCCCCAACCACACAAAACTGTTGATAACTGCTCCGGATGAGCAAATTGGAAGCTGATGATCACCCAATCACCCAATGCTGTACAGTGACCCTGCTGATGAAGATGATGCCGGTATACAGAAGATAAACTGAGATTTAGAGACTCGGCGAATACTTTGGGGTTTTCCAGCTAAATCCCCAGCTGCACACCTGTTCCTGCAAACAATCTTCCGGTGGATGCCAAATTGCTGTATATGAATGAATAAGGATGAAAAGTGATGGTGGACCTGAATGGCCTACCCTGAAGGAGACTAGGGTAGATATTTCACTGTCGAGCCCTCGTTAGCTGAAGACACTGTCTTCAACCCCAACTGCTGCTGCTGCACACCGTACTGTTGCTCAAATACTCCAAATCAACAATAATAATCATAGATGTCTCCTTTAGTCCAATAACCCTTCTTAAATAGATCATCATGCGGTTTTAGGGTTTACATGTCCCTTTTAGGGTTTATGCTTCCTTTTTGCATGCATGCAATTCTACTTTTATGTTGACTTTTAGGCCTAAAGAAATAAGGCTTCTTTTATCCGACTGATGACTTTAACACTAAATGAGTGTCCCTATTTGTTCTAAGTATCAAATGTCCTCAGTCAATTCCCTCTTATGCAGTACTCGCTCGAACCTATGGGGATTAAGTAGGTTAGCGGGTGTTTTGGTGCTTAATTAGAAGAGGACATTACATCTGTTGTTTGGTGCTCTTGCAGAAACCTGCTTGTCCTTTGTCCTTGAGATGCCTACTCTACAACTCACCTGAACACTATAAATGTAAAACTATAGCATACAGTTTTGAGAAAGTGTCCCTCACCATGATAGTCTGATAGTGGTTAGGATCTGATCTAAACCTTGATTTGAGAATTGGGTATATGATATCTTTGGATCATGTTTAGTGAAAACTAGAGCACACCATATGGTTAAACAACTAAGCAATTTTTAAGTCTAGAGATTGGATACAATGTTTGAGGAACTTGGTTTGGAAGCTTTCCTCTCCTCATCCATTGCCTTGTTGGTGCTCATAGCCTTTATAACTCTATTGGTGTCCGTTTTGGAAAAGAGATGACAAGAAGGGGAGTGGATAGGGGATATGGGTGGGGGCCTATCCAAGAACATCATATAGGGAGTCTATATGGGAAAACATAGATTGAGGGTCTAGGTTTAGGGGGAGGGCATGATGTTTGGGGAAAAGGGTGTGGCAGAAGGTTTTTTAGGGGTGGCAAAGAGCTTCATAGAGATCGTGTCTCTCCAGGGAGAGAATTGCCTACTTTTTATGGTGGAGGTGGCAACAATAAGATTTACAAAGCCGCGGGAAATAAGGGGGTTCATGTGTGATGGCGAAATGGAGGATTCAATGAAGCCAGGGCAGAGAAAGTTAAAAGAAGAATTCAAGAAGAGTAAAAATCTCAAAATGAAATTTTGAGACTGTATAATGCTGAGAAAATACCCTTGCAGCTGAAACTATGAACACTAAATGCAACTCAATACTTCACCTTCACAAACAATGGTTGTTCACAACTATTTTGTATAAAAATCGTACCAAAAACCCTAATATTCTTTTTCTTTGTTGTTTCACTGTTTGTATCTTCACACTGTGACTAAAAATGTGAAAATGAGTTATGTTTTACGGTTTATGAGTTGTAGGAGCATAGCAAGCAGTAGATTAGGTTTTGGAGCTTGGCCCCCTTCTCATTTCATTTGATGCTTTTTTGCAATACAAAAACAATCGTTCTGTTTTCGCCTTCTTTGTGTTGGTGTAATTGATTTTGAAGGTAACTGTACTCAGTTTGGGGTTACATCTCTCAAAACTTCATAGGCTTTGGTTGTATCCAACTGGCATGGGTACATGGGGGCATGCTAGGGTTTGTACCTTACCCCATCCATACCGGCTATGAGGTAGCATACTAGTGCCTAGTTCGCATACCCTAGGTTTCTTACGTGTACCCTTGCTACATAACATTCAAGTGATGTGATGTAGTTATCTAAATGAAGTTATGTTGGGCAAGGACCAATATTTTGATATTAGATGTAATGAAAGAAAAAGTCATAGTGCAACAAATCTGATTGAGACGGGCCATGATAAAGTATGGGGTGCTAGCTGACTTGACAACCTTGGACAAATGGCACATGCTTAACTACTTTTCATTAATATAATTGATCTAAACCATAAAGATAATACTAGCAATAGGGGCACATTGCCATGTCACTTGCACTCAATCAATGATCAAACAATCACCTACCACATCTATGCCCCATGATCCCTATAAAAACTTGATCAAGGACGAGAATTAGGCTTGTTCTATGAGAATACTATCTAAGTGTTGAGAGAGAGTTGTGGTGAAACATTGTAAAAGTGATATGGTGAATAGCTGGAACATCATTGCTTGTTTAATATGAGCATGTTGTTGAGATTATTGTTTTAATCTTCGCTTGAGGCCATGTGCCAACCCACTATTTGTGTATTGAGGGCCTTAATGGGCTTACTTTGGGTACCTAACCTATTTATTACACTTCATTGTATTTTATCTATTTTGGCTAGGGTGGCCTAGTTACCCTCTTGTGGTTAGCAACCCAAACCCTAATGGAGTTTAGGTGTATAAATACACTATCCTCCTCATTTGTAAACCAATCACTCAAGTTGTTATTTGATAAAAGTCTAATGGAAATCTTACCCAGAGTGCTTCTCTTGAGTACTTGTGTTTGGACAACGATATTCTTTCTTTTGTGTTGGATTTCTCTTTCAAGCACATGGTATGGGTTCATCTCTATTGCGATGATTTTTCTGCTGTACTGGATTAGGTTTTATTGAAGATTTCACTGTAGATCCACTACCTTATGATCTCAAACTGGTATTGGAGCTAGTGTGGACTCTTCTTTATTATTCAACATTGTTGCAAGGCTGTTCTAGGGCTCCATTTTAGGTTTTTTTTTCAGGTCTGAAACTAGGATTTCAGCACTCCCTTTTGGACGACAAAGTGTTTTTTAGGGACTTTTACCCTCTTTCCACCAATGCCCTCTTTTGGCTGGCTGTTGTTTTTTTCAGCAGATTTAAGGTGTTATTTTGCAGATTTGAGCCCTCCCTTAGGGAAGTTCACTTCTTTTTTCTTCTTGCAGCCAACCTTTTGCAGCTTTAGGCAGTGCTGGTGTTAGGGACAGAAAATGGTTGTTTCCACATCTTAATGGGGCTAACTACGATATGTGGGATAATAAAATGGTAGCCCTTCTTTGTAGCAAAGGCTTATGGAGTATTTGGAGAAACTGCTTTCGACTGAAGATGATGATAATCATGATCTAGTGTGTTTGAAGAAGGATTAAGCCCTAGGTTGATCAATCTTTATGTGGAGCCAGACCTTGTTCATCACACCAAGGGTAACAAGAGTAAAAAGTAGATTTGAGATGCTTTCCATTTATTTGGCGTATTGAACAGTACTCAAGTTAAGACTTTGAGCTCATCAACCTCAAAATGTCTAATTTCTCTATCATTGAGGAGTATATTTCCAGGTTCAAGAACCCAAAATCTAACATTATTACATTCGGTAGCCAAGGTAAACAAGATTCTAAATATATCAGTATTCTCCTTTATAGCCTTTCTCCTACATTCAAGAATTTTGCTATTATCTTTTACAACATTCGTCTTTTTTTGAAGGCACCTACCTTGCCTACTTTAGAGGATGCGTTTTAGAACTTTGTCCAACATCAAGTAACCTTGAGGAATTTGGGCGAACTATCCTCTAGAGATCAACCCCATTCTAAGGCTTCTACCTCATACATACACAAGTCTATAGTGGAAACTCCCAAATCCACAAAGAATAAGAGGATAAGATAATAAGATAGGATATTTTTTCTAATGTCCGATGAATGACCACAAAAGTAGGTCAATGGGACTAGAAGGGTACCACCAGAATGAGTACAATGTGGGCGTGCAAATGCAACTTCTATATAATGCTGGAATCAAAACTATGATAAAATAACAATAAAGTAACAATAAAGAAAAATACAATAGTGGGACAACCTTGTAAACATGTATAAAACCATAGCAAAGGCATCGTGATGTGAATGAACACGAGAGATTGATGATGTCAAGAATGCCTAAGTTTGAAAGTCGATGACTAGGGGGGTGAACAATGCACTAGCTCAGCGTCGGAGTCCTTTGGGACGTCCAAGGTGTCTGGATGTACGATCTTGGGGGTATGTAGGATCGAGAGATACTCTTAGCATCCTAGGATGACTTTGTTGATGTTTTGTGTAGTTTCAGAGCATATTCTTATTGTATTTGATCATGTAACAACCCTAAAAGAATAATGCTAAAACATACTCTCAAGAAATCAAGTGAAAATAGACAAGTTGCCCCACATAAATCACTAGATAAAAGTACTCCAGTCACTGGGTAAAACAACCCCAACGCTAGGTAAAATTGCCCCAGTGAAGTCGACACTATAGTGAAAAAGTTAGCCAGAAAAGAGTAGAAATAAGGGGGGCACATTCCTCATTTGGACACACAACATAAGTTCGCTCAAGCCAATAAGACAAGTGTGCAAGAGAGAGAGAGAGAGTAGCTGGAGGAAGGCTTATCTTGGAGTTATCTTATCTTATCTTTACTTCTTGGGTATCTTTCTTTGAGAGAGCTTTAGCTCTTCGTTGTATTGACATTGTACTTTGTTGACGAATCTATACTAAAGAAGTTCGCTAGGTTTTCTTCCCTTGAAGGGTTTCCCAGAGGAGAAATCTTTGTGTCTTTTGTTTTTTGTGTATGGTTATTCTTTTAGTGATCCTTATATGCATGCAGTTAATGTTTATGTGAATGGAAATGTTCTAAATGTTTGAAAGAGTTAATAACATTTAATTACTAAGAAAAATTCAACATGGTATCAGAGTAGTTGTGAATAGAAGCCATTGCAACAGTCGTAACTACAGATAGTTGGAAACTAGGGCATCCAAATTTGGTCCTTTCCATCCATAGATCTGTCTTGAAAGATATGTTTTGGTAGCTACCTGGATAGGGTGCTACCTCAATAGTTTTGAACTAAAAATTGTCGGGGTCAAGAACTAGGGCTCCATGTTATAAGACCTTATGTCCACTAATTGGGCTCAACCCTAGCATTCTCAAACTTGCCCTAGGAGGGCACACCTATCTGTGGAAGCAGATTTTAGATCTAAGAAGTTTCATTTTTAACCTAGTTACTACTGGATCAGGAAAACTAGGGCTTTCGGTTTTTGCTTGTTCTCTCCACAGATTTGATTGAAAAGAGGGGCCATTCAGCTTGCCTTGGGAGGGCGCATCTTTTCCTTGGATCATTTTTTCCATTTGACAACTTTCATTTTTGACCTACCTCTTGCTAGGGTTTCCAGGTCAAAACTCTAAGCTTGTCAGAATGTTTTCAAACCTAAGGGTTGAAGATAGATTGGAAGGATAAAACAATTTCAGATCATGGAAGCATAGGATACTCCTTATCCTAGAAGAGTATGACCTCCTAAGCTATGTTAAGGAAGATATTAAGGAACTAGAGGAAGAGGAGGCCAAGACAAGGTACAAGAAGAATATGATCAAAGCTAAGAGGATCCTGTCAGATTCTATCAAGGATTAGTTGATTCCTCACGTGTAAGAATTGAAAACTCCAAAGGAAATGTTTGAAGCTTTGGCAAGCCTATATGAAAGCAAGAACACCAACAGGAATATGATGATGGAGAAGTTGGAAACAATGTCTTTCTACTTTACAAGGGTTTCTCAAATCAAGGATCAACTAGCAACTATTGAATATGTTGTAGAGGTTGCATTTGTTCAAGGCATCTATGCAAGAAGAAAGCTACCAAGGTTGATCTCCAAATTGCAGAAGACCAATGATAACGAAAATCAAGCACTTGTAGTTCATGCCAAAAAGAAGAAGAAGAAGAAAGTCCATCAAGAATATTGATAGAAGACCAGTACCAGAAAACAAGAAAGATATGTCCAAAATCAAGAGCTATAGTTGTAACAAGATTGGACACTATGCTAGAAATTGCACTCAAGATAACAAAAGAAGAAAGAGAAAGCATCATGCTCATATTGTGGATGATGACGAGCCTACTCCATACAAGAAGACAAAGGAAGAATTAGATGAAGAATTTGTCCAAGCATGAAGTAGATTCAGATATAACATGATGATGTACAATGCCAAGAGATCTTTTCTAAACTATGAAGGTAGATCCAAGAGGATCTAGTGCATCCATAAGACATGAGGACCAAGGTTGAAGTTTCAACAAGTTCCAAAAGTTCAGGGCTTGATGAAGAAGAAGATAAAACTTTATAACTTGCACAAAAGTAGAGTTCAAGAAGGAGTCAATCGCACAAGCAAAGATAAGTATTTAATGTTTTATGAAACAAGTGTTATTTATTGTTATCTTATTGATAAATAGCACAAATATTCTTATGGATAATATAACTATTTAAATTAGTACTAGTTAACCTTTGCGGGCATTTCTGTTAGGTCCATTATGAAGGATGTGAAAGCAATGATCCGTGATCAAGATTTACCCATGTTTTATGGGCAGAAATATCTAGTACGACAATTATGCTTAGATTGAGTGTCCTCACCAGATAATGAAGGATAAGATAGTTGACTGTAGTTCTATATAGTTGACCAGAGTTGACACCCTGACCAACTTGTCATAAGAGGAGTGGGACAAGTATCGACCACATGAAAGATAAGTATTCATTTGAGCTATTTCTTAAACCTCTAAGTATTTAAATGATATTGTTCATAACAGTTGTATGCATATTTGTATTCTTAGAATCAGGAGGTGTATTATTCATTTTATCGTGAATGCATTGATATGGCTAGGATTGATGAACAATATACTCTTAGTGTGCATGTGATGGGTAAGTAGCCTATAGTGCTGCACAACATTTCATTAGCCATTGTTGCTTGCCTAGAATGAAACCTCTTTGCTAACATGTTGGGAGTAGTGCATGCTCTTAATATTATGTTTTGGTAGAGATGGAAGGCACCTAGAAAGTTACCACATGTATACGGGATACATATGAGTGTTGTGTTGAAGCATTGTCTAAGATGGTTACATAACTGTGTGAATTATGTTAGTATGCATAAGAATTTGTCAGTAAAATGTTAATATGATTTGATGATTATAAAGTGTTACTAATCATATGACTGAGTTTGACTTGTAGGAAAGATCGTGTATGCATATTTGTATTCTTAGAATTAGGAAGTGTATTATGCATGTTATCGTGAATGCATTGATATGGCTAGGATTGATGAACAATATACTCGTAATGTGCATGTGATGGTTAAGTAGCCTATGGTGCCACACAACATTTCATTAGCCATTGTTGCTGGTCTAGAATGAAACCTCTTTGCTAACATGTTGGAACAATGCACGCTCTTGATATTATGTTTTGGTAGAGATGGAAGGCATCTAGAAAGTTACCGTGTGCATACGGGATACAAATGAGTGTTGTGTTGAAGCATTGGCTAAAAAGGTTACATAACCGTGTGAATTATGTCAGTATGCATAAGAATTTGTCATTAAAATGTCAATTTGATTTGATGATTATGAAATGTTACTAATCATATGATTAAATTTGACTTGTAGGAAAGATTGTGTGTTATGACCTACAAGAGAAGAATGATGAGTCTTGTTCCGAAGAATAAGGGATGACTGTTCTGCAGTGACCTTCAAGTAGACTTACAAAATCAAGCATACTACAGCCGTACAAAGCAAAGTTCATGGTTTTTCTCAGAAAGAGGGAGTCGATTATGACGAGACATTTGCTCCAATTGCCAGACACACTTTTGGCAACAAATAAGAAAAATACAGATCTAGGTAGCAGGCAGTATTTCAGGCAGTCTGTAACTTTTGGGCAGGAGAGAGAAATATCTGTGTTTTTTGAAGAAGCCCTAATTGGGTAATCTTATGTAATTCTGGAAATTGATCTTCTATCATTGTGGAAAACCCATATTGGGGTTTGAGGAATCTTTTGAAGAATTTCTAAGTCATCTCATTTACGAGATGAGCTACTAATGCTTTTTGGGGTTTTTGTCCTTTGAAGGTTTCCCCAGTGAAAAATCTTGTGTTCATGTGTCCATTGTGTTGATGTGATTTTTTTTGTTATCTAAGTTGATCTGCAAATTTTTTTTGGTATTTCTGCTAATGCTAAAATTCAACATGGTATCAGAGCTTAGCATGTAAAAACACAGTAAAGGGACATGGCTGTTGTTTTTACTAGATCTTGGGATAAGATTTGCAGATCAAACATTTGACTAAGTGACAGAGATGGGCACCAATGGTTTCAAACTGGAAGAGAAGCTCTATGGTTCAACCAACTTCAACTCCTGGAAAGCCAGGTTGACAGCCATTCTAGATGAGAATGACTTGGATGGCATTGTTCTTAATGTCACAGAAGAGCCAACAACAAATGCTAGTAGGCTTGTTTACAAGAGGAAGCAAGGTAAGGCTAGAAGAATCATTTATGATTCTGTCAAAGAGTCAGTGATGCCCAACATCACATCTTTAAAGACTGCTATAGAATGCTATGATATATTGGTCAACTTATATGAAAAGAAGGCTCCCAACCAGAGAGAGTCTTGAAGAAGAGGCTACGAACTTTGAAGCTGAACAAAGATGAAAGCGTTGGTTCCTTCTTCACAAAGATTGCACAGGTAAGACATCAACTCATTGCTATTGGTATTACTGTTGATGATGATGACCTTGTGCAAACAGTGGTTGATGGTCTCCCAAGCTCTTGGGAAACCTTCATGGCATCCGTCTGTGGACGAGAGAAGCAACCAACCTTTGAAAGGCTTTGGCATGATTGCATAGAAGAAGAAGGAAGGAACTCTGGCAAGGTAATCAAGGAGGACAACCTTGCACTTGCAACAAAGACAAAGAAGTTCAAGAAGCCTTTCCTTCAGCAAAAGAAGGGTAAGAAACCTCAGGGTAAGTTTTTTGACATGTCTAAAGTGGAATGGTATAATTGTCACAAGTTTGGACATTATGCTAGAGACTGCAGGCAAAACAAGAAGAAACCCAAGAGAAGGTTTCAAGCATCTGCTATAGAAGCAGAAGCAGAAGAAGAAGATGAAGAACCAAAAAATAACAAGAAGAAAACCAAGGCTAACAAGGATGAAGAGCCTAGAAGAGAGTACTACTTGATCTCTGCTTTGACTGGTTCTAAGATGAAGAACCAAAGAAGAACAAGGAGAAAACCAAGGCTAACAAGGATGAAGAGCCTAGAAGAGAGTACTACTTGATCTCTGCTCTAACTAGTTCTTTCTCAGATTGTTCCACTTCCTGGTTGGTGGACAGTAGTGCCTCCAGGCACATGACAGGTAACTGTGGAGCTCTAACCAGTTACAAAAAGAAGAGGTTCACCACTCAGGTAGAACTTGGAGATGACTCCGCTTACAAGATTGAAGGAGTTGGCTCAACTTCAGTTCAACTTGACTCAGGTATGGTTCTTCATTATTGATGATATTCTTTATGTTCCTGGTTTAAAGAAGAATCTTTTATCTTTTGCTGGTTCAAAAGACAAGGGCTACAGAGTCCTCTTCATGGACAAGAAGGTCTTTCTATGGGAAAAATACACAGATCTAAACTCAGCAGTACATATTGGGGTTTGAGAGGGAGGCCTCTACAAGGCTTCCAAGGACTCCTCTCATGCCTTAGTACATCACACAATTGATCCTTGTGAACTTTGGCATAGAAATTTTGAACACCTTCATTGCACAACACTTCCAGGCGTACAGAAGATAGTCAATAGAGATATGGTCTTCCATGAGAGAGCTGTGTTTCAAACACAATAGCTTTCAAAGGAAGATGAAGTACCTCCACTAGAGTTTTCAGTTTCAGAAACTCAGAGGGAGGAAGAGGAATTTGAGGATCAAATTCTAGATGTTCCAGAGGACACTGAAAGTCCATCAGAAGAACTACATAAAGTTCCTCTTTACAAAAGCAATCAGCTCGGTACCAAGAAATGGTACAAGAAGGCGAGAAGCATAAAGCTTCTTTTGGGACTTTCAGAGAAAGACCACAACAATACTTAGTTCTTATGTGTCAGCTTGACAGTGCAGAACCTTCCAAAGAAGCAACAAGTCAACAAGTATGGGTTGATGTCATGATTGAAGAGTACAATTCAATCAGGAAGAATGATGTGTGGGAAGTTGTTCCCGAACCAACAGGAAAGTCAGTAATGACAATTGCTCCTATTGCCAGGTATACTACCTTCAGAACCATTATCTCACTTATTGCATTATTCAAATGGAAGTTACATTAGATAGATGTAAAGACAATCTTCCTCAATGGGGGTTTTCCAAAAGTACAGCTAAGTCTAACCTGTACTTTGAGGTTGTTCATAATCATGTCTTGATACTTGTTTTATATGCAGATGACTTGTTCCTTACAGGTGCTGAACAATTGATAGAATAGTGTAAGTGGGAGCTTACCTCTGAATTCGAGATGAAAGATCTTGCATTAGTGCATTACTTCCTTGGCTTAGAAGACTGGCAAAATCCAAGCAACATCTTCCTGACACAAGGGAATTATGTCGGAGACATCTTGCAAATATTTGGGATGCAGGATTGCAAGTCTATGGGTGAACCCATGACCATCAACTTAACAAAGTTGGGTGACTCAGCTACCAGTTCATAGAGTATGGACTCTACTCTATATAGACAACTTTTTTGGATCCTGGATGCACTTCGTGCATACAAGACCAGACACAGAGAATGCTCTGAATCAGTGTATGTCCAACACTTATGGGCTCAGGGTTACTTCTAGCAGTGGAGTAATGTTATCTAGATATATTGATTCAGATTGGGCTAGCAGTGCAGTTGACCAAAAAAGTACCTTTGGTTATTGCTTCAGTATGGGATCAACAATGATCTCTTGGGCCAGCAGGAAGCAGGATTCCATAGCTCAGAGTACAATTGAGGCAGAGAATATTGCTGCAAGTTATGTCTGCAAGGAAGCAGGTTGGCTTAGAAAACTGATATCTGATCTGTTCGGGGGAAAGCTTGACTCAACGATCATCCAGTGCGATAATCAAAGGTGCATAAAGCTTTTGGAGAACCCAGTGTTTCATGATAGATCGAAACACATTGAAATGAGGTATCATTTCATCAAAGACCTAGTGCAGAAAGCTGCTCTGAAGTTGCAGTACATTCGTACAGATGAACATATTGCAGATATCTTGACCAAGCCTCTGATTGCAATCTGTTCATGACAAGCATGGTATGGCAGAGAATGCCTCTCTCGCTGAGAGGGAGTGTTGATTTTTTTTGAGCAACATCGAGAGGCATTCTCTTAGGAGAATGGGGCCACCTGGTCCGAGACCACGGTGAAGACTCAACTCAGTGTTGAGTGACCATTTTGTTGAATGGTAGATATCTGGTCTAGGACAATGATATAGACCTAGCTCTGCCTTGGGTAGACTCAACCCAGTGTTGAGTGACCATTCTGTTGAATGGTAGACATCTGGTTCGGGACCATGATGTGGACCAGTCTAGTATTGGTAGACTCAACTTAGTTTTGAGTAGCCGTTCTCTTGGAGAATGGAGGCACTTGGTTTGTTACCAAGTATTTGACCTAGGGTTAAATTATGCAGCCCATGGCTGAGGTATCTGGTCTGTTACTCGGAAGGCTCTATAAGCCCTAGACTGGGGCTAGGCATGTGTGACACTTTGACCCTTGATATATGGGCTTTGTGTACTTCTCCAAGGATTAGCTACCCTTGGTTAAGTTACCCTAGTACTAGATCTAGGTGTCACACATAGTGTGAGATAAAAGCATTAGTAACTCTCTTGGTTTATGATGATGTACGTTTGGAACTAAAAAAGGACCACAGGTAATGACCACAAGGGCTCTTGGAAAAAGGCTAAAGTTAAAAGTCAAAATAAATAAGGATTTTTGGACCATAGGAAAAGGGACCACAGGTGAAAGTCAAATTAAATAAAGAATTTTGGTAAAAGTAAAAAATACACAAAAAACCTTTTTGGTAAGAAGGTAAAAGTGAAATTAGGAAAATATTAAAATATTATTATTTTATCTTTCCTAATTTTGGTCCACTTACAGGTGACTCAAAGCTATAAAAGAAGATCAAGTCAATTCACTGTGACACACACTTGCTCTCACAGGTACAACTGCTCATGTTTGAAGAAGAAGATTTATGTGATTGTGCCTTAGCATGGATGAGTCTAGCTAGGGCATCATCATCCATTGAAGGAAAAACTCTAAGCTAGGGTTTCTAACATTTTTCTATGTTAAGGGTTTCATCAAACCCTCATCTTCAACGTCTTCTCTCCAGCAGCTATAGAGTTCGTTGAGCAGCCATCTCTCTCTCCTCATGGGATGTCTTTTCTCTCTCTTCGGGCAGGTGATTGAGGGTTCATCCCTCTCTCTACACAACACGGGTAGGCCTCTTGAGGGCTTTGCCCTCTAGGCACCCTCGAGAAGCCTCTAGGAGGCATACCCATGATGGTTTGGTCCACGACCAACCCTCGGGTAGTCTACGGGAAAACCCTAACAGGGCTGCTGTGGCCACATAGGCCCTCCGGGCAGCCTGTAGGCAGATCCATGAGGGTCCTGTAGCAACCCGGTCTTGCTCAGACCCTAAGGCAGCCCACGGGCTAGCTTGTTAAGCCTTAGACATGGCTGCAAACTCTCAGGGCAGCAACAAGGCTGCAAATCAGGTAGCCGGGCAGAAGAAACAGGCCACAGGCAACATGGAAAGGCAGCCGGGCAGGTAAAAGGTCAACGGGTAGCATCTTAACCCAGATCCTGGTAGATTGGGCAGTAGATAGAAAAGTACAGTTAGGGCAGTAGACAGGAAAAATACAGATCTGGGCAGCAGACAGTATTTTGGGTAGTCTGTAACTTTTGGGTAGGAGAGAGAAATCTCCGTGTTTTTTGAAGAAGCCCTAATTGGGTAATCTTATGTAATTCTGGAAATTGATCTTCTATCATTGTGGAAAACCCATGTTGGGGTTTGAGGATTTTTTTGAAGAATTTCTAAGTCATCTCATGTACGAGATGAGCTACTAATACTTTTTGGGGTTTTTGTCCTTTGAAGGTTTCCCCAGTGAAAAATCTTGTGTTCATGTGTCCATTGTGTTGATGTGATTTTTTTGTTATTTAAGTTGATCTGCAATTTTTTTTTTAGTATTTCTGCTAATGCTAAAATTCAAGACAACCTAGGATTCTCCACCCACTAATGAGCATCCTCCAACAATGAAAGCGTGAGCTAGAAGAGAGGAGGCGCAACCCTTGATGAGAATGGAGTTTGGTAGTTGAATCAATGCTTAACTGAGCTACAACTGAAAGGAAACTGGGTGCTAGAGTAAGGAGGGGGGGTGAGGTGGCTCATCCCTCCTAGACTTTATCACCCAACCAACAGATAAGCAACACATCAACCCAAACGTGTGCTAGTTGAAGGAGGGTGCAATCCCTGACTGAGAGTGTCTTGCAGAGCTTCGATACTGATCTGGATTTGACTGATGCTGATTGGAATCTTCATAGATGCTATGTGCCGAGCTAATTAGCCCTTTATTAAATCAAATTTGGTCTTTTTTGGAGATATTTTGATTTTCTTCAATTTAATATTTTTTATTATTTTAATTAATATTTCTCATTTTTTGGTTTTTTTGAGAAAATATTAATTACAAGGCCAAATGATAGTCTGACACTTAGGATAAGTGTGTCTAGAGGTTAAATGAGTGTTTTGGCTTAGAAAACAAGTCTTTATTTGCCAAAAACACCCCCCGGACTACTTAATTATTACAAATTGAAAATTTTCATTTAAACTATAGTAACAATGGTTTAATTAATTGAAATATTTAATTATTTCTCTATAGTAAAAAAATAAAAAAATAAAAAGTGTTATGTGTCCGTGAAATTTTTTCTCGGACAATGTTTTAATGCATCTTGGGGCCTAGGAAATGACCATAGAACATACAACTAGTGTCTAATAGGTTCATATTCATTAATTGGACTCTAATAACTCCCCAAGGCCCAAATTTCAAAATCGGGCATTATAGCTTTGGAGGAAGCAGGAGAAAAACTCATCGATTATACTCGGCTAAAGGCAAAGCATAATCGACAAGGGAAAAAAATCCCTGGAATACTTTAGTTGAAACTTAAGTCTTGGGGGACCAAGCTGCTCAAAACCCCTACTTGCACACTTTATTACAACAACCCCATGGGGCATGGTCATTTCAACACAAAAATAACATTGACTAGCCAAAATTGGCTAGGCACAAAATTCTGAACCTCTGATACACTGGATATGAACACGGATCATGTTCATCACTTGGCGGCTCAACGGAAGGTTCAACTATTGTACAAAATAGTTGGTAACACATTGCAAACACAATTAGCATTTTTACCCCTCTTATGCAATGCACAAGATTTTGAAAGATGATAAGAAAATAGTAAAAGAAAAAAAAAACACCTACTAAGGATTGATAGAATAACAATTAATTGCAAGTTTGATATTAATATTTGAAGTTTATGTTTGGAGAGCCACTGCTAGTTGAATAGTGTAATCGTAGATTTGTCACCACACTTCCTAAAACACTGCCAAAATTAAAGGTTGATTGTTGTGATAGATCTGTCGCAAACAATGGGAGACATAGACATTAGAGAGTTCTACAAAAACACATCAATTGGAATCTGTAACTCTTTATTGCTACTGCTGCAGTCAAAGACCACGTGGATACAAATTATTCATGGGTGAAGTCTACTAGTCATGCGTCAAAGTTTTGGCCCAGGGGGACTAGACAAATAATTGGGAGGTGTTGATCCACAAAGTAAAATAACATAGGGTTAAAAGCAAAATAAAACTAAATCAAAATCATACTCTATACCAACTAGGAGCGTGTGGGCGTTCCTTGACAAATAGGGAGTGTGTACAAGTTCCCATCCAATAGAACTCCAAAAATTGTGTTCCCCAGCTCCTAGATTTTGCTGATCAGCATTCCTAAAAAGCTTCCAATCTCTTGGAACCATTTCCACTGGTTTTGGAACATTTCATACCCATTCCCAAGCTCCTTGGAAGGAGAGAACTTCAGGAATGAGTTTCATGAAGGTCGAGAGCAGTTCCTATGCAATGTAGCTAATAATAGATCATTCACAAAAGGGAAAGTGAAGGCAATGGGTGAATTGGCTTAGTAGAGTGAAAATGACTAGGTAATATATTATGGAATGAATGAGATCACAAGGGTTCGTTTACCAAGGTACATATCAACATTGTAATAACACACTTATTAGTTAAGAAGAGAAACACCAAGATTAGACTAAAGACAAGTAATAATTTAAGTATATGATTCTTAGTAAACAAATGTGAAACTTAAACCGATACTGGAATAATATGATACTTCCAACTCACTCTATTTGCTTATTTGAACAAGACAAGCACTCCATCGTCAAGTGAAACACATCAATCAACTTGTCACTACCTAGATGACCCGATCATGAAAAACCCCTCTATCCCATCATGCGATGTCCTTTAAGACTTGGGTGAAACAAATCATACTAGTTGGCAGGGTAGAAAGCTAGCAATAGACGATGCCCTATACGTAAAAAGTGTTATCTATTCAAACAAGTTGTTGGGAAAGAATTAACAACTAAAATAAAAGTAGCTAATTAGTTCATGTTAATCACCCCCGGGCCCCAATAGAGAACTAACTCAACATTCTGCTGAAACCCCCCATAATTCTATAAGGTGGGGTTATTATAATAGTAGGTTCTTTTCAATATAATAAATGTATGTGCAGTTCACCATTGCATGACAACCAATTGTCGAAAGGCCTTATTTTTTATATAAGGCCCTACTATTATAATTCAGCTTGCGTTGCATTGACTCGATAGAAGGATGTCAATGTGAATGAGAGGGAAAGGACCTGCCTTAATGGCCGGATCTCACTAGAATTTGTCAGGGATTTTATGTCGGGTAGGTAGGATTGTTGAATTTTTAGCTACTTTCATAAGCTGGTAATTATGAGTGTAATTTTGAAAAAAAATCTTGCATAATTACACATGAAAGTATCAACCATATTAAATTACTTATGAGCAATATGGCATTAAACAATTTAAACAGTAAACTAAATAGAGCAGAAAGTAAACACATCACATCATGCACAGTAGACACCGAGATTTACCCAAAGTAAACCCTTTCTCCTTCAGAGGGAAAAAACCTAGCAACTTTTCTTATGATAGATTCATAATAGAAGAACAAGTATACATCAAATGACCCATGAACATCAAACCTTTTCACACATGAGGGTATACATAACATAGAGACCAAGTACTTATCTTTTCAGCTGATGTAAGCCCTGTTCAAAAGGAAATCAACCCTGATGCTGATGGCAGCCCTAAGCTGAGATGATGACAGCCTATGATCATTGAAGTCTGCTGTAAGTGATGGCAACCCTAAACTTGATGATGTCATCCCTTTAGCAAACAATGGAAGCTTGATCCTTGTTAAAACTGATAGCAACACTTCATCTAGGGTTTGATTTGAATCATGACAACCCATTTGGCCCTGATCCCTCTCACAGTAGCTATGTTAGAACTTCATCATACCCTCGACAGTCCTGTTTAGTGGGTGGCAACCCTATTGGGCTAGATCTGAGCCACGACAACCCTCTTTAGGGCCCGAGCAATCCACGACAGCCCTCTAGCAGGCCTCGGCAACCCTTTCTAGGGATATAGCAGACCTCGGTTGGCTGGTACAGACTCTTGGCAACTTTATTAGGTGATGGAAACCCTCTAGAAACCCTTGGCTGCCCTCAATCTATTCATGGTAGCCCTGCATAGGCCCTCAACACAATTCGACAACCTTTCTAGGACTGAATCAGATACTTGACAGCCCTGTATAGGGCCATAGTAGACCTCAGCATGCTCAAAGAAAAGAATACAAGCCTGTAGATGAAGACGACAACCTTGTATAGGCTTGAGACAGACCTTATGGCAACCACTAGAAGAGAAAAACAACCTTGTATATGATCCAACCCTTAGAGAGAAAAATGATGAGATGAAGAAAATGAACAACAGCAGAAAATACCCCAATGAGTTTCTTGAACAGAGATGAGGAATGATTTTTGATGATGATTTTCAGTTTAGGGGGTTCCTCTTTTATATCTCACCATTGGGTAACTTCCTTAAGTCAACGAGTCCAAAATAATAATATGAAATTTATTGGTTAAGTCCCTTTTAATTTTATTGTGGGATTTTAACACCTTGGTACATTAGTTGGGGTCTTTTTGAGTTCACTGTGGGTGTTTAACCCACCTTCTGTTGCCTACCTGTTTTGGACTAGGTGGCAACGTCATGTACATTATTGAACAATTTGTACCATGGAAAAATCTAAGGATTTTTCACTCTGCAGGGAAATTTGACCCTTGGTAAACGAAATGTCCGCTCCCTTGCGTGGGAAAATTAATGTAATTCTATGTACTAGTGTGGGTCATATGCTATGAATGCCACACCATGAACCTTATTATTAGGGAAGTTCCCTTCATCGAGTGTTTTTTTTCCCTTTCGATTAGTCTTGTTCTTTAACGATTTTAATTGGTTGGGTTTTTCACTCAAATCCTCCAAAGTGGTGAACAAGCGTTCGAATAATCGAGTCCATGGGATGGCTAAGGGTTCAAGATGTTATTCATGACCATGCTAGACATCTCCTATAGTCTTGCGGAATTTCGTTAGGTTTTTATATTTTTATTAATTTTTTCTAATTAATTAACTTCACCATTTGGTGGTTAATTAATTGGGTTTTGATGAAATAATGTAATTTCTTGAACTTTGACATTTTGTAATAGGGGCTATGAATGTAAATGAAAATGCAATGACACCCCCCAAGCCATTGGTTCAAGTCCCATGTCATTCTGACAAGGGGTTAGGAAGTTAGACCAATTTTGGTTAAGACAAGGTATTTTTTCTTAGGAAATTAATTTAATTTCCTAGGGTGAAAAATTAAATTATTTGATTTTGAAGGAAAAAATCAAA
>LPNX011028192.1:197946-239450 GCA_001517045.1 Pseudotsuga menziesii
AGATAAAAAATAAAAGATATTAAAAAAATAAAAAATTATAAAAAAAGGAAATTGAGTCAAAGAAGGCCCCACTTCAACCCTAAAACTACTCTCAAGGTGGGCGCCTAGTCATGGAAATCCTAGATCTAAGGGTTAAGCTTCATTGTGACATGGATCTATCTTTTTGACCATTGATTTGAAGAGGCGCCCTTGCTTATGATTGGTGGATGGTTTGCAAAGTCAACAAACCTAGATCTAAGGGTGGAGGAGAGCTAGAGTTTAGATCTATGTTTTGGACCCTTGATTTAGAAGTGGGTTTGGGACCTCTTCAAACTATAAAAGAAGGTCTCCCCTCCCTCATTAGATTATCGGTTCTCATGCTAAGGTTATGCTGTTGAAATCTTTCTCCCTTCTCCTCTCATATTCTCTCATATTCTCTCAAGCATTTGGCGCAAGCCTCTTGCTATTGTTGTATTGAATCATTCTCTAGTTGGGCTTAATAGAAGAAAGGTTTGGAGGCAAATTATTGGTGTGGATCTCTCTCATTTCATGCTTGGTTTAGTGAGGTAACCTTGTGGATTTATCAATTATTGTTGCATTTGTTTAGCTTGGAAGCTCTCTACAAAGTATTTTGTGGAGAGACTTGTAGGTAGAGGTACTTTTATCTTCATTTGTGAGTAGATTAGTAAGATTCTACAAAGTATTTTGTAGGATTTATTTTTGTGCTCATTTCTTTTCTTGCTTGTTGCAACTCTAATAGAGTTGTTTTGCAGGGATCTAAAGCTAAGAAGGGCTCCTCCAAGGGTTTTTTGTTTTCAGATCTGTTTTTTTTTGGGTTCTAGATCTAGGGTTTTTACCATTGTATAGTGGTAAAACCCCCATTTTTAGGGCCTAAATCTTTAGTATTTTAATTAAACATTTCAGATTTGATATTTTAGTAGCATTTAGGTGGCTGGAAATTCAGTTTCCAATCCTTTAAACATCATATTTCATTTATTTTTCCAATCAGATTTTTGCGTTAAATTAGTGATTTTTTTGGACTAACTTTTCTGATAATTTCCTTGAGTTTTCTGTGACTGGTTTGTGACAAGTTTTACACTGGTGAAGGGGAGGTGCTACTCAAATTGGCCCAGAAATACCTCAACCTTGAACTGGGTCCAAAAGGGGTTCAAACCCTTACCTTTCTCTCTTCTTTTCTGATATTTGTAAACCCCAAAGAGAATTTCTCTTGGCGTATTCTCCAAAAGTTTATAAATCATTTGTAATCTATAGGTAAGTAGATTAGGAAGAAGAGTAGGAAGTAGATCACTAGTTGTTTTTTTTCCATTTCAAATAGATCTAGATTTTTTTTTAAAGTTTTACCCACCTTCTCCTTCAGGGAGATTGTTGTGTGGTTAGCATACTTGGTCTAGCTTAGTTTATTTTTGAGCATTTCTTTTCAAGCAAGCATCTAGATTAGTTTTTCTTTCTGTTCTACAGTTTAGTTACTCCAAGTACCTTAAGGTATCGACACCGTGCCCTGTGGCACAAAGCTCGGTTTGAGGCTTGTGGGTTATTTTATTTTTGTAATTTACTTTCTGTCATTTAAATTTTGCAAAGAGTAATATACAACCTAACATTCGTCCGTGTATCCTATGCCCTTCGTTATCTCCTTTAGGGAACTCAGATCAAGGGTATGAAAAGCGGAGGGGTTTGAGGGATCTAATTTAATAGGCATCCATCTTGCTATTTTTTCGGTGGATTAAAAATAGTGACCTCGGAAGCTAGTTGGAGTAGAAGACCGTGGGGGTCTCTAGGCGTTCTGCGTCCTCCTTGTTGAGCACCGGGGCATTGGGGTTTGACCTGGGAGCTACAGGTGGTCTTGTTTCCACTGTTTTGAGAGCACCAACACTCCCTCTTTGACTTGAGAGATACTAGATTGGGGTAGTCACACCACTGGTTTGAAGACTTAACTGAACATTAAGACCCCCTTAAAATTTATTAAAATTTACAAGAGACATTGCAAAACGTCCTACAAACACACATCACTGCTATTTATCTTTGCCTTGCTATTCAAGGCTTTTACTGCAAGCACTTTCACATTTTATTTCACTGCAAGCTTTTCGCTTTTCAGTTACAAGTATTTCCTTTCAATTTTGCAATCTCATGTGGTGGCATCTTTAATTCATTTGTTTAAGTAATCACATTGTTTAGTAATATGTAGATCTTGCGTAGCACAATTGATTCATTTCCTTTCGGCATTTTTTTGGTAATAGTTTAATAATTGTTCCATTTATTCAATCTGTTCATAACATTTGATACAACTGTGGATATTGTTTATATTGCTTAATTGCTCATTTATTAGTGTTCATTTGTCCATACTGTAATTTGGTTTGATTTAGATAACACCTAAACTGTGGGTTTAATTAACGTAGATTTCAATTTCATTTGTAAATATGTAAAGTTGTACTTCATCTTTAGACTCCATTTGTTAATATGCACTAGTCTCATTTATCTCAAGGTTTGCCTGTCATTAAAAGAAAATCTTTGCATTTGCATGCTACTTGTCATTCCTTAGATAGTGTAAAGTCTTAGCCTTGCAAACCTTAATAAAAGATCCCTTTAACTAATAGTTAATAAACTTAGGAATAATTTCCTGTAGGGACTACCCCCCTTGGCTCTGTTGGGATTTGGCCTAAACAAAGGAGTTGGTAGACTGTGGTGACACTAGTCCCCAGCTCTAACTTACCCCCAAGGAGACACAAAGCGGGTTGGAGACTTCCTCGTGTCATAAAGTGTGTATTAGGCAGCAACACCTTCCTTGGGTAAGTTACCCTTTGACAAATTCTTAGCCCCTTCTCTTGGTATCCATGGTCCATATGTGCCAACTCAAGTACATTGTCATATATAAGATTATTCTTTGATTGTCTTAGAAGCAACATTAAAAGCTCCTCTTCTAATTTCTCATGAAATCTTAGACAAAACCATCTTTTAGCTCCTCTTGGTTTTCTTGATCCACTTAATCCCTATAACCCTTAGGGTCTTTCATTAAGTATTTTACACTGAGTCCTTTTCAATGGTCAACTTGTCTTTTGAATCTTCATCATAATAAAGTTTTTCTTGAGACAACTTCTATGTTGAAGTTATCTCCTTTACACGAGGGGATCTAATGTCATCAACATTCTGGTCCCTGACCAGGTCCTCAGCCCCAGGGGCCAGGACGATGCCAATTCTCCTAGAGAATGGCTCTCGATGCTGCCCAAAAATCAATGATTGGGTTGGAGATCTGACAATCAAGATGGTTCACAGTTCAAATGGAGTCGATCTTGGGAAAGACAAGTAGGGTGGAGATTTATATAATCCACTGGCACTGGATTGGAGCATAACTCTTTCTAATTTCAGAGTCGAAGGATGATCGTTAGAGAAAGTATAGATCATAAGTTATTGCAGAAGACCAAGCAGATAATTTGCAACCACCAGTTGCAGGCGATCTTAGTGGTAAGGCCAAAGTTTGAGAAGGTAAAGGTGGCAATATATTATAGGAATACATTAATATTTGAGTGTTCGGAAGATGGAGCCACAAATAAAACCAATTGCGGGAAGGGGAAACAAAAAAACAAGTTGAGGAGGTCGGATCACCCCTATTCGAGAGGTGTCGAACCTTGTATGCCCATAGGAGGTGTTGGACCCATGGGTGCACACCCCTAAAGACTCAATGAAAGACATAATTAATATCTCATGTTAACATACTATCATGCAAGAAAACATGTTAAATAAAGATGAAGGTTAGAGATATCACAACACTAGGGGGTGATGCTTTGTCTCTGGCTAGGCATATCAAGGACCATGGACCATCTAATGCTGCTAGAAGGATCTTTGACCAATGATTTATAGTGTAACCACAAATCTCATATAGGGAACTGTTATCACACAAAGTGTAGCTACTCACTAAAGGTACTCCATTCAAGACGGTAGAGGTGAGGTAGCTCACCAATGACACCGCAAGGGCCTCGTCCACTACGGAAGAAGGGTAGTTGTCACACCGGACGAGCTGTTGTCACTTTAGACCACTCCGGAAAATGATCAAGGGGGAGACCCTACGAGCCCAAGAGGGATAGCGCACCTACTCAAGACACTCCTAGGGGTAGCAACGAATGAAAATGGAGAGATAGTGAGTGAGGGAATCTAGATCTATGGAAAGGATGTGGTATAATGGTTAGGGCAAAGTTGGGGAGGCTTAGCAAATAGAGAAAATGACCCAACTTTGTAGGAAAGATACCACAAATAGTTTAGGAACGTAGATCTAGAGAGATCTAGCCATACATAAGAAAACCCAAATGGGACCCACCTAGGGTTTAGGTAAAAGTGAACAATGTGGACACAAAAGGGAGATCAGGACAATGAATGACTAGATCGGTACACTTGAAGGATAGATCTGTGAAAATTAAGCGGGTTCAAGCCTACCCAACTGATAGATCTGAAAATTTGGCCACCCAGCCAAAGGGGGCATTCCCACCTAGAGAGGCTAGTGCTAGATCTCGGGGCAAATGGAGTCCGATTTAAATGAAATTTAATATCTAGGGGTTATTTAACAATCTCCTAGTGTGTTTTGATGTTCGTCACAAAAAAACTCATCGGATCTATCATATCTACAAAACTAGGGTTTGAAAGAAAAAAAATTGATTGACAATTGGAAGAAAATAATGAAAAACAATACTAACATTGTAGATCGTGCCTGAAAATACTTGCGTTCGCTTTTAATGTCGATGATCCTTTCACTTAGTTACAATTTCGAGCTAGATCCGACAAAAAACGAAGGAAAAACACCCAATTGAGGTAGTGCTCCCCCTCTTCTCCACCTGCAAAATCAAACTACGAATGAGATTTGTTTACGGATGAAAAAGATAAGCTACGTACGTCATTTATAGAAATAAATCCAATGCACAAAGTAACAATTGACAACTCCTTGAAGGTGAAACGATTTTCTCGAAGGACGATGCAAGACGCCTTAACAATCTCCTCCAACCAATTCACTACCCTGCAAAAGATCAGTATGACTACCACAAAAAAATATTGCTTGCATGCAAGATCCACTGAAATTTCCAAGCAAGAGGCGTAACAATCACATCCAAGTACATTCACAAAGCTTCCAATATTTTTCTGCATACGTTTTCTTGTATTCAATATTCTCAGAGCCAAAAGTCCCTTTACAAATGAGAGAGAATCTCAATATATAGATCTCTCAAGTACATAAAACCTAGATCCAAAAAGATCCAGGGTCATGATCAAAAGATAAAAACAATCTAATCAACGGCTAAGATTAGTCGGATACATCATACACGGATCAACTCAATAATATAAGGGGGGCGTGCCACTAGAAATGCCCAATGAGGGGGTGCACCACATAAAATATGTCAAACAACCACAAGGTAGCACATGGTGGGGCTAGGAGGTTATAATATCCTTCACTAACATGTCCTCGTGGCACAACAACAAGGTGTGGTGGCAAATAATATCAAACTGTGATAAAAATCACTAAGAAGTCTATCTCAAAGTAAATCAAAACGCCCTCCATATGAGAAAATCAAGGAAGTGTGGACCCTAGGTGAAGTGAAGATAATGCCAGATGATGGTGACCCAAACACTATGCCTTGGACCAATTCCATGCCATTCCTTTGCCTCACTTGCCCAAATTGATTTCCTCATTAGCTATTTTTTATCATCAAAATGTTGCCTTGGGAACATAAAACTTCCAATATCTCACAGGGGACCAAAACCTGAAGCCAAATGACTGCACGGATGGGTCCGACACAATAGTAGTATGGTACAATCGACGGGCTACACCCCAAGATTCCCTCTAGCGCCCTAGAAGATCTCACTGTTACCTGCACTGTGTTTTATTTTAATTTCCCAGGGCAAAGCTGCTGCAAAATGCTCGAAAGACCCATATCTCTCCTGCAACTACTTGAAATTGAAAACCAATTGCACCAATAGACTCAGAATGTCCAAATCAAATAGGAATGAGTACTCATACACAATATGTCCATCATAAAGATGCATCAGAGGCCCCATCCATGTCAGAACCATAATAATAATAAAGCCTGTAAATGTTGATAATCATAAAAATATTACAAGCCATCATAAAAAACCATCATTTGAAGCATGAATATGTCTAATGGACATTGATAGACCATAAATAATCATCATCCATAACCATCGGTCTAAAACTCATCCTGGACCCTGCTCCTGGCTTGGTCAACACTGGGTTGACAAGGTCAAGACTGATCAAATGATGACCCAAGTGCTAAACTCTGATACTGCAAAGTACAAAATGGACATGCATGCTCAAATATCTATGTTAACAATGAGACTCAAGTACAAATAGCTTTTGTTGGCGAGTATAAGCACAATACATATATATAAATAATCTAAATCAAAATGATTACCTGCTTTAAACAAGAACCTCTAGTGTATACTCATTTATAGATTTAGCCATTTTGCTTGTCAAGGGTGAAGGTGAATGAAACCAGGTAAGGCCGAGGGAATGACTTGATGCTCGACACTGCAAGCATCCAGGCTAAAGGAGAAAGGAATGCACACAACACATAAGTTGGACTAGGTGAACAATAGGAATTCAATGTCTCACAAATGGGTGCAATGATGAGAAGGCTCCACTAGACTTTAGACAATCAAGCTTTTTAGTAATTTATTTGCTCAACAATTGTACACTAGTTAACCTCTAGAGGCAGGTGCCCTGGTAAGCCTTCTGGGCTTCCAGAAAATGACAAAGACATGACCTTTGGGGGCTAGTCTCACCCTGTTGCCCTGTGGGGGCAAATGAGCTGTACATTATACAAAGAATGAGTGCTCATCCTCTAGCCATCAACTTTATTTGAAAATATTTATTTTTATTAACTTGGCAGCTTCCAAGATTAGGTGCCCTAGAAAGTCTTCTGGGCTCCAGAAAATGACTAAGGCTTAGCCCTGATGGGTTTTCCTCACCTTGATACCCTATGGGGGAAAATGAGCCTTGCACCATACAATGGGTGACTGCTCATCTCTTGGCCACTGAATAGTTTTGCTTTTATTTGCAGTAGTGTCTAAAGACACTTTCGCTTAGCTGGTAGGGCATCCATTTATTGTCTAAAGACACTTTTTGGTAAGACTACTTGTGTTCAAGACCTAAAGGAAGACCATACCTGTGACAAGCATCACATAAACCAACACCGAGACACAATTTAGACATGGAGACCTATTCCAACATAGAGGTGAAGGTGGGTGAAATCCTAGATGCCACCATGTGCTATCTTATGATTATTGGTCATTTTATGTGGTGTGTCCCCTCATTGGGCAATTCTAGGGGTGCACCCCCCCTTTTATTATTGAGTTGAACCGTGTATGATGTAACCGGCTAATCTTAGCCATTGATTAGATTGTTTTTATCTTTTGATCATCACCCTTGATCTTTTGGATCTAGGTTTTATGTGCTTGAGAGATCTATATATTGAGATGCTCTCTCATTCGTAAAATGACTTTTGCCTCTCAAGCTTTTGGAATAATAAAATATTTTGCAAAACCCTCAGAAGCTTTGTCGAATATCTTGTGTGGAGATTGGAAAATCTTTATCTTTCTAGCATTCTTGTGGATCTATGTCGTACTAATATTTTTGCAGGTGGCCATACCTTTGATGGAGAGGGCGATTTGAAGGGGGCGCTATTGTGATTGAGCTCCATATCTCTTCCTCAAATTGTTTTGGGTTTAGGGAGTATCTTTATTGTATCTTAGGATCATCTTGATGCTTTTTGAGTTTCTCTTCATTGATCATCATCTTCTTTTTGCAAATCGATTCTCATATGTAGATCTCTTTTGCAGGAGGAGGGCGATTTGGTCTCTTGGAAGAGAAATCGATTTCACTTGGCATTGCATGGAAAACACTCATAATTGATCGGAAAGGAGATATCATCACCATACAAGGTTAGTAGCAAGTATTTCCAGGTACGTTTGCATTGATTTTATTTTTCTAGGGCTTGATCTGATTATTACAACCAAACCCTCATTTTAAAACCCTAGTTTGTAGATCTGTTAGATCCCATGAGTTTTTTATGACAGCCATCAAAACCCACTTGGAGATAATTGAATAAACCCTAGATCTTAAATTTCATTAAAATCAGACTCTATTTGCCCTGGGATCTAGCACTAGTCTCTCTAGGTGGGGCGCCTTCCTTGGGTGGGTGGTCTATTTTTCAGATCTATCTATGGGTATGCTTGAACCCACTTCAATTTCACATACCTACCCTTCAAGCATCCTGATCTAGTCATTCCTCGTCTTGATTTACCTTTTGGGTCCACTTTGTTCACTTTTGCCTAAACCCTAGGTGGGTCTCGTTTGGGTTTTCTTATGTATGGCTAGATCTCTCTAGATCTACGTTCTTAAACTATTTGTGGTATCTTTCCTACAAAGTTGGGTCATTTTCTCTATTTGCTAAGCCTCCCTAACTTTGCCCTAACCACTATACCACATCCTTTCTATAGATCTAGATTCCCTCACTCACTATCTCTCCTCTTTCATTCGTTGCATACCCCTAGGAGTGTCATGAGTAGGTGCGCTAGCCCTCTTGGGCTAGTAGAGTCTCCCCCTTGATCATTTCCTGGAGTGATCTAAAGCGAGAAGAGCCCGTTCGGTGTGACAACTACCCTTCTTCCGTAGTGGACGAGGCCCTTGCGGTGTCACCGGTTAGCTACCTCACCTCTACCGTCCTGGATGGGATACCTTTAGTGGGTAGCTACACTTTGTGTGATAACATCTCTTGGTGCGATTGTCGGGGAGGTAGAGGTTTACCTCTAGTGTTTGCGAGTAGTACTTCACTTTTATCTTTCGAATCATACCACATCCAGATTAAATTACGTGAATGAATTTCCCTTTGCGTAATCTTACAGTCACTTGTTTCTCTATCACATCATACTTCCCCAACGACATATCTTTCGGTGGGTACATTTAGTATTTCACTTGGTGACTCCATAACATGACTCCACTCAGAAGCGAACCCTTCCCATAAACCATAATGAACTCGGATGTATTTCTCCGATCCATTGAAGAATTAAATAAAACCATAACTAAGCTTAAAGAGCAAAATGATGCAAAGAAATGGCATGGAATTGGTTCGAGGCATAGTGTTTGGGTCACCTTCATCATTCGGCATCAACTTCACTTCACTTGGGGTCCACACTTCCTTGATTTATTCAGTTTGAGGGCGTTTTGATGTATTTTGAGAGAGACATCCTAGTGATTTTTATCACTCCTTGGTATTATTGGCCACCACACCTTGTTGTTGTGCCATGGTGCCATGCTAGTGAAGGATATTATAACCTCCTAGTCCCCACCATGTGCTATCTTATGATTATTGGTCATTTTATGTGGTGCGCCCCCTCATTGGGCAATTCTAGTGGTGCGCCCTCCTTTTATTATTGAGTTGATCCGTGTATGATGTATCCAACTAATCTTAGCCGTTGGTTAGATTGTTTTTATCTTTTGATCATGACCCTTGATCTTTTGGATCTAGGTTTTATGTACATGAGAGATCTATGTATTGAGATGCTCTCTCATTTGTAAAGGGACTTTTGGCTCTCAAGCTTTTGGAATAATAAAATATTTTGCGAAATCCTCAGAAGCTTTGTCAAATATCTTGTGTGGATATTGGAAAATTTTTAACTTTCTAGCATTCTTGCGAATCTATGTCGTGCTAATATTTTTGCAGGTGGTCATACCTTTGATGGAGAGGGCGATATGAAGGGGGCGCTATTGTGACTGAGCTCCATATCTCTTTCTCAAATCGTTTTGGGTTCAGGGAGTATCTTTATCGTATCTTAGGATCATCTTGATGCCTTTTGAGTTTCTCTTCATTGATTATCATCTTCTTTTTGCAAATCGATTCTCATACGGAAATCTCTTTTGTAGGAGGAGGGCGATTTGGTCTTTCAGAGGAGAAATCGATTTCACTTGGCATTGCATGGAAAACGCTTGTAATTGATCGGAAAGGAGAGATCATCACCATACAAGGTTAGTAGCAAGTATTTCTAGGTACGTTTGCATTTATTTTATTTTTCTAGGGCTTGATCTAATTGTCACAACCAAACCCTCATTTTAAAACCCTAGTTTGTAGATTTGATAGATCCAGTGAGTTTTTGATGACGACCATCAAAACCTACTTGGAGATAATTGAATAAACCCTAAATCTCAAATTTCATTAAAATTGGACTCCATTTGCCCTGGGATCTAGCCCTGGTCTCTCTAGGTGGGGTGCCTTCCTTGGGTGGGTGGTCTATTTTTCAGATCTATCAGTTCAGTATGCTTGAACCCACCTCAATTTCACAGATCTACCCTTCAAGCATTTCGATCTAGTCATCCCTTGCCCTGATCTACCAACTTGTGTCCACTTTGTTCATTTTGCATAAACCCTAGGTGGGTCCCATTAGGATTTCCTTATTTTTGGCTAGATCTCTTTAGATCTACGACACTTAACTATTTATGGTACATTTCCAATCAAGTTGGGTTATTTTTCCTATGTAATAAGCCTTCCCAACTTTACCTGCACCTCTATACCGCATCTCTTCTCTAGATTTAGACTTCCTTACTCATTATCTCTCTTTCATTCATTGCATAACCCTAGGAGTGTCTTGAGTAGGTGCGCTAACCCTCCTAGGCTAGTAGGGTCTCCCCCTTGATCATTCTCCGGATTGATCTAAAGCGACAACAACCTGTTTGGTCTGACAACTACCTTTCATTCGTAGTGGATGAGGCCCTTGCGTTGTCACCGGTTAACTACCTCACCTCTACCGTCTCGAAGAGGATATCTCTAGTGGGTAGCTACACTTTGTGTGATAACAAGAACAACCGATCAACATTCACCCCTTGCTAAAAGAGGGGTAACACATTGCAATGGTGGGTTGACTAAGGGATTAGCCATTCGGGTTATTGTATGGGGTCCTTGTTCACACTTAACCCACTAGACAATTTGCTGAGTTAGATCTTGTTGTCGCCTGAAACTGGCACGCAGGTGCTGAAAGCCCAAACCGCGGGCGCGTCGACTCGGCAACAACTCTCGAGAGAGAGGCCAATGTCACCACACCTTCTCTCTCCTCGCTTCAGGTTGGCTCTTCTCTAGCTCTAGGGGGGTTTCCCTAAGTTTGGATCGCTAAGGCAGGTGTGGCTGAGGGCAAGGTGATCTGAAGAGGCTGCCTTAGAGAAACATGGGTAGCAAAAAGGTAAAATGAGTCGGATTGATGAGCAGGAAGGGAAGGGAGGATCAGTCCTCGAGGGAAGGCCAGTGCTAGTATCAGAAGGGTGAATGGAGTTAGAAGGGGACCCAGAAAGGCTTTGCGTTTCGCAAAAGGGAGACTAGGGTGGTCCGTTCCATAATCAGAGGCCAAGAGAATGGAAGTATAACTGACTACTTTCCATTACTCCCAGACCTCCAAGGACACAACGACGACAAGCAACTTGGTAGCTGCAAATGCTTGCCCAACGTGCTAGATTGTTAGCCCTCTATGCTGGCTTGGTCTACAACTCCTGAAAACACAAAACTACGACAGAGATGCCCAAAATATCCAAAAAGACTCTACATGATTTTTTCTATTAGGCTCTGGGGAAAAATCCTCCCAGCCAAAACTTCCATCCACTGGAAGTTGGATCAGAACTACAAGGCATCAGGTACCGTGACCCACAAGCCACTACACAACTGTTCTGTTCCTTTTTTTTTGACAATGCCACCAATCTCTTGTGGAAGAGAAAGATCAATATTTCTATAATCTACAAAGGAACAACCACAGTTGAGTGTTGACTTTCTGCTGTTTGCAAGGAGCATTCACACTTTATGGAGGTCACCCGACTTGTGCAATAGTCTTCAGAAGAAACCATTCTTTCACAAAAACTATTCCCCTTGTCCTCTTCAAGAAGAGAAGATGTATCTCCTTTACAACTGTATTTATCAAGGTTAGTTAATCTTATCATTTCTCTGACACTCTTGGCTTTTGTGAAGTTTTCCTTTTCTAACTTTTCTGAATTAGAGTCAGCTAGAGGCTCGTGATGTGTTTTACTGTATTCTTCCTTCCCATTATGAACTGATACCGCTCTCAACATTTTCTCCATCGGTGTCTGGTGTTACTTTTAACCTTGGCACCAGGCACAACCCATAAAAGCAAACCAAATTTTCTTCGCCGCCGTGTTCTTTGCTGCTTTTCCTTTTTTAACCCGAGACCCCTTTTATTGTTTCATCCTTCTCAATACATTCTGAATATCAAACTCTGCAAGATTTCGCATGAGGTGTTGAAGGACTGACGGAATTACTTCTTAGGCTTTCAAAGTGAGCTCGGTGGACACCTCTGCCAGGATTATCTTCGGACTGATTGCTTGCTTTCTTTGCACATTGATTCCTTTGAAAGAAAATTTGTGCTTGCACTGCTCTTCTGCTGACTTGCTGCCTGTGTGCAACCCTATGTAAGTGGGGGGTAACATCGGGCTCCATGGGGGACATATGCTCTTGAAGAGAGGACACGAGAACCTCAGATTCTCTGAGTATCAGCCGACCAATTTGAAAGAAGATATGCGTGGTGGGATGGCTTAATTCACATCCCACACTTACAAACTTTGAAAAAATGTATAAGCAAAACAACACTGATAATGTAAATGCTCAAGCAGGAGCTTTATTCATCCTACCTACCTAACTTAACATGAATCTAGAAACTGTTAAGTGTATGCGTACAGCCAATGAAGCCATTCTAGCATCTTTTCCATGCCAAACTTCCTTTTTCTGAGCTTAGTTAGTGAACGAAACAAAGATATATTCATCATAAGACAACTATGCCTTGCAATCTGCTCATGAATGAAGGTGAACTGTAACATCAGATTATTAGGCAAAAAGAAGTTATACCAGGCAGAATCAAACCGTGCACAAGAAGACTCTATCCATTGATTGATAGGGATCACATACAAACCTCCATTATAAGGCTGCTCGAGCTGATCCGCATCAATCACATTATGAACTTGAGGCAAGTCCAAATCTTCAGCATGGAGTGGTTCAGTGACATAGATCTGAGGCAACTCCCTATCTTCATTTTTCTTTACTTCAACAACCTCAAAAAGATCTTTAGTGATGTCTTCAACCAAAGGTTCCTGTAATACTCTCTCACTCAGATCTTCAATGATCTGTTCTTTAAGCTCAGGATGGAACCTAGGGATGAGGGCATCATATTCTTTAGCAAGCTGCTTAATCTCATCTACTGTCCCATCGTGCCAGTGGAGGAGAAACCTCTCGAAAAAACATGCCACTGAATCTATGGATTCATCCAACAGACCACAGAACCAAGTCATTGCATCCTTTTCCAAAGTTATGGAAAAAACGATCATCATATCATCCTCATGACGAACATTAAAATCAGTCATCAGTTTGCAGAAAGAGGCAATATGATGGGTGGTTGAAACACCATCATTTCCATAAAATTCAGGAAGAATGTCATGCACCTCATCAGGGTCGTAACACTGACTAGGAAAACCACGTACTTTTGAGAAATCCAGTGGGCTGTAAGCATCGTGCCAAATATCCTACGGTTCTTCCATAAATCAAACAATGAGGTACTTAATTTGAAAAAACGTGTTTAATCATACCTCATACCAAACTTGTGGAGTCTCCAAGGTGAGCTTGAAAACCTTCTGATGAGTGTGCTCACCTCTACACCCAATCGGATCTTCAAATCTGCAAAAGGACAGGGCTCTATCCCTTTGTGGAGTCGCCATGTGAGAGGAAGCATCTGCAATGTAATCTCCCACAAATGTCAATGAAGCATAGTCTTCAAAATCCGGGAACTGGACTTTGTCCTCGGCAACGACGCTAAAATGTTGTCACCCGAAATTGGCACGCAGGTGCTGAAAGCCCAAACCACGGGTGCGCCGGCCCGACGACAACTCTCTCTCGAGAGGCCAATGTCACCACACCTCTCTCCTCGTTTAAGGCTGGCTCTTCTCCAGCTCTAGGGGGGTTTCCCTAAGTTTGGATCGCTAAGGCAGGTGCGGTTGAGGGCAAGGTGATTTGAAGAGGCTACCTTAGAGAAACATGGGTAGCAAAAAGGTAAAATGAGTCGGATTGATGGGCAGGAAGGGAAGGGAGGATTAGTCCTCGAGGGAAGGCCAGTGCCAGTATCAGAAGGGTGAATGGAGTCAGAAGGGGACTCAGAAAGGCTTTGCGTTTCGCAGAAGGGAGACTAGGCTGGTCCGTTCCATAATCAGAGGCTAGGAGAATGGAAGTATAACTGACTACTTTCCATTACTCCCAGACCTCCAAGAACATAATGGCGACAAACAACTTGGCAGCCGCAAATGCTTGCCCAACGTGCTAGATTGTTAGCCCTCTATGTTGGCTTGGTCTACAACTCCTGAAAACACAAAACTACGACAGAGATGCCCAAAATATCCAAAAAAACTCAACATGATTTTTTCTATTAGGCTCTAGGGAAAAATCCTCCCAGCCAAAAATTCCATCCACTGGAAGTTGGATCAGAACTACGAGGCATCAAGTACCCTGACCCACAAGCCTCTACACAACTGTTCTGTTCCTTTTTTTTTTGACAATGCCACCAATCTCTTGTGGAAGAGAAAGATCAATATTTCTATAATCTACAAAGGAACAGCTACAGTTGGGTGTTGACTTTCTGCTGTTTGCAAGGAGCATTCACACTTTATGGAGGTCACCTGACTTGTGCAATAGTCTTCAAAAGAAACCATTCTGTCACAAAAACTATTCCCCTTGTCCTCTTCAAGAAGAGAAGATGTATCTCCTTTACAACTGTATTTATCAAGGTTAGTTAATCTTATCATTTCTGTGACATTCTTGGCTTTTGTGAAGTTTTCCTTTTCTAACTTTTCTGAATTAGAGTCAGCTAGAGGCTTGTGATGTGTTTTACTGCCTTCTTCCTTCCCATTATGAACTGATACCGCTCTCAACATTTTCTCCATCGGTGTCTGGTGTTACTTTTAACCTTGGCACCAGGCACAACCCATAAAAGCAAACCAAATTTTCTCCGCCACCGTGTTCTTTGTTGCTTTTCGTTTTTTAAGCTCGAGACCCCTTTTATTGTTTCATCCTTCTCAATGCGTTTTGAATATCAAACTCTGCAAGATTTCGCACGAGGTGTTGAAGGATTGACGGAATTACTTCTCAGGCTTTCAAAGTGAGCTCGGTGGACACCTCTGCCAGGATTATCTTCGGACTGATTGCTGACTTTCTTTGCACGTTGATTCCTTCGAAAGAAAATTTGTGCTTGCACTGCTCTTCTGCTGACTTGCTGCCCGTGTGCAACCCTGTGTAAGTGGGGGGTAACAGATCTATTATTAAATAATGAAGCCTCATTAATGAGTGCTCTTGGATGTACTCCCTTATAAAGGCTCCTATGCCTCATCATAATACAAATTAAGTTTCCCTTTTCGCTTATGATCTTTAGTTATTGTTTTTGTTATTTCATCTGAGTTTTATTTTTTGAGTTATTAGTTAAGAGGCGAGGCTATTTGAGGCTCTTTCTTTTGGTTTGTAAACCTCTTCCTTCTCCAAGCTTCGTTGACCCTTTCATCTTCTGTCCATATCCTTGCCAGATCTTTTTATTTTTATTTTTATTTTTTGATCTTTTTAGCTTAGCTGCCATTTTATTTTGTTGCTCCACCTGCGACGTCTCAACTGCTCATAGTCCATCCACATGGCCTCCATTCTATTCTCAGCTCTTTTGTTTGATTATTCTCTCTCCCCTCAACTCAACCACTACCCTCTTTTCATTTTCCCTTCAATTATCAACACATCTGCAATACACACAGGAAGTTTGAGGCATCATATTGGTTTTTCTTCCATTGAAGTCTTACCAAGTCATCCAAGGACCACGCACAGGGTCCCCTTAGTTGCTTTTCTCGGCTGTTAGATCTCTTCACAACCATCATTTGTAACCTTCTCGCTTCCTTGCATCATTTGCAACTCGCTCACTGCTTGATTTTCCTTCTTTTTCACACCTTTGTGCTCTCCATCCCTTGCTCAACTCCCTTTTCCATTTTACAACCTGGGTGGTCCATTCATGCCCTAACCCTAAAATTTCTACAGCCTCTTCTTCATTTTTCCCTCGTTTTGCAGATCTCGCCACCATTTTTGTCTTTGCTTGACCCCATCTTCCTTTGGCGGCTTTATCTCTTTTCCTTTGCGGCAACGTCCTGTTATCACTAGACTTGTAGTTGCCCCTATGAGATGGATCCACAATGGACGGTAGAGGGAATGGGCAACCAAAGAGGTGAACCAAGATACCAAATGGATGGTTGTCACGCCAATCGAGGCAATCTTCACTTGATGTTATCTTAGCCCAAGAAAAAAATGGGGGAGACCTAGACCTACCCCCGACAGGAGAGGTCAAACCAAGACACCAGATCAAATCAATGGAACATGAAATACGTAAGGTGCAAGGTGAAGTAAACCCTAGATCTATGGATGAAGTCACAAGATGAGTTATGGCCTGGATCAAGAAGATTATGAGATGTGAAATCGATCCAAGGTTGAAATACAAGTTACTTATGAGGTTTACTACTAGATGCAAGATCAATGTATTAGCAAATGATGAAAATATCCACTGCCTTGGGAATTGTGTCCAATGCAGGGACGTTAAGGACGAGATTGGGGCTATCTAGTACCAATGGATAGACTTGATGAAAGGTATGACAACATCAAAGTACCCAAGCCTCAAAGATAGGATCAAAACACAAGAAAAATTGGCCAAGTGAGGAATGCGCTAGGGTTTGAGGGATTAGTGCCTTGGAGTTTGGGCCTTGTGGAGTCACCCAAGCATGACGCCTAGAAGAACCCACTTAGGGTTTTCCCTGAACTACAATACCCAGAATTGGTTTGCCAAAAGATCAAGTGGTTTGATCCATATAATTTTTCGATTATTTTTCGTTAGGGTTTTGACAATAAAATGAAGAAGCCAATGGATTGGAACCAAGAAAAGAAGAACAAACCTGTGGTTCTTACCTCGATAACCTTGTAGATTCCTTGATGATGATGATCTATGCTGTCTCGATCAATTTGAGAAGATTTGGATGAAGACTCTATGCAAATCGATTTGCCCAAGGAAGCCAATGCACCCTCCCTTTTGCACAACAAACATCAACAATATCAGATTTGATGCATCAAGAGAAATGGACAAATGCTACAGAAAAATAACAAGATGAAACCATAGATCACAATGATACTAATGGTAGCCCCCTGATACAAACGATGCCAAACAAACGAGTTGAGGAAGCCCTGCAAAAACACCCAAGTGAAGTCGCCCTCCTGTAGACAAAACAAAGTTTCCACGAAAAAATATAGATCTCACCACAAATACTCAAATGCTAGGATGCAATAGACTTTCCAATCACCATCGAAGAACACCAGATGCAAAGGAGACCCAAGAATTTCCACAAAAGAGTTTTTCTATTATCAAGATTCCAAGAGCCAAAGACCCCTTTACAATGAGAAGCTCTCTCCTTTAAATAGGATGGAGAGATACCAAAATCCTAACCATCTTTTGAATTGATGGCTAAGATTAAAAGATCAAAATGTTATAATCAATGGCTGAGATGAGCTCAACATAAAGTACATGGATCAATATAATAATATAACACATCAATGGACAAAATCACCCTAGGAGAGGGGATCCCACTCAATATGACAAAATAAACATGAATAAAGCTCATGGTGGGTCTAGGGGGTAGTGTGTAACACCCCTAGTGTGTCCCCATGGCACAATATAAATAAAATATAACTTTAAGTGCAAAGTAGTGCCTCTTTGGGAAAATCGTGAGCCTCCAAAAGCTCCAGAAAATCATAAAACATACCGGAGAGATGGGTGTAGGTCCTCCTGAATGCTGAAACTGCTGGAGAAGGGGCGAAAGACATCACAGTCATCATCAAAACTTATCCCATGCCATTTTCTTGCCTCAGTAGCCCAAATCGAATTCTTTAGTAGCCATTTTTAGCATTTTTAATCTGCCTCGGGAACTGTGAGCCTGCCCAAAATGCCACCTAGAGTGCCTGCGTTGTCCAACTGAGCCCACTAGGCTCTCTGGGAGGGGGGTATAATGGTAAAAACAAGTGGCTGGACAACCCCCTCCTCATACAGCGCCCTAGGTGAACCAATCAATTCATCCTTCTGCTCTGACAGGCCGATTAACATGGCAAAATTGCACCAGAATGGTATACTGAGACAAATCATCATTGTAATTGCCCGGAACTGAAAATAAACTGTCACATTGGACTCAAGGAGCCCAATTCCATCTAAGGTGTATACTCATACACCCTAGAGATCTCTGCATGATCATGTACAATATCTAATATGCCCAGACAGATGAAATAATAATAATCTATAAATGATCAAATAATGCTGAATACCCAGTCAACATGACCAATAATATGACCCAGGCTAACATCACACTGCTGCCAGTGTTAGAGGTTAAGACATGCTCTACAAATCATTCAGGTAACAATTATAACAAGTAGTAATCATTTTACTGGCGATCTACCAACCAAATATATAGAGTTTTGTTAATTATTAATTATGACTCAGACCAGACTTTCAAGAGCATACTCACTTCATAGTTGTAATCAATTTGCTAGTGAAGGATGAAGGCTAAAAATAAAAAAGGCTAAGCTAAAGAGTGACTACCAACTTGACACTGTGACACTTTGGAAATGTAAAGGGGATACTCACTCTAGCATATGTCGGACAAGCAATAACACAAGGGATTGCAGTGTCTCACAAATGGGTAAGTTACGTTCAGTGGTGCTTATTCACCTTGACAAATGCTCACAATCCATATCAAATACAAGTGAGGCCAACAATCTTTTAGATATAACTTTTAAGAACAATTGCTTTTTGGGCCTTCGAGTTTCCATAGCCTTGATCCATGCATTTGTTACATGGATTTTTATTTATTAAGGCTTCATGCTCCATGTGTGTTTAAAAAACATTTATTACATGGGTTTTAAATTTCACATTTCACATTTCACATTTACACTTCAAAGCCAATTTCATCAAGCTTGCCTTGCATTCATATATGTTCAGAAACACTTCTTTTCATGAATGGGATTTTCACAAGATATTCATTTCATTTCCATATACATTGTATTGATGGCAGCGCTATTTGTTTCAGGTTTAGTCAACACAACCTAGGCAACTCAGAGCCAAGGCACAAATAAACAGGGAAGCTTATCCAACAAAGAGGCTATAATGGGGGAAGGTCCTCCATGCCACTAGTCAAGTAGTAGGTCGGGTTATAAACATAACTGGAAGGTAATGGATGGGTGGGGATAGTGAAAAATGAAACCAACACTAGCAAGCCAAAGTATGGTGGGAATGATCACCTCTATTCTCCCTAAGGAGGGTAAAACCAATGAGTATGGGTCAAGAACTTCTAGGTCTAAGTAGGGACATACATACATAATATCAATACAGCCAAGTCCACATATTTATATGATCGCCAGATCATGACACTAAATGCTAAGACATGTCACAAGAATGAGTATAAAAGCAATAATAACTATAACACTATATAATACTTGCTAAGTAATATACATGTAAATAACCAATCCGAAACAACATCTGTCCACTGAGAACCTGCTGCTGCAACTCTGGGCAATATTGACTGCTCTGTAAATGGCTAAATGGCTACATCAGTCCTCAAATCTAAGTGTCCTGAGACTCAATCATGGCATGGGAAAGTACTATAGTCCGTCATCAAATAGTGATCCATCATAGATGCTCATCTCAACATCTTATATGTAAGGGAACTGGCTGAAAAAGTGTACTGGAATCAAAAGATAGAAAATGGTAGCCCGACTACTATATATGTGATAACACGTCCTACACCTACCATCTCCATCTTGCCTTTCATCTTGATGTGCCCTCTTGCGGCCTATCATCAGAAGCACCCAATTAATCTTGCATTCTAGGGACTATTTACCACTATTCTGAGCTTCACTGTTGGCGTATCTTGTGCATACACAAAGGAAGGATAGTTTTTGAGGCATTTTGATACCATATCGACCACTCTCGCTCATGGTTTACATTCAATAGTAGCAACAATAGTTTTGATTTTCAAAAGTTTAGTTGCTTTTTTGTGGATTCTTCAACATCACTCTAGAAGTAAGTTAATGGGTCTTTCCTAGTTCGGTTGCCAGCAGAGTTCTATAGCTCCTAGTCAAATTATCGACAGCAAGAGCCCAGATTTTAATTTTCTGTAGCATATCAACGACACACTCAATTTTGCACTTTTGGTTGTCAACTTCAGCTCTCGAAGCTTTTTCTTCTTCCAGCTCACACAACAACACAATGCTCATGCAACAACAAGCCATCTTGCTATAGAGGTTCAGTTTCAGTTTTGCACAGGGATTATCTTAAGTTTACATTCACGGACCAACCAGGTGTCGCCACCCTCCCCATTTATGTGGCACAACACATTGAGCAGCCAATTGTCACCCCCTCTCAGTCTCAGCCACATTCACTAGGTAGCTAGGTGTCTTCACCCTCCCATTCTCAACAACCTCATTCCTTTGTGTATCATCAGGCTCTATACCTTTTTAGCAGCCATGGTAGCCTAAACTCATTCAATAGTGCTTTCAAACTTAAACCAGGGGGGAAAGTAGGGACACTTTCCGCTTAGATTGGGAGGATTGGGTTGACTAAGGGATTGGCTTATTAAAGATAATGCAGTTACGAGAGCCCTTGTCTGGGTAGCTAGGTGTCTTCACCCTCCCATTCTCAGCAACAACATTCCTTTGTGTATCATCAGACTCTATACCTTTTTAGCAGCCATGGTAGCTTGCACTCATTCATTAGTGCTTTCAAACTTAAACTAGGGGAGAAAGCAGGGACGCTTTCCGCTTAAATTGGGAGGATTGGGCTGACTAAGGGATTGGCCTATTAAAGATAATGCAGCAACGAGAGCCCTTCTCTGGGAGGATGGCACCCTAGTCAGTTATCTAGTAATCTTGGTCTAGGACCAAGCAGTATGATCCATGGCAAAAGTCCCTAGCTGATCACTTGGGTCTGTTGGTCAATTAACTAGAGGGATACTTGGTCTAGGACCAAGCAATGTATACCCCTAGTAGATATCTAGGGTACTGGTCTGGGACCAAGTCAGATAAGCCCCTAACAGTTATGTAGGGCCCCTAGCTGATCCCTAGGGTACTTGGTCAGGGACCAGGGGGTTGATCAACATTCAGTCTAAGAGTGAAGCTTAGCTTGGGGCTGAGTACCATTCTCTGGGAGAATGGAGGGCTTGGTCAGGGAAAAGGGGGTTAATCAACAACATTCACTCTAGGATTTAAGCCTAGCCTGGGCCTGAAAGCCATTCTTTAAGAATGGAGGATCTTGATGATGATGTGTGATCCCCTCGTCTCCTAGGTCTTTGAGATGGTTGAGCTAGGTTGTTTCATTAAGGGATTGACCACCCCTTAATGGAGTCACTAGCACTTGACCTTAGGAGCAGTTCAGGAGGACCAGAGGATCACATCATCCAGTTTGGACCTTCCTTATATGGTAATGATGGACTTCTAGTTATTATATGGAACACTTGTGGACCACATACATTGAGAGAGAGAGAGATAAAGGTTGTTTTCCCACTTTGTTGTTTCACCTTTTGACTTGTGGTTAGAAAGGTTGTTTTCCCACCTTGTTGTTTATGGTTAGAAGGGTTGTCTTCCCACCTTGTTGTGACTCCTCTTGTTGACTTGTGATTAGCCTTGTGTAAAGGCTTGTGTTGACTCATCCCTCGTTGGTCCTTTGTGCTAGCGCCCCTCTTGAGTGTGGTAGCTTACCCTTCGTTATGTCCTATGTGTGATCCTCACCTTAAGACGTCTTAATATTAATTTATATTTCATGTGGATCCTTCTAAAAGGAGGCGACATCTTGACCTTATTTAGGTAACCCTAACCTCAATGACCAAATAGAAGGTGGAACCACTCTTGTAACCTTCCTTGTAGATATCGTCCACTGATATGAGGCTACTACTGCTTGTTGAGAGCTGTTTGGGCTTGCCGTGGGCTTACTAGGAAGCAACCTTTCAATGTTGTGGGGGTTTTGTGGCTGCGCTTCATTGTTGGGCACTTGTTGACTGTCTTGGTGAATATTTTGGGGTTGATCTTGGATGTACTATACCCTTTGGTAAGCTGTTGTACCTATATAGCTCTCAACACTTTGATTCTCTCTATCTCAAGTATGTTCACACCCTCAGGTAAGGGTCAGTGTTGCTCCTATTATTGACTTGCCTCTGAGAGGCAAGGTCTGATTTGAAAGTTGTTTCTGAGTATGAGGAAGGTTCTTCACAACATGTAAATTATCAAATCTGATTTTTAATTTTGTAAATTAGTTTATTTTATTACTGTTGTTGTCCTACTGTAACTTGTGATTTTATTTTAGTACTTTTAATTTAAAATTGCATTAAAGTTCAATTTCTTTTATTTTTTGTTAAAAAATCTTAATTTTAACATGGTATTAGAGCTTAGGGTTTGTAGCTATCTTTGTTTTGCAGCCTAACCGAGCTTGCATAGATCCTAAGGTAAGGGCTTGAACTTTATCTATAACTTGGCCGTAAGGTGTTCTTCCCAAATTTCAATAGGTTGGCAGTGAGGCTTTGAAGATGGCAGCTTCTTCAGTTAAGTTAGAAGATAGGCTTGAAGGAGCCTCAAACTTCAATGCTTGGAAGGCTAGGGTTTTGAATATCCTAGAGGAGAGTGACTTGGATGATCTGGTTACTAGGGTTGTGCAAGAACCCACAACAAATCAAGGAAGAGCAGCCTTTAAGAAGAAGCAAGCCAAGGCAAAGAGAATCATTTTTGACTCAATAAAAGATAATTTGATGCCAGTAATAGCTCCTCTAAGGAAAACCAAAGAATATTTTGATGCCCTAGCAAATCTCTATGAAAAGAAGGCCCCTACTCAGAAGAGGGTTTTGAAAAAGCAACTTTGTTCACTGAAGATGGAGAAGGATGAGCCAGTTGCCTCTATCTTCTCCAAGATCTCAGATAAGAGATCAGCTCATGGCCATTGGGGTTAAAGTAGAAGATAATGACCTTGAGCAGTCAGTAGTAGATGGGCTTTAGCCAGTTGTCTCTTTATTCTCCAAGATCTCTCAGATAAGATATCAACTCAAGGCCATTGGGGTTAAAATAGAAGATAATGACCTTGTGCAGACAGTAGTAGATGGGATTCCTGCGACGTGGGAGACATTTATGGCAGCAGTAAATGGAAGAGAGATTCAACCAAGTTTCAATAGGTTGTGGCATGATTGTTTAGAAGAAGAAGGAAGGATGTAGAGCAAAACTAGGCGTCCCACAGAAAAAGGATCATGCCCTTACTACCAAGACAAAGAAGGGAAGAAGATTCCCTTAGCACAAGGACAAAGGTAAAGGATCTCAAGGTAAGCGTTATAACATGTCAAAGGTAAGGTGTTATATTTGCAACCAATTTGGTCATTTTGCAAGAAACTATAAGAAACCTCCTAACAAGAATTGGCAGAGAAACAAGTACCATGCCTGGATTGCTGCAAAAGAGGAAGAGCCACATCAAAATAAATCAAGGGTTGAAGATCAAGAACAAAAATAATAATACCTGGTTTCAACACTCTCAGGTTCCATCTCAAACTCGACAGATTCCCGGTGGATAGACAGTGGAGCCTCCATGCAAATGACTGAATTCAGGAAGGCTCTTACAAATTACAAGGACAAGAAGTTCAATGTGAAAGTAGAATTGGGAGATGATAGTACCTATGCCATAAAAAGAGTTGGTTCAACTTCCTTCCAGCTTGATTCAGGTATGATTATTCACATTGAGGAAATTTTATATGTTCCTGGATTAAAGAAGAATCTTCTTTTAGTGGCAGTTATACAAGACAAGGGGTTTACTGTAGCCTTTTTAGAAGAAAAAGACCTGATGTGGCCTAAGGATGGAAACATGAGTTCATATATTGTGATTGGGGTCCATGAAGGCAACCTTTATANCAAGACAAGGGGGTTACTGTAGCCTTTTTAGAAGAAAAAGACCTGATGTGGCCTAAGGATGGAAACATGAGTTCATATATTGTGATTGGGGTCCATGAAGGCAACCTTTATAATGTTTCAGGGCATGTTGTTCAAGCACTATTTCATGATTCAATCAAGCCTTGCAAATTGTGGCACAAAAGGATGGTCAAAGATAATGAAGGAGAAGTTGACTCTCATTAGCTTGATGACCCCTGTTAGGATTCAAAGATCAAGAGGGAGCCGACTGTGCTCTTCAATCCTTGGTTGAATGGGATTACAAAAAAGAAAAGTAGAGATGTGACCTTCCATCATTCCAGAGAGTCTTCCGGTGACTCAGATATGGAAGTGCAAGAAAGTTCAGTTCATCAGTCATCTCTTTCAGATGAGCAGAGGGAGGAGGCCAGGGAGCCTTCTGTTGATCTCATTAAGGAGCCTATTGAGAGGCCTCAAGGGTGCTCCAGTTTGATATCTCAGATGAGCCACATCAATGATTCAAAATCCTCCACTAATGAGGAGGCATCCAAACATCAGGTTTGGAAAGATGCCATGATGGAAGAACTCCAGGTAATAATGGAAAATGACGTGTGTAAAGTGGCTCTTAGACAACAAAAGAAGTTAGTTGTAACTTCCAAGTGGATCTATAAGATCAAGCTTCTGGCCAACATTTAGAGCTATTTGAAGCTCTTATAAAATCTTGTGCTCTATAACAGGAGAGGAAGTATCAATATGTAAGGGACATGGTGTAGAGGCTTCAGTATGTTATGTGATATAAACAAATTATCGATGTGTTGACTAAGCCTTTGTCCATGACGAAGTCCGTGTACTTCTGGGATAAGCTTAGTGTTGCTGAGAATGTCTCTCTCGTTGAGAGGGAGTGTTAAAAGTTAATGCAACTGTGAGAGCTATTCTCTGGGAGGATGGCACCCTAGTCAGTTATCTAGGGATCTTGGTTTGGGACCAAGTAGTATGAGCCATGGCAAAAGTCCCTAGCCAATCACTAGGGCCTCTTGGTTAGTTAACCAGAGAGATTCTTGGTCTGGGACCATGCAGTGTATACCCCTAACAGATATCTAGGCTACTTGGTCTGGGACCAAGTCAGATAAGCCCCTAGCAATTATCTAGGTCCCCTAGCTGATCCCAAGGATACTTGGTCAGGGACCAGGGGTTGATCAACATTCATTCTAGGACTTAAGCTCAACCTAGGGCTAAGGACCATTCTTCGGGAGAATAGAGGACCTGATCAGGGACCAGGAGGTTGATCAACAACATTTAGTCTGGGACTAAAGCTCAGCCTGGAGCTGAGAGCCATTCTTTAAGAATGGAGGATCTTGATGACGATGTGTGATTCCTTCCTCTCCTTGGTCTTCGAGATGGTTGAGCTAGGTTGTTTCATCAAGAGATTGGACACCCCTTGATGGAGTCATTAGCACTTGACCTTAGGAGCAATCAGGAGGACCACAGGATCACATCATCCAGTGTGAACCTTCCTTATATGGTGATGATGGACTTCCAATTATTATATGGAACACTTGTGGAACACATATGTTGAAAGAGAGAGATAAAGGTTGTTTTCCCACTTTGTTGTTTCACCTTTTGGCTTGTGGTTAGAAGGTTGCTTTCCCACCTTGTTGTTTGTGGTTAGAAGGGTTGTCTTCCCACCTTGTTGTGACACCTCTTGTTGACTTGTGATTAGCTTTGTGTTGACTCATTCGTCATTGGTCCTCTGTGCTAGCGCCCCTCTTGAGTGTGGTAAGTTACCCTTCGTTATGTCCTATGTGTAACCCTCACCTTAAGATGTCCTAATATTAATTTATATTTCATGTGGAACCTTGTAAAAAGAGGTGACGTCTTGACCTTGTTTAGGTAACCCTAACCTCAATGACCAAATAGAAGGTGGAACCTTCAAGGGGTCATTAAGAGGCTATTAAAGCAAGCCTAACCTTTCATTGTAACATATCTTGGAGAGGCAACTTAGCTCTGATTTCTTATGTGACCGTTCTAGGGTTTTGCTATGCTTGTTTAAGGAATGTCAAGGGTTTCAAGGTGCTCTTTGTTTGGGCATTTTACTTGCTTTGGACTCTCATTTATAACACTGTTCTTGTGAGGCTTATTATTGCTGTTCACTCCTCTTCTCTCCCTCGTGTGAGTCGTGATCCTTCCTTTGATTGCCATATGCTGTTAAAGTCTGCTGCTTGGTGTCTAGAGCTGTTTGGAGCGACTGTTTTTAGCTGTGAGTGGTTTGAGGGCTGCTCTCCTTTGTTTTGTGAGTGCCGCTACCTATGTAGACTGCCTTGAGGGTGTCGCTGCTTGTGTGAAGGTGAGACTGCCTGTTGGACTGGTTTTATGGTGCAGTTGCCTATGTGGAGAGTGTCGCTCCCTGTGTGGCCTGTTTTAAGGGTGCCGTGTGTACCCTTGTGATTGCCACTGCCTATTTTGAACTGCTTGAGAGTCTTGCTGTTTGTGTGGACTGTTTCTGAGAAGTGTAGTTGCCTGTTGTGGGTGCTGCTTGCTTCCTTGTGAGTGTCGTCCATTGCTGTAGCCTTCCTTGTAGCTGTCGTCCGCTGATCTGAGGCTGCCACTACTTGTTGTGAGCTGTTTGGGCTTGTTGCGGGCTACTAGAAAGCTTCCATCCACTGTTGTGGGGGTTTTGTGGCTACCTTTCTCTGTTGGGCACTTGTTGACTGTCTTGGTGAATATTTTGGTGTTGATCTTGGATGTGCTGTACCCTTTGGTAAGCTACTGTACCTGTGTATCCTTCAACACTTTGATTCTCTCTCTCAGGTATGTTCACACCCTCTGGTAAGGGTCAGTGTTGTTCCTATTATTGACTTGCCTCTGAGAGGCAAGATATGATCTGAAAGTTGTTTTCGAGTATGAGGAAAGTTCTTCACAACAAGTAAATTGTCAGATCTGATTTGCAATTTTGTAAATTAGTTTATTTTATTACTGCTGCTATCCTACTGTAACTTGTGATTTTATTTCAATACTTTTAATTTAAAATTGCATTAAAGTTCAATTTGTTTTATTCTTTGTTAAAAAGCCTAAATTTTAACATAGCCATCCCACTTATTGTATGGGGTCCCTGTTCATACTTAACCCACTAGTCAGTTAGCTGAGTTAGATCTATTATTTGATAATGAAACCTCCTTAATGAGCGCTCTTTGATGGACTCCTATATAAAGGATCCAATGCCTCGTCATAATACAAGTCAAGTTTGCCTTTTTGCTTATGATCTTTAGTTATTGTTTTTGTTATTTCATCTGAGTTTTAGGTTTTGTGTTATTAGTTAAGAGGTGAGGCTCATTCAGCCTCACCTCCGATCCTTATTCGTATCAAATGGTGGCTAATATAGATGATGATAATAAGCTATGGCACTTTTTTCTTGGTCACACCAATTATGGATTCTTGAGACACATGGGCTGTCTTTTCCTAGACGAGGGTCTTTCATAGATCAACCCTCCTAGAGGTGTTTACAAGTGATGTGTTGTGGGTAAAACTCATTGAGAGTCTTTTCGAAAGGACAACTCAAGATGTGCTTCTAAGCCCCTTGAGTCAATTCATATTGAAATTTGTGGTCCCATGGGCACTTCTTCTCTTTGGTGAGCCAAGTACTTCTTCACTTTTATTGATGATTATTCTCAGCTTCAATGGGTTTACCTACACCATTAAATCCAAGGGTGTTGTGTTTGACAGATTCTGGGAGTTCAAAACTCTTGCTGAAGCTCAATGCAATTGAAAGATCAAGTGTCTCCAGATTAATGGGGGAGGCAAGTATATCGGTGATAGTTTCTCCACTCTTTTGGAATCTCTTGATGGAAGATTGTTTCCTATACGCTTGAACAAAATGCAATGGTTGAACACCATAATTGGTCAATCATGAAAATAACCCATTCTATGCTTCATTCTCAAACTATGAAGTTGACTTTTTGGCATAGGTCGTTGTTTGCGTAAAACATGTTATCAATTGCACACATACATTTTCTATCATTCGATGACTACCTATGAGTAGTTGCATGGGCAGATACCCTCTATCTCGCACTTTTGTGTCTTTGCATTAGGTGCATGGGTCCACTGGCCTTGTCAAAGGCAAGATATATCACCTATCCATTATACTCCTTGCAAGGCTTTGGTTGGCTATAGTAAGACTTTTTAGGGGTATTGTCTCTATGATCCCACCTCTCATTAGATGACTGAGCATCATGATGTTATCTTTCATGAACCTTTTTCTTATGGTCTATTGGGATCTCGTTTGTCACTTTTTGACAATGATGATTGTAGTGATGGTTCTCAACATTTATCCATAAATCATGACTCTTCTTGTCTCGCTAGATTGCTTGTTGATGATTCCCAACTAGTTGTACTGGACCTTCCCACATCTCCATTTGATGTTGGTCCATCTAGATGTATTCCTTCGAGTTCTTCATCTATAATCATGGGAAAATTTAGTAGGACCACTTTTTCATCTGGTTCCCTCTCTCTCCTAGATGTATCTTCTGGTCCTCCATCTTTAGATGAGGTTATAACCACCTTGGATGCCCAACTATTGATGCTTCTCAATCTAGTGTTTTATAGATCAATGATGATACTTTCTACTGTCATAATCAACTGTTGGATGATGAGGATGATGATGATGTTTCGACATGCTCAATATTTCTGTCTCTGAGTGGACTGTTGCTACTCTCACCGATGTTGTTGATTTTCTTGTAGTTCCTTCCACCCAACAATCAAAGTTATCCCCATCTTTGGTCCTTATCCTGATTCCTAGCTGGCCCTCCTCTTCCCAATAAACAAAACTTTTCTTTGCCGAATATTCTTTGTAACACAATCAATCCTAATGAGGATTGTGAAGGTTTTCTTCGTGAGTAGTATGGCTTTTGATAACCCCTAGACCAACATTAAAGGGTGGTATTGTGATGATCCACTATGATGATTTGTGGATGTAATGCCTTCTTTGTGGACCCCCTTTTAGATTGTGGGGGTGTTGAGATTTTGTGGCTAATCTTCACTTGAGGCCACATGCTGATCCTTGAGTTGGGGTATTGAGGGCCTTCATGGTCCTACTTTTAGGTACCTAACTTAGTTATTACACTTTACTGTATTTCATCTATGTTCGACTAGCATGGTCTAGTCATTCTCATAGGCTAGCGCTATAAACCCTAATGTAGGTTTAGGTGTATATATACGCCATCCTTTTCATTTGTAAATCAATCTCCCAAATTGTTATTTGATAAAAGGAAGGACAATTTTACCTATAGTGCTCCTCTCTTGAGTACTTGTGTTTGGACAACAATCTTCTTTCTTGTGTTGGTTTCTCTTTTAAGCACATGGTATGGGTTCATCTCTATTGTGATCATCATTGAAGTGTTGTTCTATTTTATGCTATATTGGATTAGGGTTCATTGAAGATTTCACCATAGATACACTACGTTATGATCTCAATAGAAGGAAGACGTATGCCTTTGCAATTGTTATGGAGACCCTAAAAGAGTGACAATCTTACTAGTAGTGTTTGTGGCTGCAAATTTATGGAAGTAGAATATGGGTATGGGGACTTGAAGTCTTGTAGGTTGGTAAAGGACTTAGAATTATGTGTGAAAGGTTGAGTCTATAATAGTGTGTGATGAGTTGAACGAGTAGAGAAAGTTGAAAAATTGTGAATGGTTGTACCTAGAACTACGTGAAGGGCCCAAGTAATATTGTGAGCTTCAATTGTGTGTGAAAGGTTAGTTGTAGCAGTAGTGTTTTCCTTGAGATCTCTTACTATTGATAAATGAGTCTGCTAGCTACTATAACACTCTATAAGGTGAGGAATCTTATAAAACTTGAATCGAGCTTTTCAAGTTAGTGTTGTAGTTCAGGGGTGGCATTTTATATCATATGCCTATGGCTAGGGGAAGAAGTATTCCCATATGATCAGTTTTGTTACGTACCAAGTTACCAACTATAAATTTAAGTTTTTATGTGCTAATGTATCACGCTTTATAATTATAAATAAAGATCCTTGTTGAACTTTATTACTTTTGATGCATGCTATGGCTTTTGGTTGGTCTCTGTAATATTGCATATTGTTTAAAAGAACACAGTAGAAAAAGTAGCAGTTTGAGAAACACTCTTCATAGTTTTCTTTGAAAGGTTTACCTATAACAAAGATGGTAGCGTGTTGAAATGCATTTAGCAAAGATAAACTTCTCAAGGAAGAGTGTAATAAATAAGGGCTAGAATTTGGAATATGTTGTTAAACACCTTGCGCTATAGGTAGAGTGTTGATTAAAGGAGGCCCTATAGACAGATGGTCAACTTGGATATCCCTTGACTTTGAGAGTGAACCACTCTTGCTCTTAACACTTGATTACTTATTCTCTCAAAGGGGAAGTTTGACCAATACATTTGGCAGTGTCTCCTGCTAATATATTTGGGATAACCCTGTATACCGTGACCTTTGGCCATTGGTAGTGACAAGGAGATAATATAAGATAAGATAATTGTATTAATGTCCAACCGATGGCCACAAAAGTAGGTCAATGCGACTGCGTGTTGTCAATATGTTTGTACAAAGTGGGAGCACTAAGGTGGCTCTTATAAAAAACAAGATGTGAAAGCCAATCATAAAGCCAGAAAGAGATATCTCCAAAGATGGAGAGTCAAACTTGAAGACATAAGTACAAAGATAGCTGATACAAAGAAAAGTCTACGAGGAGGGCGGATCTGCGATACAAAAAGGGTGAGAATGTCATGGCACACTAGAGACACTGGGAGCATTGGAAGCGTCTCTCCTAACATCTGAGGCCAAATGGAGGAATCTCGAATAGATTGATCTCCCCACTAAAATTTCTAGCTACAACCTAGAGAAAAGCCAAAGATACAAAGAAGGGTGACATGATTGGTATAAATCTTTAATTTTGGATTTCCTTTCCCCACACAATGGGTAGCTTCAACAAACAGGAAGGTAGATAGGAATTAATAGGAGGTACTTCTAGTGGGTAAGAAAGAGCCTAACATTGAGCTTCAAGAATGCGAGGTAGACATGAGGGGACACGGGGTTGAGCTTTAGAAACTAGAAGGGTAATTGAGCCGAACAAAGTCCTTGAAGCTTGGTTATTGGTGAGAAGGTTGCCAAGGAAGAAGAGAAATGTATTGAAGGATAAACAACAATAAATGTTCCTTATGACTATGGAATTGAACCTATGGCTACTAGAAGCCATTGGGAAGTGAATTTGGTGCTTACAACCTTTTAAGTACATTGAGATAGCAAAGAAGAAGCTTGTACAACCTTTGGAGATCTCAATTGTAGAGAGAAGTCTTGTATCTGTCAACAAGACCTTCCACTGGTTTAAACACTTTCTAAGTGCAGGAGTCTTGAGGAAATGGGTCTTGAAGATTTACACTCCTGAAGAGTGCTCAGAAATCCAAAAAGGTAGAACCTCAAGGAGCCTAGTATGTATAAGTCCCACATTCTTAGGAAAATTGTCTCTTAAGAATTCGAGGCTCGGAAACCAACATTGGTTTACATGAGAAGGTTGGAAATCAAACTCCAATAAAGACTAAGTGTTGGGCAGTGGAAAATGCATCATGGAGCATTGAACTTTGAAAATCCCACTAAAAAGCTGAGATTGGAAACCAAGGAAGTCTGAAAGTTTGGAGATGCCTTCAAGCAGGTCATGGACCTATTGAAGAAGAGAATCTTGGATACCCCAATTGAATGGAGGTGCAGGTATGTTACAATTGCTATTTGGCCTTGGAAATTAGCCTAAGGCTCTTGATTTGGCATATTGACCTTTCAAAAGTCCTTAGAAGCAATAAACATGCATATGTGATCCTGCAGAATTCCACCATCTGCACACTTCTGCGACCTTCAGAGCATCATGTAAGCATAAAACAGCTTTGATTCAAAGCATATAAAATACTAGTAGTTTTCTGCCAGGCTAATTGAATTTCCTTAGTTTGTCATACATTCAGTGTAAATCACATCATGCTATTCCATTATTGAAAGACATGCATAGGTTCATGTCAAATTTAGTATTCCTGGTCATAGACTGATGTTGGCATTTATCAAGACACAAGGTATGATTCATAAGGATTGTAGGATAGTGGTCATTTAATATATAATGTTTTGGTGGTGCTAAAAAGAATGCTAAAAGGGTTCGCTCAGCCAATCTGCAATATAAATGGACTATTTGTACTTTTCTTGGTGCAGACATCTTTGTTAAAGATTACAAAGCACTTTTCTTGGTGCAGACATCTTTGTCAAAGATTACAAAGCAGTATGGCTAACCAGATGTTTAATATGCTCTACATTATGCAAGCTTTGAAGTACAATCTGTCAATCACCCACGAAATAATTCTTGTGTTAGCTTCTTAAGTTACAACACATGATGACAATATGCCCAAAGCCATGGAGACTTGTAACTATGTGGCACCAATAGATTTGAGTTTTTACTTATCTTATGAATGCATCTTACTTTTCTTTAACCTTACAATATATTGGTAACTCAGTTTTCTTAGTCAATTCTTTTTCATCGTTTCTACAGATATCCATAAGCACTTAGCTCCATTTGCAGTGTCATGAATTTTCCTTTAGTTTTGTGCAAAGTGTACAGCATATTCTATTTAGCATCATATCTTCTACACTGAGGCCTCACTTGTGTCTTTCTCCCATATGTGTATGCAAATTCATGGATCATCAAATGAACACAAACTCCTTATTTCTTAAATGCGTGGCTCTAGCATATTTGATCCTTTTGAGCTTTCATTAAGATATTGACAATGTTTGTGGAATCAAGCTTGCATTTATCTTCTGTTGGTGGACATGGGTTATCAGTCCTGTAGTATGTGCCTCCTCTTTGTTAGTTTACATTTTAAGTAACACACATCCATTACCATAAGCATCCCATTTTTTTTCTCTCCTCTAGAAAGTCTACACATTATCAATCCTTTAATTGGTTTCCACTAAAAAATTCGGTATCGTTAGTTCATAAAAGAAATAAACATCCTCTATTGTCATTTTATCCCAATATCATACTCCTACTCTGGGATATCTAGTTAATAACTAGCATGTACCCATAGAGAAAAATGAATTGTCTTTATATTTCCTAATTTCTCTCTCTCTCTATGCATTGTTACTTTTCAGAAAAAGCACACGTATTACCACAAGCATACCATTTTTTTGCTTCCTTATAAAGTCTGTTTTACCAATTATTCAATTGGTTTTCACTTGAAAATATGGTATTATTAGTTCATAAAAGGAGTGGACATCCTCCTTTGTCATTTTATCCCAATATTGTATTCCTATCCTGTGATTTCTTGTCAATCTAGCATTTACCTATAGAGAAGAACAAACCTTCTTTATTTTTCCTAATTGCCGTGTTTGTTACTGAATCTCAGCCAAACTAACTTTTAATTCAATGCAAAATCGTTGAGCTCAAGGTTAATTTTGCAATGGTTTAAGTATAAAGTGCTATGCTTTCTGGAGGAAAGAACTTCAGTAAGCATATTATTGTTATAAAGATTGAAATTCTTATAATCTGTATCAGGGAAATGGATAAAGGGATGTGATGATGACAAATACATTGATGGAAGCTTCACCCTTTTCATTATGATATTGATGTTTTAGTCTTAAAATTACCTTGCAAATACCTGACTATCTTGCATATAAATCTATTGTTTAATTTCTTTGTCAGGCTGTTGCCTTGAGAGAAGCCCAGGATGTGGCAGCTTTGGAAGAGAAGTTAGGACGACCTTTGTTACAGGGAGAGTGTGCAAGAATTGGTATTAGCAAACTCAAGTGTTTCTTGGAAGAACTTTTACAACGAAGGTGTGATATGATCAGTCTGTTGAGTATATTTAATTAATTTTTATGTTCCAAGCATAAACTGCTTTGATGATGTTTTCTGAATCAGTATTTACTTCTCAGGTATATGGATAATGTTCCATTGATTATCCCCCTTTTGGATAAGGAGTCCCGGAATATCAAAAGAAAGCTCCGAAAGATAATGCATGAACTTGGGTGAGTCTTTGGATCTTTTCGAGTGCAAAATTGCTTATTGAGGCACTTCATGTGTTTGACTAAAGAATGCTTATTTTGTTTGCTTTAGTACTTTCTTAACATAATATCACTGATAGAAATAATAGAAATAATAAGAACTTAGTTCAGTTCATAAATTTATAAACTTGATGCCATATGGAGGTTTCTTTCATGATAGCAAGATTTAGCCATTAGTAGTAATTTAAGTTCATGAATGACATAGTGAGAAGTTCACTTGTGTTTTTCATTTTATACACCTTTGGTTCCACATCAATGTAGCTCATGTTTATCTGTGGAAAACGTTTAATTTTAATAGTTTTGAAAGTTGCTTGTTTACTCCTTGTGAAGAATCTTTCTGTAAGCATCACACATGTATGAATCCGATGCATAATGCTAGATCTTTGTTTAATATAAAACGTGGGAGCAAATCACAACTAAAGGCCATTTCTAGATCAATCAGTTCGGTAGATACTAGAAACCTCTGATTTAGGTAATGGTTTAATGTCAAGTAAACACAGAAATATTGCAGAATCAACAACAATACATAGATCATATAAAATTCGGATAGTCTCATGTATTCTTCTCCCTTTTAACGCTCCTTTGTTTCTCCTACATTTTGAGTCTCCTTTGTTTCTCTTCTACTATAGTCTCTGATTTTTCACAATCTGTCATTTGATTTCAGTTTCTCTCTAGCTGCTTTTCCCATAGTCACATGGCATGTACCTGATTGGTGGTTTACGTAGTCAGTGTCTAAGGGATAGGGAAATACCATGGGCACAGTTGACTTGCATGAACATGAGAGCATACCCTTTAATTTACCAGAAAGCACGAAGGTGTTGTACAAGAGAATGTAACATGTTTCACTTTAACCATCTCTTCCGTAGTGCAGTAATCTGGATGAAGCAAAACTTAAGGAGAAGGGTCGTCTTTTCCGCGATTCCTTTCTTGCTAAGGTTTGTGTAACTGATCTTGACTTACATTTGGAAGTTTTTCTTTTCAAATTTAAGTAAATGTCATATTTGCTCAGAAATGCAAGAGTACTATATTAATTTTTTAAGCACACTGCCAACTAAGTTTGATGGGAATTCTATTATTATGTTTTCTATCTCAGTTACTGTTTATTGTGTATTTACTTCGATTTTGATGTCACCAACTGTAAGTTACAAGAAATATGCTTCAGTGCTTATGTATGCACAATTCTAGCACCATTGACTGCAGATTTTAATTAAATATGGGTCTTCTTGTTCCAGCTATCATTGCTTTTGAAGGGAACTGTTGTAGCTCCGCCTGAACGATTTGGTAAGACTCAAGAGGCAAAAATGGATTTCTGGATGAATTAGTTTGTTCCACTAGAATGTAAATAAGGGTGTAATCTTTGCAGGCCTTAAAGTTCTGCTTAGTTATTCTGTCCTGAACTGGAAAATATTTTGTAGGAGAGACCCTGCAAGATGAGCGAGTTCATGGAGGAGCATTTTTAGGCCCTGATGGTGTTCAGATCCCTTACAAACTGATGCCTGTAAGTGTTATCATGCAGATAGTGTTCTAGATATAGGTACTGAGTCATGAAGAATTCCATCTTTGAAACTTTGGTAGAAAACAGTTTGTAAACACTTGTGCAAGACATTTAAAGAATAGCAATAATGTTAAATTTTATTCAATGCCAAATTCTGATTTCTGTTCTCAATATTTTTACACTCAGAAATTATAAACATAAATACTTGATATTCTTAACCAATAATGCAGTGGAATAAACAGGAAATCAATCACACACTTGACACAGTTATTTACCCTAGAAAACCCCATAGGGGAAAAACCAGCATTTGAATGTTCTTCTTTATAAATCTTGGCTCGTAGAGAAAATCATAAATTTACAATCAAGAAATTGACACTAGAGAAATCACCCACAAGGCAAATCAGCCCTGTGTCACCGTGTACTACTACCTACGTCACCCACATGGCCTTGCATCAACCTCATGTCACCCGTATGACTGCTTGCATCACCGGATTGACCCCTGCGTCAGCTCGTATGGACTCTGCATCACATGGTCGATCCTCTGTGTCACTCGTACGACCCTCTGTGTCACGGTACAGATCATTGTGTCACTCGTACGAATTGGCTCTCTTGGGGTCGACCTCTCTTTCTCTTGGTTAGATGTTCTCTCCTCTCTTCTCTTAAGCTACTGAGTCTCTCACTCTTACCTTCAGAAGATCTCTCTCTAAAATGTGTGATCTTTTGTGTCTTTCTCTTCTCCTTAGGCTTTCTTTTATAGCATCTCAATGATTGAAACCCTAATCCCCAATCTCCAAAGTGATGAATGGTCGTGATTAGATCTTGAGCCTCACTTAAGATCAACAGCTGTGATCTTAACTTCACTTTTAGTCATCAGCCAACATTAAGTTAATTAATGTGCATTTCCTAAGTTAGAGTTAAGAAAGAGATGTAAAAGGCACTTACTTAATAAAGCAAGTACCTAGAGAGGTAATTTGGACAACTCTTACATGCTGAACACATAGCCTATGTAGAAGCATATGTCCAAGCTATAATCATCAACACTCCCTCCTAGAAAGGAAGGTGTTATGCACCACTCCCAACTTATCCCTGAAGTACACAAACTTGCCCTTCATTAAAGCCTTAATGAGAATATACGCAACTTCCTCATCTGTGGAAATATACTGAAGCTTCACATCTCCCCTCTAAACTCTGTCCTCGATGAAGTGATATTTGGTCTCTGTGTTTGGACCTATCATGAAACATTGGATTCTTTGAGATTTATGCAACTCTAATTGTCACAGTGGATCATCGTAGGATCCAACTCCAGACCAAATAACCATGTGAGCATCTTGTGAAGCCAAATGGCTTCACAACTCACCAAACTCATTGCCATGTACTCGACCTCCGTTGAACTAAGTGACATTGACGTCTGCTTCCTGCTAAACCATGAAATCATTGTTGATCCCAAGTTGAAGCAACACCTTGAGGTGCTTTTCTTGTCCACTACACTTTTTGCCCAGTTTGAGTCTGTATAGCCTTGTAACTGCACTCCATCGCTCCTGACATACCTCAGTCCATACTCCATTGTACCTCGTAGATACCTCAACACATGCTTCGTTGCGACCAAATGCACTCTCCTCAGCCCCACCATAAACTAGCTCAGGGTATTCACAAATCACAACAATGCATATATTTGGCCTAGTGTTGACTAGATACATCAACGAACCAATCATCTGCCTATACAATGTAGGATCCACCAACTCTTACTCAGAAGCATCTAGCTTCTTTAGATTGGTGATCATAGGTGTAGACATAGGCTTGCAATCCTTCATATTGAATCTCGTCAGAATATCGACTGCGTATTTTCCTTGTCCCAGGAAAATCTCACCTATCTATTGCCACACCTCCAATCCTAAAAAGTAGTGCATCATGCGATGACCTTCATCTCAAAATCCAAAGCTAGATCTCTCTTGCACATCTCAATGAGCTTCTTTGACCCAGTAAGAAACATATCATCTACATAAAGTACCAACATGAGTGTATCATCACCAACAAGTGTAAAATACAAGTTGGGATCTGCCTCACTCTCGATGAATCCCATAGCCAACAAATACCCATCAATCCTCGAGTACCATGCCCTCGATGCCTGCTTGAGTCTGTATAATTCCTTCTTCAACCTGCATACATGAGAATCTCTCCCATGCACCTCAAATCCTTGTGGTTGCTCAATGTACACCTCTTCCTCAATCACTCCATTAAAGAAGCTTGTCTTCACATCCATCTGACGCATCCTCCACCCTATCTTTGAAACAATAGATATACCAACCTTGATATACCTGGCTGCTAGAGCAAATGTATCCTCATAGTCTAGTCCCTCCTTCTGGGAAAATCCTTTAGCCACAGACCTTGTCTTGTACTTCGCCACATTGCCATTCGCAACATGCTTGATCTTAAAGACCCATCTCGAACTCACCACAAATTTCCTTTTGGCCTTTGCACTATGTCCCATACATCATTCTTCATGATGGATGCATACTTCTCCATCATGGCATCCCTCCAAACTTGATGGCCTATTGCATCCTCAACACTGGTAGGCTCAGAACCAATGATGTCACTCATGAGTGCCATGTAACTTTTTCTTGGTGGTTTGATCTACCTAAAAGTACTCCGCCTCCACATGCTCTTGATCATCTCTTAGTGTCTGCTCTAGCCATCTCTACCTCCTCTTGACAGAAGTAGAAGGAGCCTCCAACTCCTCTTGATTTGAAGATTGAGTCCATGTGCATGTTGGTGCTAGTCTTTCCTCAACCTTTGGATCCTCTCGCTCCTCATCCTTTTCCCTTGCTAGAAATGTCTTATGTGACTTCCCAAGGCTCGATTCTCATCAAACCGAACATCCCTTCTCACCATTGTCTTCCCTAATGCAGGAATGTATACCCTGTATGTCTTTGAAGTTTCAATATATCCCACAAAAATACCCTTCTTTGTTGAAGGTTCCAACTAATTCCTCTTCTCTGATCGTATATGCACATACATTGAACATCCAAAGATATGAAAGTGACAAATTTATGGTCTCACTCCTGTGAATTCCTCCTTAAGAGTCTTGTCTCCCAAGACCTTATGCAGACACTTGTTCTGAATGTACACTGCCGTGTTGCATGCTTTTTCCTAGAGAAACATGGGAAAATCTTGATCATGGATCATTGCCTTGGAATCTCTAATGATGGCCTTGTTCTTCCTCTTTGCAACCCCATTCTGCTGCGGGTTGTAAGGTACTTCTAGTTCTTTCTTAATTCCATCCTCCTTGTAGAAATCCTTGAACTTGTTACCTATATACTCACCTCCATTATTTGTACTTAGAACTTTGATCTTCCTCTCTGTTTGGTTCTCTACAAGAGCCTTGAACTCCCGAAACCGATTGAATACCTCATCCTTGGTCTTCATAAAGTAGATCCACGTCCTCTAGGAGAAATCATCTATGAAGGTCAAGGATGACACTGACATATGCCCACATATGTCTGAATGCACCAGATCCAATATCCCCTTGGACCTGCTATCACTGCTAGGAAAGTTTGTCTTGGCATACTTGCCAAGTGCACATCCCCTGCACACACCTTGCTGCTCCACACTGAACTTTGGAAGACTAGTGTTATATAAATAAAAATATAACATAACATATATATATATATATATATATATTGAACTTTGGAAGACTAGTGTTATATAAATAAAAATATAACATAATATATATAATATATAATATCATCAATATTAATACTAATGATTAATTAATTAATTTAAATTAAAAGACATGCCTCTTAGTAAAGGCACGGTGGGATTATATAAGACCCATCATTGTAAATGGAATATCAATCACTTATCAACTTATCTACTATGAAACCAGATTCGTCCAAAAGGGCCTGCGTGTCCCGTGTCGGACACGGACACGTTGACAGAGCGTGTTCGACACGTCTTTGTATCGTGTCCTGTTTTCGGACACGCGTGTCTGAGGATTGTCAGTGCGTGTCCGGAAAACAGGACACGTTATCCACTAAAAAAACGCCCATAATTGCTTTAAATCAAAATTTTCACTTTCTTTTTATCATTTGCAAGTGTGGAGAGGGTTCTAAAGTGTGTTTGGTGTGCATGTGAAGAAGATTTGAAGGATTTAAATGTGTAATTACTAATGTTAAATGTGCATTGATTTTGATTTCTATTGAATATTTGTAAAAATTTGGATCTATATGTCTATATTTTTAATATATATATATATATATATATATATATATATATAACGTGTCTTACGTGTCCTGATTCCGGGGGTCACTGTGCCCGTGTCGGACACTCGAATCCCTGTGTCCTTCGTGTCCCCGTGTTAGGTGACTTAGCTTATCTATTATGCATATATTTATCCATTTATGGAGTTTCTATCCTATTTACGTTGGATTTTCCTATAGAAACAATATTTTATACTGTTCCAGTGGAATCAGAGCTAGTTTTGATTCCAGGCCTTGGCCACACCCTCTATTAGACCTTGATAAACATTTCAGAGTTTTTCTGAATCCAGGTCTTTGACCAAGATTTAAAAAAAAAAAAAATAGTTCCTTGGCCATTATCCAAAATCTTGTTAAAGAAAAAGATTATTCTGCTGCATACTTAAGGAAATCAAAGATCAAAAAGAAGAAAAGGAAAAAAAGAATAGGACCTTGTCTTCAAAAAAAAAAGAAAAAAAAGGTAAAAATAAAACCCCCCAAAACAGAGGTAAAAAGTAAACCCCCCCCAAAAAAGAAGTAAAAAGTAAAACAAAAAAATAGTAAAAAGTAAAACCACACCTGGTTTCTTAATAAGTGGGTTTGGGTTTATTCTCCAACAACAAACAAAAAGTGAGATTTGAACTTAGGTGGAGAAGGTAACACTCATTCCTTCCAACCACCCAATCTACACCATTTAACAAAACTTAAAGGGAAAAAAAATCTAGAAGTGCATAATAATTGCTACTAAGAAGCAATTATTAATAAATAATATTAGTATTTAATATTTAATAATTGTAATAAATTACAATTATTATATACAAACAGAAAAGAGAACAAATCAAAATCAGGAAAGAAGATAGCAAAAATGAAAGAGACAGATTTTAATAAAACAGAGAAAAGATTTCTCAATGTTCCGACAAAGTACCGATGGCGATGCTGAAAGTTAATGGGATATTTGATGAAAGTCCAATTACCATCGCTATTTGTCCATCCGACAAGGAAAATGTTATAAACATTGGTGTCGCAAATCAAGTACAAGTTCAAGAATCAATGAAGAATGAGTCGAATGAAGATCAAATAGAAGTACCATTACAAATCGATGATTATCATTTTGCAGCTCAATTCATCGTCGCAACTATAGACGACTATCTCATCAACATAATGTTGGGTCATAACTGGTTGGAAACACTAGGAACATTCTCCGTCAATGCAAAAAAGAAGTGCATCACTTTTTTTCATGAGAAGAAGAAAATAACACTACAGGATTTCTTTGTGGTAGTTCTCGTATCGCAAACTACAAACGAAGAATCAACTGATGGATGATATGAAGAGTTAGAAGAAGAAATAGAGATTTTAAACAAACTCATCATGGACAAAGACAATGAGTTAGAGCACGTCCAGAGAAAGAGAGAAAATCAAGAATTCGAGTTATGTCAACATCAACAACAAAAGCAAAAACTCCAACAACAATATGACGACATTAAGAAGACACATAAGTTGGAAATTACAAAAAACAACAAGGTGTTATAAAGCAATACCGAAGAACTTTTCGATTACGAAATCATAACAAAACATTAATTACGAAAATTAAAAAACGGAAACATAGTCGTGTTGCCGCCTAATTCACACTTTAAGACGCAGGAAAGTCACAACCTGCTATGTGTGTCCTTGGGGGCAAGCGAGAGCTGGGGACCACTGTCACCACA
>LPNX011028200.1:7847-71065 GCA_001517045.1 Pseudotsuga menziesii
CTACAAAAATTGTTATCCTAGAAGAAAACAATTTAAAACTGACATGATAATTCCTACTGTGCACTATAACATAAGTAGAGTATATGCATATGAACTGCTGGTTCAAGATAATACAAAAAACATAAAATAGGCAGTGAGAATCATTTTGGTTTGCTTGGGAACCCCACCGGCTGGGTGACTAAAAATTCTTCCATTGCATGAGTTGCTTCTCCTGGATGATCTTGGCAATGGCCGCACTGGTTCATCTGGACCATCTTTTGAAGGTATTCCTTGATGAAATTAACCATGCCCATCAACTCTCTAAGGTCTCCGTCGTGATCATCTATGCGAGAGTCATGCCATCTAATTTGGTAGGAAACATGTCAGAAACTAGATGTTTCACATCCAAAGTCGTCTCCCTCTTATCCAAGATACCCACGGAAACAAAATCTGTGAGCCTATGAATGTTGAGCTTGAGGTCATCCTGACCTGCCTTAAGGTTGGTGTACCTGGATCCCAAATCATTGCCTTCATTGAATTTCCTGCGAGCCGTGGAGTAACCTGTCGGGGAAATCTCTGTTAGAGGGTGTAATGTTATCTGCGGAAAGAGCCACTATGCAGAGTGGAGAGTTGTTAATGACTTTGGTCATAACTGTGGAAAAGGTTATAGCATACCTTTCTTCTTCTAACATCGAGAGAGCAGTGGGGGAGCCTACGCAGGAGAGCTTCACGCCTTCAATGAAAGGTTTTGAATGCAAGCTGAGGAGAGGAGGAGAGTTCATACAGAGCTCTACGTCGTCGATAGAAGGTTTTGACAACAAACACTAGAGCAGTGAGGAGTGCAAGAAGAGGCAGGATAAACCAACATTGCAAATCTCACTACCATCTAGCGAAGGGTCCAGATGAGGAGACTGAGGGGGAGAGGCATTCAATAGAAGACAGGAGTCCATGGCGCATGTGGAGGAGCTAGCGAAAAAGGATGGAGAGGACAGGAAGTCAAGGTAGGGAAGGGAGAGTATTAAGCTAGGAGAGGACAAGGAGTTAAGGGAGGGGAGGACGAGAGGACACACGTCGAGGTGAATTCCATGGATCCAACCAAGGAGGAGTGTGTTATTCAAGGAAACAAGACTTGCAAAGAGGAGGGTCAGGTGCATGAGAGGGAGGATCAAGAGCATGAAGGAGTTTCAAGAATACGTAGGGGATAAACTTAAGAGAAACCCCTTGATAATTGAATAACATAGAACCTTGGGGAAGAGAGGCCCCTTTATTGGCCAGGTTGGTTGTGAAGGCATTGTTCAATCTGAGAATATGGAAGAAGGAGGAGCAAGTGGGGAGGACTAGATGAGATATTTTGTCGTAGTACTTTATGTAATTGATGGATCCAGTGGAGTAACATGAGTGCATATTTAGGATGACGTGGCAGGATTTTCCAAAGACAGTGATATTTGAGATGGATCCTCAGTCTAGCAATTTAAGTCCTTGTAGGAGCGCCAACCATTCCACCTCATTGTTTGTCTTGTGTCCAAGGCCCCAAGAAAAGGTCTTAACTATTTGTCCTCCAGGGTCAAGGATGACCCCTCCCACACCTGCCTCCCCGGGGTTGCCTCTTGAGGCACCATCAAAGAAAAGAGAATGAGAATTCTGCTCTTGTCTCCATTAGGAAAAGCCATCAGGATTTTTCCTAATTTCCTAGGCATAGATGGCCTGGAGATGTTTGGACTGAGGGGAGCTCTGATGGGATATAAAATCATATATTCTATCTTTTGTTTAACAACTAGTTATTTTCACAAAACTAAGTGGTTGGTTGTGTCTATAGGCATTCACCGACCACTTTACTTGTGGTTGTACTAGTAATTACAACCATACATAAAGAACAAGTAACATATAGCTTGTTCATGGCACTTAAATTGTGGCTTGTCCATATTCATCAACAATAAGTTAAGTAACTATGCTAATAATATATACAATTAACATTGAACTACAAACCCTATTTGGTATATGGGTACCTATGGTGGTTTTGAACTAGCAACTTAGTATCTAGGTACCTGTGGTGGTTTTGAACTAGCAACTTAGTATTTGGGTACCTGTGGTGGTTTTGAACTAGCTACTTTCAGACAGTAAGAGGGCGGATTTGCTCACCTCGATTATACCACTCTAAGTGTCACACGCCCCAATTTTGCAAAACAATTTTATATTATTTGAGGAACAATATGTTAAATTTTATGCTAAGTTTTAATTGATGACCCAGTGGGGTCAAGGATATTTAATGTAAATTCTGAATATTTTATTTATAAATAAATAAAGGAGGAGACAACAACTTAGGAGAGCTATTAAAAGAGTGTTACTGGTCAAATTGGTGGAGGAGACTGGGTGGAGAGCAAACTGACATGTGGTAGCATCCTCAAACCACTTCCAACTGTTGCAGGTGGCAACCTACCTACATTTGTGGTCATGATTCCCCAAGAAAGTGGAATTAGAGCAGGTGGCTCAATTAATGAAAACTGACCCAAAAGACCTAGGCAATCTTTATAAAAATTCCCATTGAAGAGAGTTGAGGCTGCTCATTCTAGAGAAGTGATCATTCAGGGTGAATGAATGTACTTCAGAGAAATTCAATGGAGGGGAAATCTGGAAAGTGTTTGAGGGGATAACTGCTGATTGATCTAGTTGCATCTTTTAAGCTGAAGATCATACTGCTGAGAGCAGAGTGTTTTATTGAGGTGTTGAACTAGTCAGTTGACAGAGGGTTCTACTATTTGCATTCTCCACCAGTTCTCAGCCAAGAAGACCAAGAACAAGCTCGGGGGTCCTGAGGAAGCGTTGTTTGAGCGCTCTCCAAGAGTTTGGTAGGGAGGAACGACCTCCTAAAGTTGTTGTTGTCTTGTCATCAACAAGTTCTATGTTATTTTATTTATTGTTCAAGTTAAATAAATCTTAGTTTAACTGCTATATGATTGTTAAAAGTTCAGAGTTTGTTAAATGTTAGATTTAGTATTCTTATTAGATTGTTATAGAAATGAAACTGGCTTAGAGAATAGTGAAATAGAATGAAAATAAATTTCTAAATTGTGTTTTTCCCCACCTGGAAACCAGGTCGTACTCTAGCACGGTTAGAATGCTTTAAGTAAATGAAAGAATTCTTAAGAGAATGAAAATAGTAGATAGGATTTTGTATCTGTAGATAGCAAAGTAATATTTGTTTCAATATTTAAAATATAATGAAAAACAGTATTATGGTTTATTTGTGCTTACTGTTTTACTTAATATAACTGATTAAAAATGCAGGAAAAGTAATAGTAAACTATACTAGAGTTACAGTAATAGTATACTGATACCAATAAAAGTTTATAGAAGATAACAGTTTAGTATTTACACAAGTTATTAACCACACAATATATCTTATAAACTATTTACTAAATTCGAAACTATTATTTAATACAAACCAGATTAGGGTTATGTTTATAGTCCCTTTATTTATGAAAAATAAACAGAGTTACAGAGTTAACCTCCTATTTCTTACAGAGCTCGGAATAATTCTAAATTACAGAACAGTAAATAAGAATAAATGTAAATGTAAACATTAAACTAAATAAAACTAAGAATGGCATAAATAGGAGCTAATTATTTTAAACAAACAGGCTTATAACCTGTGAAAGAAGAATCTGAGGGTCAAAACCCTAGCAACTATTTTATCCTGTTATAAATCAATATATTTAAAGTTTTAACCATTTATTTTTTTTTACTGTGTAAATAAACTTAACAAGAAGACTATAAATCATGCCATGGACTGTTTACAGTCTTTAATTGAAAATAAAACATCCTTTATAAACTGTATAATAAACACTTAATTTACAAGTTTACATAACCATGGCGAAAACGAGACAGAGCTCGAAGTTTAACAAAAATCTTTCTTAAAAACCAACTGTACTATTACATTGTCGGGTCGTAAGGCTTTAAACTTAAAATAAATACATATCACGGCTCAAGGCCGGCATTTACCCAGCATGATAGCAAGGGTTTGCAAGTAAAAACTCGAAAGCAACATCATATTAAAATCCCTTAACTAACGAGAAACCGAAACAGGCTTCCAAGCACTGTGTGTCTCTCTCAACAACCCTCATTGCAAGTAGGGTAAAAACCCGTGTTTGAAATCAGGGCTTACCGGTTGGGCCACGAGTCCACTGAAGCCGACCATCGTTTTTTTTTACCGAAGCTTGGAGCTGTCATGGGTTCCTGTAAATAGCACGAGACGGAGCATTAGTTTAATGCTCAGCTTAGAAGTTTAAAAACCTAACTGTATTAATAATTTGACAAAGGGTTTCCATATTAAAAACTGAATTATCTTTACCTGTAAGCAAGAAGAGTAATCGAGCAACAAAGAAGTTGTCACCAGGTTAAGCAAATTATCCATAGGAGTATTCAAACCACTGCGCCAACCCTGGAGGGAAGACGGTGTCAACAAGCTTAAAAACTTCACCAAGTCATGACGAGCCACGAGAAGACAGGATTGAAACCATGGATAGGCCGAGAGCCAAACACAACAACCAAAAACTACTCGTGCAGTGAGACTCACAACCACGAAGTTCTGGATTCTAAGACTGAGAAACAAGTCTACAACAACAACAAACTCAAGCCACGGAGCAAGCAAGCAAAGGAACAACCTCTCATGGCTGTCAAGAAAAATACACAGAGCAGCCCGCAGGCCAGCGAAACCCTCAGAGTAAAAATGGCAGGCGAATAGGGTTTTCCAGCCTTTCAAGTCACCAATGCATGGACGAGAGCAGACCACGTGCCCTCCAAATCTTTCAACCATGTGAGGGTTTGTCTATAGTTTTTCTGTGTTCCAATAATCAACTTATTATTACAATGATCAATAAACAAATTATGCACACGACTATGGAGTGTATATATATCCGTTAATGAAATAATAAATGATGGTATCGAGGTTGATGTTAATTGTTAAACAATGATTTTATAACGTTGACCTTGTCATTGGTACAATCCCAAAGTCGACCATAGAGTAAAACATTCCAAATATTGATTTGTATAATTACTTGCAAAATGACTTTAGATAATTACATATTATTCAAAGTACAAACCATATCATTTGCTATCGATGGTTTAAGATTAGTTATAGTTGTTAATAACTATTATATGTCATTTGACTATAGAGTAAAGGAGTTTGAACCATGTTAAATAAACAATCATGAAGCTCGACCTGGGTATAAGCTTTTACAAATAATATTGTGTATGCTCAACTTGCCAATGACAATAATAATGAATCCTTTCATTATTCACAAAGACAGTTTTGATTGTTTATGTTTACTTGGCTCTAGCATAGTATAAGAATCTTTGTCATATTGTTTCACTTGATATAGACCTCAGATTAGAAGTTTTAGGTAGTAAAATCTACCATAGTAGTTATTATAACCTACTTCTTATTATAAGTGAGGCAACATTATGATAGTAATTTTACTATGATGTAAACCATGTACAAGGTTTATAATTTATAGGAATAACACTAATAATGTATTTATCTATGATTTAGACTTTATTAAAGTGGTAGTAGGTAATATTCCATCTTAGGATGATGTATCTAGTTACAAGAATAAAACTGTTAATGTCATGGAGTTTCTAGGTAGAAGATTTCTACAGGATGCATGTAACAATTATATTGGAACATTATAAAATAAGGGATAATGTATATAGTTACAATAATACTAGCAGCAAGGCAATAGTTTAAGTACTGAAGTCTATAACTTGAAGTTTAGCTTACTTACATACAAACAATAGCTTAATAACTCCCATGGCTAGCAAGAAAATGACAAAATAGAAACATGTACTCTAATGGAAATCTTTACTATCGATATTGATAGGAATAATTTCATGAATAAGAGATAGTACATTTAAACATAACATTAGTGATATAAGCATGTTAAAATAGAAGTAAATGTATGACGAAGAACATGAGCTCTAAGCTCACAGTAAGTATCTTTTGTTTCGCTAAGTATAATAAAGATAATTATCTTTATAGCTAAACTTTGAATACTATCTTAGAAACAAAAAAATTTAGGAGACAAATTACTTTACCTCATCAAAGCTTGCTTGAGAATAAACAATTTATTTACTAGCATATTAACGTGCAAACAAAAATACTTCTTGCTACCTTATGAATTAAACTCCTACTTGATCGATCGTTACCTGTTGAACCTGTAAGAACCAGCAGTCCATCTGCGTTAGCATAACATTAAGTAAGCCCAAGTTTTCAAAGATAGATTTCACCTACTTGCCAAAAAGTAGCATTATCAGTAAGGCTAAAAGAAATCTGGATGCAGGTCATTCTTATATACTTTATGGAAATGAAAGCTATATTAATAATTGTGTTATGAAACTAATTAATATTAATTGTTAAACTATTTCATTTTCCACTAATCGCTAGCAGTTAGTAAACTGCGTTATCAAACATTTTATGTTATCTTAAAAAATTTTAATTTTAATGAAATTTTGGGGTTATGACACTAAGTAACTTAACAAATATGCCTTTCCCAGCGGACTTCCATGCAACAGGAAAACACAAACACATGGTTCCAATCAATCCGGTTGGACATCAATTCAAAGACAATAATGTAGGGTACTATTTGCTCTTTAGAAACTATGTGGAAAAGAAGATTTATAAGTTAAGTGGAGCTGGTGAAGAATCAAACATGGTTGGACATCAGCTCAAAAACAATAACGTAAAATAAAGAACCGTCTGATTTTTAGAAACACTATGACAAATATGATTTATAAGCAAAGTGGAGTAAGGAGGGGTTGAGGTTATGAGTCACTCCTAGGTTTTAGGATTGATTTGATGGAAGCACAGGTTGAATCTGTGGTGGAGATTGAGACCAATTCTTAGTGCTCAAATTGAATCTTTGTGGTTGAGATTGAGACCAATTCTTAGTTTTCACTATAGCAGTTGACAAGTGAACTAAGTGAAAACTAATAAAACAACATGTTTTAATAAACTATAAACAAAACAAAAAAATTATAGCATAAGATAATAATTTTTTTAATAAAACAAACATAGGTTAATCTTTAAATAATTAATAGAATAACATACATTAGAAAAACTAATAAATAGTAATTTAAATAAAACATTTTGTAAACACATAAGATAATAATATATTAATATTAAAGAATATTAAGAAAATAGTAAATAATAAATTTATAAACATTTATAAATAAAATGAAGTAAAACTAATTAAAATACAATGAATCAACAAAACTTAATTTCTAACCTAAAAGACTATAGGGTCGACTACTTATGGACTATTCCATATTTATATGGATTGGAGATTTAAAGATCATCCCAGGCATCGATAATGTCTTGAAGATGAGCCAAGGATGGCTCGAAACGTAGACACTAAACCATCACCTACCGCATACTCTCCATAAGAATCCATTAATTAAGAATTTAGTATAACGATTGACAAATGAACTAAGTGAAACAATCTTGTGGTGCGTTTCAAAGTGATTACAACAAATAATAATAAGTAAAGTGAACATTTGAATATGGTTTTGAGTAAAAACAATAAGGAAGGGTCCTATCTTTAGAAATATATGATCGAGTATGTGATGCTTCTATAATTGATGCATCCCTTGAATCAGTTATTTGACTACCTAGAATGATCGGATGAGTCTCATGGAAGCGCTGAGGAAAGGGATATGCCATTCCCTGCTTTGGATAGATAATCAGAGCTCCATAAATTGTAGCTCTCAGCCAAGAACTATGTGCATGACACTAAAGAGTTCCTTCTTGATCTGCAATGGTGAATCTGTACGTGTAACTTCTTCCAGGGCGAATGGGGCATTAAGCTATGAACTCAGGTCCATCAGCCCATTTGGTAAATTCCATGCCTGCATGAGACAATTTTTTACAATAATTAGCATTGTCTTTAAAGTTGGCAATCTTAATATAAATCAAAATTCTTTGAAACTTATTTGTATAATGTTAAAATTGATCAATTTATTAAGATATATATGTTAAACTTCAACAGAAAGAAATCAATAACTTGTTTCTTCAGATGTGGAATACAATTTCTTATAAACATACTTAATACACCGATAGAATTCGAAGATAACATCCTAACCATTAAACCATAGATAAATTTCTACCATATTTAACAATTCCTTACAATACTCCCATATTGTTAAAATTGATCCATTCACCTATATAAAATGTTCTCAAATCATTCAATTTAGAAACTCGAAGGAGAAAAACGAACCAATGAATGGTGACTTCGTACTGCGCATAGTTAAGAACTGTCACTAAAAGAGTATCCCTAGTTGTGACAATAAGAGTTGGGCCTGGAAATTGTCTAGTCACTATGATTATATTATGCGACTGGCATAGTCTCGTCACAGGCTTGGCTCTAACCTAAAGACCATATCGACATATATGAATACTATATGAATACTAATGGCTTCTACTTGATACAAATATTCATAATCTTAAAAAAGAGAAAAGTAGATGTAAATGGCATTACAACAATAGAAATTCATGGAGCTTTATGATTGAAAGGCATACAACAAAAGTGTAGCTACAGAGATCTGACAGGGTTTTAGTGAACCAGACACTTAGGCCTAAGAACAACCAAAAGAACCTTCCCGAATATGATGTCAACATGATATGAAACATTGATTTTACTGTGTTAAAATCAAGAACACAACTGTCTGATGAGCCTTATGCAATTAATTTAAATGCTTTCTCCCTTCCAGAAAATCTCTCATTGTACAAACTAAACTGTTACTGGTGCTTCCGATCTGACTTGACGTCCATGGATTTCTCCAGCTGTGATAGAGGAACACCAATTCAATCAAGCAGAAGAAAAAAACAACAGAGGCATTGGAATTATCAGATAATGGTGATACTGATTTGGTGCGAATGTGAGAAAAATATTGACCAGTACATGTAGTGTGTCGTTGCATTTGCAACGCTCGTCATGGAAAATAAAAAAAATTAGAGCCTGTTTTTGCCAGATAAAGTTCTGGCTTGTTCGACATTTTCTTTGAGTGTTGAATGCTCTCAGTGAAAACAAGTAGAGTTGTTAAGCCACTCTTCATGTAACATAAATAAACATTTTTTTGAATCAGACAACCACATTTGTGCCTAACCGCGTTCCAATTGGAGAAAAGAAGCTATTTGGAAAGAAAAAAAATTCTAATTTTAATTGGTTTTGCAATCCCAAAAAACGTTCCAATGTCGATGACCAAATAATTTTTTTTCTAATAATGAATGTCGTTAATGCAAAGGGAAAAGATCAATCAACAGCCTAAAGCTAATGGGGCTTCATGCTCTTCCATAAAATTCTTTACCATTGCCTCTTCACAGCCTCTGCTTTGAAATTAATTTCCCATATATTCTGCTTCGATTTACAAATCTCACCTATAACCACCGATTGAATGAATGTTCAGCCACTAAACATGGAAATCCAGGCTAGTATAATGAGCACATTGTTCCATAGACATTGTATTTGAGTAAGCAAATGCCTAAGAGTAATTACAAGTTTGAATCGACATCTCTGATGCTTTAGAATAAGGAACATTAAATGTGATTCATGTAACCCTAAATCATACAGAGTACAGATCTAGGACGGGCCTCGTATCATTTTTTAAAATTTCAATGCAAATTAACGCAACAATTACATATGCGATGGATGAAAGGAACAAACATTATGCTTATGTTATCCTGCTATGTGATGGATGAAAGGAACAAACATTATGCTTATGTTATCCCGCCGCTTGGGAGGGGACTCCAGAGGTGTGAGGTCAGTTCCTCCCATCCAACAAGGAGTGTCCAAAATAGAAAAACCACAAAAAAGTAAATATCTTTGATGAGGAATCCTTATCTCCCTTGCCTTTAATGCATTGGCATATAAAATTTAATACAGTAGCAAATAAATCATTTCTTGCATGTTAAAATGCAGACAGAGTGTTTCTTGCACATTAAATGCAAAAGTATTCAATGGGCACAATGATTTGAATTTATTTAACCCATTTTACAAGTTACGGAACCTCAAACCCAACCATTCATGCAAATAAGCTGCAAAAACAATATGTTAGTGGGATGCCATACAACCATTCCAAATTTCAAGATTGACATCGTTGCCATACAACCATTCCAAATTTCGAGATTAAAATCACTGCCATACAACCATTCCAAATTTCAAGATTGTCATCCCAACTTGCCAGCCATAAATAGTTTAATAATTACTTGCATAAATATTTTCGCAAGCTCCGCTGTCGAAGTGGGAAGGCATTCCCAAGACAGATTCAACCCAATCAAATCTTAACAAATTGACATTATTTAAAAAATTCATATAAATAATTATTTTGAACTATAAACAAACTACCCAAAACTATTGACTGAGGAAAAATTTATAGACATTGTGAGCAAATTAATAGGAGGTGAACAATTTATATATATCCTTGTCGGAGACATAATAAGTTATGTTATATTGAGTGAGTTAGTTTGAACCATTATTGTTGTGAATTGTTTGATTAAGCAAATGGTTTATATCATACCATCCTTAAAATGAATGGGAAGAAAGTTCTAGAATGTAGTTTTATTATAAATATTTTTAAAAATAGAGTGAATGGTTTTGTAAGTTAGACATTTCAAACAAAATTGTTATTATGCTTTTACACTATTCAATTTACAAAATTAATGAAATTCCCTCTAAAAATATAGAGTTAATGTTTTTTTAAGATAGACATTTCAAAAAAGTGTATGCCTTCACACTATTCAATTCATAAAATTTACAAACTCCTTCGTGAAATAGGTTGTTTAGGTCTTATCCAAACCATGTTTCACTATGAAATCTTAAAAAATTATGTGTATGAATTAACAAAAAGAAAAATACACGAATAACTTTTATATATATATATATATATTCTTAATTAAAAACAAAAAAACATAACTAATAATCTTATTTCTTATTACTTATTATAAATTACAAATACAAAAATTTAAACTTAAAGAAATATATCTATGTTTATAGAAAGAAAGGGATAATTTCAAAACACTTCAACTTCAAACTCCCCTCAAACTCATGGTTAAAAAACACTACCACCATCATTACAATTTTTAAATCATTCTCCTTTGTGTCTAACATTTATTTGAACTTCTGGATTGTTTTTTTTGAAAATAATTACAACGCTGAAACTTTTTTGCTGCGATTGGGAGCGTTGATCTCTCCTTGGAAATCACGAGCCTTCTCTTGGGCGTCCAGACTCTTGAGGCTGCTGCGTGCTAGGATCATCAGGCCGTAGCTGATCTCGAGGCAAGCCAGATCTGCGTGGGCCTCTCAGGAAGCTACCAGGTCTGCGTGGGCCTCTCTGGCCGTAGCTGATCTGTGCAAGGAAGCAGGATGAGCTGATTGGCTCTCTGGTGTGGAAGGCAGATGGCGTCAGAGGGGGATAGAGATCCACCCATTGAGAGCTCAGATGCATTCAATCGGCTTATAGCCTCTCAAGCACCGAGATCTGGTAAAGGGGAACCACCGAAATTCGTCAAAAGAATCGAAGATGTGCCAGAAGTGGCCCTACCTCTGGAAGAAACCATCAGGGTCGCCCTCTCTCTGGCAGACCGAGCCCTGATCGGTCAATTCACAGGGCTTTGGCCCTCGCCAAAGACAACTGATAACTGGATCCAGCGAAATTGGAGGCCACTAATCTCAAAAAATGTGGCTTCATACTCCGTCGGCAGGGGTTACTTCCTATTCGATTTTGAATCCAAGGAGGATAAAGACCTAATCTTTAGAAACGGGCCTTATTTCATGGGGCCGCAAGGCCTGTACCTTAATGGATGGTCCCCAGACTTTGACCCTGAGGCGGACATCCCCAAAGTTGTCCCAGTCTGGGTCAAACTGCCAAACCTCCCTATGCATTGCTGGAATACCAAATCTCTCCGAGCCATTGGGAATGCCTTGGGAAGATACATGGACACGGCTAGCCCCAAGGACCAATATTCCTGCGCTCGCATCTGTGTGGAAGTGGACCTAGAAGCGGGACTCCCATAAGCCATCAAATTAACAGTAGGAAATTGGGCCCATATCCAAAAGCTAGATTACGAACAGCTCCCATTCAAATGCAGAGGCTGCCACGAATATGGGCACTTCATTCGAAACTGCCCCAAAAATCCTGAGCTCCATCAAAACAGGCCGGAGGGCTGGCAGAAGGTGAATAGGGTTAAATCCAAAAAACAACCTGTAGAGGAGCCAAAGAAAGATAAGGGGGTTGTATCCACTACACCCCTTGAAGGATCTCAAGAAATCCCTACTAAAAAAGTCATCATTGAAGTAAGGGACGAGACCAATGAACCAGAAGAGAAATCAAGTAATGGGGACAGCAAGGACCCTGAAGAAGCCATATCACAGCCCCAAAAGAAAGATCAAGAGGAAGACGTAACAACACTAAAAGCAGGAGACAGTATAGGGCAATCCGAGGAAGAGCCAGATCCAGAAACGGAAGAGGAAGAGGAGGAGGAAGGGGAAATCGAGCTATCTACCCCTAGGAAACCTAAATCCAAGGGAAGGAAAACTAATAAAGAAATACGGGATCAAGCTACCTACAAGGACAAGATGCTAGGGTCTCAGATAACCTTGGACAAGCTACTGACTAATCCTAGAAATACTCGTCAGAAAGGGCACACCCAGAAAGGGATGCCCACGTCAAACAAAAGTAAGTAATGAAGATACTATCCTGGAACTGCAGGGGTCTCGGTAGCAAGTCAAAAGAAGAAGCTATGACTGACTTAATATCCATCCATCAACCGGACATCTTGCTGATTCAGGAGACTAAAATGGAGGATGACACATTCCTCCAAGTTAGTACGAAATTCTGGAAAAAAAAAGGCAAAGCGGCATCAAGCTCAAGGGGCGCATCCGGCGGCATTGGCACCCTGTGGGATGATAAGAAGTATGAAGCCGTTGACATCAAGCACAACCCCTTCTGGATCCTCACCCAGTTGAGACATTTAGATACCAACAATCTGGTTAGTATCTTTAATATTTATGCTCCAAATTTATATGCTGAAAAAAAAACCTGCTGGACCCTCCTTCGTGAGGAAAGGAGAAATCTGGTGGGGAATATCATCCTGGCTGGGGATTTAAATGTCACCCTCAGTCTAGATGAGAAGAGAGGGGGCTCTCTAGTCAGAGACCCTATCAGAGAAATGGTGGATGACACCATTCTGGATTGGAATCTCTTGGATGTGAAACCTTCCTCCGGTAAATATACCTGGAATAATAAACGGACGGGGCCAGGGCACATAGCTGCCAGACTTGACCGCTTCTTGATCCAGGACTCTTTTCTTCTGCTTGGGCTGAATCTGTCCTCTAAAATATTGCCTTTTGGAGGCTCGGACCATAGGCCTATTCTGTTAGAGATGAAGAACCCCAAGAATTTGGGCCCGATACCGTTCAGGTTCAACTCACTGTGGGCCAACCGACCGGAGCTTCTCCAAATTGTCTCTAAGGCGTGGGCTCCCCCGGTCACTGGGTCCCCCTTCTTCGTTTGGGAGGAGAAGTTGAGACGCCTCAAGAAAGCTTTAAAAGCTTGGGCCAAATCGCTAATCCCTCTTGGCCAAGCCAAAATTCTTGCTGCCCACGCACTGGAATTGCATCAAGGCAAAATCGAGGATGGGAATGTGGACTATAACGACCTCCAACTGGAGTCCAAGCTCCATTCTGATCTCCATAAAGCATGCTGGGAGGAATCTGAATGGTGGAGGCAAAAAGCTAGGTGTAAATGGCTGAAAAATGGTGACAGAAACACCAGTTATTTCCATAAACAGGCAACGGCCAGACAGAATTTTAACTATGTTAATGAGATCCATACTCAGGCCACTTTGATTAATAATTTTGAGGACATTAAATCAGCAGCGACTAGCCACTTTCAAGACCTGTTCTCGGCTCATCCCATGCATGAAGACACTGATCTCTTAACTCTAGTCCCTAGAACAATGAAGCCAAAGGACAACGACTTGCTGATTAAGTCCATCATGCTGGAGGAAATCAAACAAGCAGTCGATGACATGGAAGAAGACCGAGCTCCGGGGCCAGACGGTTACACAGTCAACTTCATTAAAATCTGCTGGGATATAGTAAAACATGAGTTATTCAAAATGATCTCTAAATCTCAGAGGTGCAACAGAATTGGAGGAAGCACAAATTCAGCATTCTTGGCCCTCATCCCAAAAGAAAAGGATCCGAAGTCATTTGACAGATTCCGGCCAATATCCCTGTGCAATATAGGGTATAAAATTATTACCAAGATTATGGCCAGCAGACTAAAAAATATTCTGCCTTACCTTGTTTCGGAGAACCAAGGAGGATTTATTAAAGGCATAAAAATATGGGATAATATTATCCTAGTCCAAGAGGCTATCCATTCCAGCCTGCAGAATGGGGAAAAAGGAATGGTGGTTAAGCTAGACTTAGCCAATGCTTTCGACAGGGTCAACCACACTTTCTTATTCCAGGTAATGCAAAGGTACGGTTTCGCTCAAGAATTCATCAGTTGGGTCAAGGCCTGTATCAGTAAGCCTTGGATAGCCCCGCTGATCAACGGAAGAGCAGCCCCTTTCTTTCAAGCTTCGAGAGGTCTGAGGCAAGGGTGCCCTCTCTCACCCTTGCTTTATGCCATTCAGGCCTCTGTCCTTAGCTATCACTTGGAAAATGCCAGGCAGGAGATGGGCCTCCCAGGCATTAGAATGGCCAGAGGCACAAAAGACATTAACCATGCACAATTTGCGGATGATACTATCTTAATTGGAGGAGCCAGTCAAGTCATTGCTAGACGTTTCCATAATGAAATTACTCGCTACTGCCTCGCCTCTGGAAGTAAAATCAACTTCAGAAAGAGCCAAATCTATGGCTGGAATGTAAATCCCAGGGAAATGCTAGTGATCTCCCGGGCTCTCAATATGAAGGGTGTTGTCTCCTGGGAGTCTTTCAACTACTTAGGGGTGCCTATCTTTAAAGTCAAGCCCAATAGCTCAGCGTGGCAGCCCATAGTGGAAAAAATTAAAAGCAAAATCACAGGATGGGGGACAGCCTGGTTAAATCTGGCTGGTAAACTGATCTTAATTAAGGCAGTGTTGAACAGTTATCTGTTGTACCAGTGCTCTATGATCCTAGCTCCGGTTAAAATCATTTCTCAAATTGAAGGTATGTTTAGATCCTTTCTGTGGAAAGGTGGAGCTAACAAGAACAAAAAATTTGCACTGGTTAAGTGGGAAACCGTCAAAATGTCAAAGCAGGAGGGTGGTCTCCAAATCAGAGATTTAAGAGCTCAAAATCTTGCCATGGGATCCAAGCTGCTTTGGAGTATGCTAGCTCCCAATCCGTCATGGTGCAGCACTATGCTGAGATGTAAATACTTCCCAGGCCAACGAATGAGATGTATGGATGAAGACAGCCCTATTAATAACGGGTCAGCGATTTATAAACTATGCATGAAGGCGTTGCCTCAATTCAGGGAGGCGCTCTATTGGATCCCGGGCAATGGGCGTTCCATCAGTATCTGGAATGATGTAATTCTATCAAAAAATCCCCCTTAGCTACCACGATTTCAAGCCTGGATGGAGTCGCTGGGCCTGCTTACTCTTTGGAATATTTCCACCTGGGAGAGAGACGCCCCAAATCGCTGGGGAGGCTGGGCTGTTCCAGCATGCCCTGAAGAGCTGGAGGAAGACAGAAATAAGTTATTAATTCACTTGGCAGGGCTCGCCCCTCTGGCAAAAACCAAGAAAGACAGGCGTGGCTGGGGATCTGGAATTTACACAGCTCTTGCCGGTTATCAGAATTTTGCAGCCAGTTATAATGTCCCTGCAAATCCAAAGAAATGGAATACCTTATGGAACTGCAGCACGCTACCTAAGATTGATATATTTATATGGACTCTATTGCATGGAAAAATTCTCACGGGGGAAAATTTGATTAAAAAGGGATTTGCTGGGCCGTTCCGCTGCCCCCTTTGTGTAAAAGATTCTGAGAATATCAGTCACTTGTTTTTTAATTGTCCTTATGCAATATCAGTATGGACTGACGTGATAAAGAGCTGGGGAGTTGGACTGAAGTTACCGGTTAATATTCAGGACTGTTTCCTTAGCTGGAGTAATTTTTATCAAGGAGAGCTGACAAATAAAAAAGGATTGCAGGCCTGCTGGATGAAACTCCCCAAAGTCATTTGCTGGGGTCTCTGGATCGAAAGAAATCACAGAATTTTTAAAGACAAGCACCAACCAGCGTGGAAGACAGCCATAAAAATAAATGCTCTTTTAAAGGAGATCGTTAGAATTTCAAAAATCCCAAATAATAAAGGGAATTTGATGGACAATGAAAAAAGATTGATGCAAAGTCTTGACATTAAGACTGCAATTCATATGGTGGCTAATAAGGTGGAGGATTGGGAGATCAGGCTAGACACCTCACAGTTTGAGAATTGGCTAAAAGAGAGGAAAATTTTTAAACTATTCTTCGATGGAGTCTCCAAAGGGAATCCGGGAAGAGCGGGAGGAGGTGGAGTGATTTTTGACCCTGGAGGAAATAAGGAATCAGAATACTCCTGGAATATTAGCTATGATACCAATAATATGGCGGAAGCTTATGGGCTTTGGCAGGGTCTTAATCAGCTTAAGGTAATAGGCGCGGAAGAAGTTATAGTATTTGGAGATTCCAGAATAATTATTCAGGAGCTGAATGGGGGAAATAGGAGCAAGAATGAGCGCATTGCAAGACTGGTTAAGAGAATTAAGTCCAAGGCCAACACGTTCAGGAAAATCAAATTTTTCCATGTTCTTAGAAATCTTAATGATCTGGCGGACTCGGCGGCCAATAAATCCATAACTATTGGCCTTAATGAGCTATCTGTTAACTCAATTGTAACCATTGACATCCCTCCTTAGTTTGTTGTTGGCTTTATGCTTGGCACTGGTTGTGATTCTGGTTGGTTGATGTATTGGGTCCCTCTGTTCAGCACTTTCTTTACTGAGCTCTCCTCTTTAATATAACCGCTTCTGTTAAAAAAAAAAAAAACACTACCACCACTAGTCCTAAATATAAAAAAAAAAATTTATTATAATAATTATTTTCAAAATTGATAGATTCCAAAATAAAATAATATGCTATATCAATATATCAATATGTAATAAAAAAACAAACTCATGGTTAAAAAACACTACCACCAATCCTAAATATTAAAAAAACAGATTATTATAATAATTATTTTCAAAATTGATAGATTCCAAAATAAAATAATATGCTATATCAATATGCATGGACGACCATGCCCGAAAGAGCTTAGTAGAGAACTTGGTCTCGAACCTCTGCAAGTCAAATTGTTTCGGCAGCGCGAGAAAGGAAGGGCTACAGACGAATTGGAAACGAACAACAGTGAGGCAAAGAGACCCGGTAGGCGCCACGGTCCACACGGCAGCGACAGGAGGCATGACAGATGGCAATGTGATATTTTTTTAATTTTATTATTATGACGTCATCTTGCCACATGTCAACTCAAATCCAGATACCAAATCCCAAGGTTGACATCATCTTCTATCCACCAATCAGCTCTTTACAAAAATAGCTTTCTAACAAAATTTAAAAAAAATATTTTACAAACCCCTAAGTCATACTTTGCAAAACAGGTTTTGATTATTTATAATTGCCTCAAAATACACCAACTAATGCCAAAGTCAAAGGAGTTTGACTTGTGATCGATTACAAGGCAGGTATAATAATATGCTATATCAATATGTAATAAAAAAAATTAATTCAGTAATTATTTTTAAAATAGACCAATTTCAAAATAAATTATTAAAATAATAAATAAATAAATTATAAAAATCTCTGTTTCTTTTTTGAAAAAAAAGTGATATATTCATGATTATTTACCTACATTTTGTATGAATCTTCACTTTATAAATCAAAATATGTAATTATTTATTTAAGAACCCTCACATCACCAACACCAAAATGATGTTGAAACTTCACATTAAATAAATAATATTTTAGAGTAAATAATTTTAAAATAAAATAAAATATGGAAGAGTGAATAAACAACATAAATATAAAGCCTAATGTTGTTTTGATCCAAGAGACTACGTGTATAGGATCTAAAGCAATAGGATCCAAAGCATGTGAAATTTTCTTTAAAAAATTTTAATGGGCACAACGATCCAAATTTATTTAACCCATTTGACTAATTACAAAACCATAAACCCAACCAATCATGCACATAAGTTGCAAAAACAAGACCTTAGTGGGCTGCCATACAACCATTCCAAATTTCAAGATTCACATAGTTGCCATACAACCATTCCAAACTTCAAGATTCACATCCCAACATGCCAACCATTAATAGTTTAATAATTACTTGCAGAAATATTTTAGGAAGTTGTGCGGTGGAAATGGGAAGGCATTCTCGAGACATATTCAACCCAATCAAAACTTAACAAATTGACATTATTTAAAAAATTCATATAAATAATTCTTTTGAATTATATAAAAACCACCTTTTGAACTATACAGAAACCACCAAAAACTATTGACTAAAAAAAATGTATAAACACTATGAGCAAATTAATAAAGGATGAACTATTTATATATATCCCCTCTCAGAGACATAATAAAAAATATATATTATATTCCACAGATATTTTAAATTAGAATAAATATAAATGATAAAATTCACTTAATGATTCAATTAAAATTAAGGGATTTTATTAAGTATATAAGATTGTATTGACTAATTTTTTTATTTGAAACGCTAAGTAGATAAAATGTGCTTCTGTGAAAGTTTTGAATTGTCATTTTCATGTTGTGAAGGTTTTGAATCGTAGAAGCAAAAGATTTGTTTTTTCATTTCACATACAAACAAATGAAATTGGTGCACTTAATTTAGAAGCCCTAAATTTGACATGCTACTGGTAGATTGCAGGTGCATTATGGATTCTCGATGGCACCGTGATGGAGCACTAACTACAAAGAATTAGAGAAGACAATGGACGAAATATGGTTTATCCAAGGAAAGCCTCTCATTGAGAAAGAGTTTTGCTATTAAAAAGCAAAAAACATAGATTCTGATATTTGATTTATTAATCAAAATGTTTCATGGACATGTATTGAAGACATCTCTTTAAATCAATGTTGCTAAGGAAAAGAAGACATTATATATATTGAAAAAGTAAAAAAAAATTTAACTGTAACGGTTAATTTTTTTTGGAAAGATATCGATTGGGCCTTAGCCTAAACTATTAGAGTTACATGGAGTCTTAACTCACTTATCCCTGTTACAATCTCACTTGGCATTCCCGAAATTAGAAGCGAACCAGTTACAAAATACATATAATCAAAGAAGCTTCAATGTTCTTTCTGAATACTCCTTGTGTCAACTGCATCCCTCATTAGCTTTTGCATATGCTTCCATATTCAAACTATGAAGAATGTGAAAAAAGTTAGTAGAAGAGAAGGTATGCAATAACCCATGCAATAGGCAAGGAGTATTATTAAGAGTTGGATTGTTAAAACAATCCTCAGAATTTAGAATGTTTATTAAAAATTTTGAATCACCGAAGACTTGGAGGGCCATGGTTCCGTGATCCTGTGCAATCTGACATCCTTTGAAGAACCCAAGAATTTATGCCTGATTATTTGTATTCTATCCTAATCCCCAGCTGAAACTGCCTTTAGTTAGTCCATCATGAGAGTAAATCACCCAACTTGCACCTGAAATTCCTAGGTTTCCTTTTGAAGTGCTCTCAAAGAAGACCGTTACTTTTCCTTGTTTTCTCCACCAAACTTGGAATTCTACTTTGGTCATTCGTATTTTCCAAGCAGGGTTATGAATTGGAGGGGATAAATTCTTCTTCCTGTCCCGTATCAGCAGTGATCCCAGCCAACTTCTTTCTTCTAATGTAATTGAGATGTCTGGCTCAAAGGAGTAATTTCCTAGTGCTTCAATTAAAAGAGCATTGGCTTTGGCTACAACAGACAAAGAAGAATGCTCAGAATTGTTGAATATCAAATCATTTCTTGCCAACCACATCTTCCAGCAAATAAATTTGGGAATGGAGAGCCATACTTGATTCCACAGATTGTGACTGTTCAACCCTTGGATATCTTTGTTTTCCAAGTGGAGAAAAGAAGTAATGACAAAAATTTGAGCAGGAACAATTGCATTAAGTCTCTGAAGCACTAACACCCAAACTGATTGGGCAAAAACGCAGTCCACAAACATGTGATTTGAGTTTTCACAAGCTTCACGACACATGATACACCTGTGAGGGCCTAAAATTCCACATTTTACTAAATTTTCACGTGTCAAAACTCTTTTATGTAGGAGGACCCATGTGAAAAAATTGACCCTGGGTAACCCGTGAGCAACCCAAACGTGTTTCCAAATTGAGTTGTTCAGAATATGGGGGTGATCAGTTTGTAGTGAAACAAACCCAAGCACTGAGGTGTAAAATCATGTCCCCCCCGAGCTCCAACGATCAACTTCATGAATATTGACAGGAGCCATCCCCTTCAACGCGTCTAGAAGCATGTGTTTTTTATGAAGCAGATGAAGTGGGAGAGTTGGGAAAACCCACTCCGTCCTGTCCCCATTATTATCCCAAGAGGAGATATCAGAAAGCTTTAGCAATCCATGTTGCGTGAACGACTCACAGATAGGTAATAATTCAAATATATTTTCAAGGGGTAGATTGCCCATAATTTTATCAGACCAAATCAGAGTCTGTATGCCATTCCTAGGGACGCGACTTATTTGTCTTTGGAAGAATTCAAAACCTTGTCTATAGAGATTCCATAGTAGAGTACCTTTAGGAATGTTGTCGAGCTGAAGGTTTCTGAGTGAAGCATCGTTAAGATATTTTTTTTGAAGAAGCTAACTTATAGGATGAGAGCTGTTGCAATAGAGATTCCAAAGAATCTTACAACCTAAATCAAAATTGGCCATACATGGGTCTCAAATGTTAAGTCCACCTTCCAACATTGCTCTTTTCACAATATCCCATCTTACTAAATGAAATTTCCTCTGATTTTGTTTGCCATCCTACCACGAAAAGTCTCTGAATAGTTTTGAAACCTACTCCATGATTGCCTTTGGGGCAAGGAGGAAAGAATCCTAATAGATAGGAAATGAAGAAAGTATTGATTTTATGAGTATTAACTTTCTAGCATTGTTCAACCAATGCCCTCCCCATACTACTATCTTAGCTTTGATCTTATTAATAACTTCACTCCATAACGAAGATCTGTTGAAACCCAATGTTAAAGGTAATCCGAGATAGTTGATTTTATCCCAAGTAGCAAACCCAGAAAAACCCAAAAATCGAGCAATTCGAAGAATGTTCTATTCATCAGTGTTCCATCCGTAAACAACGCTTTTTCTTTTGTTGACCAATGCTCCTGAGATGTTGCAAAAGATTTGAAGAATCTCCTGAAAGGCCCTAGCAATTCTCAATGAAGCTCCTCCCAGAAGTAGGGAATCATCAACAAACAAATCATGGCTGATTGGATCAATTCCTTTCGTCGATTGGATGCCTGGGATTAACCCCACATTTCTTTCAGCAGTCAATTTGCTACTCAAAGAACCTACCAGCATAATATACAAAAAAGGAAATAGCGGGCAACCTTGCCTTATCCCCCTAGTTGCTTGAAAATATGAGGCAGGTCTCCCATTTACAAGTGGGGCTATCCATGGTTTATCAGTACAGGTTTTGATCAAATTAACAAATGTTGGATTGAACCCAAAAGAAAGTAAAAATTTATAAAGATAAGAGAGTTTTACTCGACCAAATGCATTAGACATGTCGAGTTTAATAAGCATCCCTTTCTCCTTCCTCTAAAAGCTAGAATACATGGCTTCCCGTACAAGTATCATGCTGTCAAAAATATGTCTCCCTTTGATGAAACCGCCTTGGATGGGAGAATTACGCTTATCTAATAGAGGTTTTATTCGGTTTGCAAGGAGTTTCGAGAGGATTTTGTAGGATGCATTGCATAATGAAATAGGCCTAAATCTATTAAAGGTAGCCGGATTCACTTCTTTGGGGATTAAGGCAAGAAAGGTGGAATTGGTGCTTCCTCCCACTTTGTTCTTTTGCTGGAAGGATTTGACCATTCTCAATAAATCAGTATTAATTTTGTTCCAACAAACTTTGTAGAAATGAAATGAAAATCCATCCGGGCTTGGAGCTTTATCGGATTCCATAGCCCACACAACATTGTTGATTTCCTCCTCATAAAAAGGCTTCATTAGATTTAGATTATTCTCCTCACTAACAAGAGAAGGCATATGAGAAAGAAAATTAGAAGTGAACTCCTCATTGCCAGTCCCATCCTCTATGAAAAGATGATGAAAGTAAGTATCATCTGCTTCTTTAACTTGGATAAAACCTTTAAAAACAGTCCCATCTACTAAGGTGATATCTGAAATATGATTTCGAGAGAGACGGGCTATGTACTGTCAATGGGAAAAAAAATTGTTACGATATCCATAATTTAGCCATAGACTTCGAGACTTAAGCCTCCAATATTCTTATTCATGTCTAAAGGATCTAAAGGAGACAAATTGGGCTACTTGCTCCTTCTCCAAAGCTTGTAAAGTTATGTCACTGCTCTCCATCTCTAGCTGTAAATTTGCTAACTGTTGCACAACCACTTTTCTCAAAGCAGTGGGAGAATTGGACGGAGATTTAACCCACTCCTTCAAGGCTAATTTGGCTGCTTTTAATTTCTGCTCCCAAACATAGCTAGGCAACCCAATGACTGAAGTGGCCCAAGCCTTATCTACAACTACAAAGAAACCATCCTGCTCAATCCATTGAGGGTTGAAATGAAACAAAATCAGGCCCAAGTTTTCTTCCTCAACTAGCTGCAAGAGGATGGCTTTGTTATCTGAGGTAAGTTTAGGAAGGATTTTGGAAGAAACTAATTTCTTATCCAATAAAAAGGAACTCTGTACTAAAAACCGGTTTAGACGGGCTGAAATGTGAGCAACTCCTGTTCTATTATTAGTCCATGTGTATAATCCCTTCTTGGGTTTAAAATTGATGAGATCCCATTGCTCTATCAAATCCTCAACAAAAGGAAGCAATTGATCTCGATTGGCGTTACCTCCTATTTTTTTCGTTGAGTCGAAAACAAGGTTTAGATCTCTAGCTATAATGATGTTTGAAGGAGAGGTGGATTCCATAAAATCATAAAGCATATGCCAATACTCTTTCTTCTTAAGAGGATGGACATGAACGTAAAGATTAAATAAGGCGATAGAAGTCTTATTTAATTTATAACAAAGCTCAGTAAAAATCCAATGTTGTGTTTCAAAAGAACATACCAGCTGAAACATTTCCTTTGACCAGACCATGGCAAGCCCTCCAGAGGAGCCCCTTGCACTTACAACCTTTTCTGAATTTAGTTTCCATTTAGTACGACTTAGATCAAGAAGAGTTCCCCCTTCAATTTTTGTTTCTTGAAGCACGAGGATATCTGGAGTTTCTATTTTCAAAAGATCTTAAACAACTTCAAGTTTCATAGAATTTCTCAAACCTCTGCAATTCCAAGAAACTATCTGCATCATTTATTAGGAATGGAAGTTGAAAGACCTCCCTTGGGTGGCCTTGCTCTGGTATTCCGTCTAATTGACATTTCTAAAGTGGTTTGGATTCTATCATTTTTTGCCTCTTCGCTTCTTACTCTCTTGCTTACTTGAGGGATTTCCTCCCTGCCTTTTTCGAGGTCTTTCAAATGTCTCATCTTCTGATGAGCCAAATGATTTTGGAGGTTTCTTCCTTATCTTATCAGCATAAGAGGGTGAAGAACCTCTAGTTGGGGAACCCAGGTGAGCTGGAATAATTTCTGCATTAACTTCCTCAATGGATGTAAAGAGAGACTGTTGATCCCTATCTTTGGCAGAGACAGGAGGATCTTCTAAAGTGCTAAGGGTTTCAAAAGGGTTCGAAGGTGCTTCTGCCCGAGAAGAAGCTGCAATCCCTTCCACCTGGGGCTAGTCTAAAATGTGTGCACTGGATCCTATTGAAGCCCCTTTAACTTTGGATTTGTTGGTTTTCTTTGTCGAAACCTATTTCTGAATCTTTGTCCATTGATCTCCTTTTGACTTCTTTGATTCATCCTCATCCTTCTTTTTGCAATGCCTCACAAAGTGGCCATATCCATGGCAATTCCTGCACTTAAATGACAATTGTTCATAGTCCAATTCTTGCACATGAGACCAATCTACCACTATTAAATTAATGGCTTCAAGAAGTCCTATTTCCATATCAACCTCTACACAAATTCTTGCACAACAGAATTGATCCTTCTCGCTTGCTCTGTCAATGTATTTTCCAAGAGTATTCCCAATTGATTCTATAGATTTGGGGCTCCAGTAATGCAAGGGCATATGAGGTAGACGTACCCAAACTGGGACGCCCAAAGGAACGTCTTGAGCAGGGTCAAGGTCAGGCGTCCATTTATTTAGATACAAACCCTAAGGGCCCATGAAGTATGGCCCATTCCCAAAGATGAGTTTCCTGTCTTCAATGCCTTCAAAGATGAAGACGAAATAACCCTTCTCGATGAAATAACTTTTAATTCTTTCCGAGACTAGCGATCGCCAATTCCTATGCACCCACGATTCAATGGCTCTTGGAGATGGCCATAAGCTAGTAAACTGACCAATAAGGCCTCGTTCAACAAGGTTCAAAGCAACACGACATGGTTCTTCCGCCGGGAGAGCAACAGTCAGAATGACATCCATTTTCTTGAAAAATTTCTGTTCTGAAGTTGAGATAGGACGCTTACTGCAAGCAACTACTAGTTTATTGAAAGCAGAGAGCTCAGGGGAAAAGGAAGGGGGAGTCTCAGAGCCCCCTCCTGGGGCCATGGCAGTGAACAACAAATCGATAGGATGCGAGCAACTAGAGAAACACTCCAAGATCATCCCTGCGAGAGCTGTATCATACAACCATTCAGAGCAACCAGGAAAATCTCTGCAGCGAATCCCGTTTCAATACAACATGCAAAAAATAAAAAAACTGCAACGCTCCCACGAAGGGCCTCAATCTCCAGGCCACCGGATCCGATCAAATCTAAGTTGATCGAACCAAGGCCGAGGAGCTTCACCAGTCCACAGGAAATTTGAAATCTTCTTGGAGCAAATTTTTTTTCGCTCAGGCATCACTTTCTTTAGCTCATGTCCCAAAATTTGTTAATTGAAAAAAAGTAGTTTTAAAAAAAAAAATAGTAATAATTATTAATTTATAATTTTGGTTATTTGTTAGTGAGTGTTTATGCAAGATATTGAAAGTAGTTTTTTTTTTTTGAAATATGATGATGATGAAGTTAAGGTTAGTTATTGTCTTTTTGTTTTTTTCAAATTTCATAGATTTCTATTTGTAATATGATGAAATATGATGATGATGATAATGTTAAGGTTAGTTATTGTTTTTATTTTAATTTTAAATTTCATAGATTTCTATTTGTAAAATGAAGTTTGTTATTGACCCGATAAAATTGTAGCTTTGATTTAATATTTTGAATATTAAGTTATGTTTTGATTTAATTTTTTGAATATTAAGTTATGTTTTTTAGTTTGAAAAAATAAGTTTCCAATTAATAATTAAAAAAGTTATATATATATATATTGGTTTTAGATATATTTTTAATTGATTGTAGATGTATTTGTAAATAATGTTTTAGTGATATTTTAAAAAATTATTATTTTTAAATATTTATGTTTATTAATTAATTTTTAAATTTTTAAATGTAAGGGATTAAGCTATATATACCTCTTGTTTTTTAATCAATGTAAATAATTAGGTCGAAGGCCTTCTTTCTTCGAGGTCGGGTTTGAAAAAACCCGTACCTCTTTTCATCGTCCATTGCTCAAATAAAAACATGACACGTATACTGGATTTTGACCAACTTTATACTTATGACCTGGTTGTTTTTGTAATCTAAATTACTTGATGTCCCAGGGTCGAGGCTCGAGCACGACGACCATCATACCCTCCAGGTCTGGCTTGAGCAGAATTTGGTAGTCGACGCTGGCATGCTTATCGTAGTCCCCTCTCAAGGCCGCACATTTAAGGCCGTAGATCTCGTCATCAGAGGGCAGAGGTAGCTTGTCGAGCCACTCCTGCGCCATACGAACCTCGCACTCGGCGGAGCAGGCATAGATATCCTCCAGCCAGTGCGATTCCGGGTCGATCATCCCGACGTTGGCCAGGGACTTCAACAGGGTCTACCCGGTCAACACCACGACAGAGTATCGATGCCCATCGGGGTCTATTGTGATCAACCTCACTAACTGATCCGGGACCTTCTTTATGCGAGATTGGGGTTGGGATTCAATAGTGCCAGAAAATCGGGACGGAAAAACTCTGTAGGGGGAAGGTATGTTGCGCGCAAGGAGGAGGTGTTGCGATAGCCTTCGAAGAGAAAATGCCATTGCCATTCTGCATCAGCAAAACCCCAAAGAATGCAGAGACAACATTGGTTTCCCAACTTGGATTTGATTTGTAATCAGCGGTAAATTCCTTTTAGAATGGAGGATCAATTTAGATATGCATGTGTTTTGTGGTTGTTATATATTTAGGCCGAAGGTCTTCTTTCTCTGAGGTCGGGTTTGAAAAACCATGTACCTCTTTTAGTCGTCCATTACTCAAATAAAAACGTGACACTTATGCTGGATTTGAGAAACTTTATACTTATGACCTGGTTGTTTTCAATCGAGGGTTAATATAATTTAAGAAAAATTTAAATAAGTACAAAAAGTAGTACAGTCCATGTATATTGACGGTTACGATCTTTTCTCAATAAGGAAACTATATCTTATCCATCCAAACGCAATTCTTATGACTTGTTTTAATTGTCAGTTCATAAAAATATGGCACACCTAGCACCATTATGCCAATTCTTATGTGCATGAATGGAATTTGGTTCGAGTTTTATGAAGATCGTGACTTGGCACATGTTATGGATTTTTTCACATACCAAGGGTTTAATGGCGTGGTGCTGTCATGGGCTTGAGGATTTAACCACTTAGTCTTTTCACAGTTATTTCATTTTTTTCATGGTTTATGTTAAAAGCTTGAGAGTTTTAGAGGAAAATCTTAATTCATGGCTTGAGATTTTTATCTAGAAATCTCAAAAATCCACAACAGGCCTTCTTTGAAATTGAAGGTCTTATTTAAAGGTTTGAATTTAAATTTTAAAATTAGATTAAGTTATTCGACAACAATACATATACAAAATTAATTTAGGTTTTGGAAATATTAAATATATTATTATTATTTATTTTAAAATATAATAGCAAATAAAAAATGTTTAAAAATAATAATAATTATGATAAAGAAAATAATAATGTTATAAACATAATAATAATTATGATAAAGAAAATAATAATGTTTCTAATTATTTTTTAAATGAAAAAAAGAGTGAATTATATAAATATATTTTAAAATTTAATATATAGATTTTAAAATTCAATTTATATAATATTTTTATTTTTTAATTTAAAAATAGTTTATTAATTTTTACAATTAACTATAAAAACTAGCTTCTATATTTTTATCAATTTCTTTTAAATAAACAAAAATTTTAAATATCAAAATATTTTTTTTTAATTATAATTATTTAAATGTTTGAATTTAAATTATAAATTAAATTAAAATATTTAACTTAAACATATTTAAGGTTTTGAAATTTTTTTTAACTAAAACATAATTCAGGTTTTCGAAATATTAAACATATATTTTTAATTATTTATTTACTTAATTTTTTAGTTAATAAAAAAATAATAATAATGCAAATAAGAACAATACATCTACTAATTTTTTAATTAAAAATAAATTTTACTTAGACAAATAAATTTTAAAATTCAATGTACATAATATTTTCCAAATTGAGAGTAAAATTTATTTGAACATAAGAGTTATTATTAATTTTTACAATTTAACTATAAAACTAGTCCTTATATTTTTATCAAACTTTTTGTAACAGCCCCTAAGTTATTTCAATTCTTTTACAATAGAGAATACAAAGGTGAATGTAAATGTGCAACTATATCCTGAGAAGCTCAAGGTCCTTAAAACACTGTAAGTAATGTTATTTACTTTTCTAAGTTGTCAATAACATTGGTAGACTTAGGTAATGAAAGGGCTTGACTCACCTACAGAACTAATCCACTAAGGGAAGTTGAACATGGCTGGAAAGCCAAGGATATCAATAACGAATGGCATCTTGGTGTTAAACCTAAGTTAAATTAAGTGATCGTTCATTATAAATAATTATGTTAATTTAGGCACATGACATTGAGAAATTAACTCTAGAGCTTAAGGTTTCTTTCTTTTCACTATAATAATCTTGGTTATAAGTGAGAGAGATATTCCTACTTAAAATTTATCTTAATAGTTAATTTTATACAAACTTGGGAAATCTCATAATAAATATACAAGAGACAAAAACAAAAAAAGAGAAATATTGTTTTTTTTAATGCTAAAAAGAGTTTAACTTTATATAAATATTGTCTCTAAACATATTTGAAGAGAAAGTGCAAGGATAAAATATTAAATTCTTTATATATATATATAATTCTTCCACATATTAAATAAAATATCAAGTAATTTAAATAAATGTACATGGACATATTCTAGAAAGTGTAATGCTATTATTATTATATTTTACCTGTGTTATTTCATATATGAAGGTTATGTAACAAGCATAATGTTTTTAGGAAATAATAAAGAAGCGGCGGAACAACAGTTAAAACCATTAAACTATTAGTTAAAGGTTTTAAAGAACGATTAAGAGTGGATCATGAAGGGAAGATATTTGACTATTATGAGGAGGAGATGGATCTTTTCAATTGATGGTGGGAAGGGAGATTGTTAAATCTCTGCAATTATAATGGTTTGGCAGGGTTAAGTGGACTAGTTCAAAAGGGAGTTGCCTAAGGATTGAAGAAATTGAATATCAACAAAGAGTGATTGAGGTGAGTTCATGCTTTCATTGCACGTGTAAATTCATTTAATGGTCAAAACATGTGCATTCCTCCTCTAAAATACAAATTACATTTTGAAGTGAAAAGTAGGTAAGAATGGTCATAGATGCTCATTACAAAATAGAATAACACTTTAATATTAGGAAATTTAAAATCAAATACTCTACTTCTATGTAGAATTCAAAATCAAATCAAATAGACTTGCACTTTTTAAGTAAGTCAACCATGTATAATTAAGAAAGCTTTTAGTCTTTAGAAAGTGTTGAGGATAATGTGCATTTTCAATATAAATATACAAAATCAAATATATTTACATTTTAAAGTAATTTTACCATGTAATATTTATAAAGCATTGTAATGTATCAAAAGTGTTAAATTTTAATGTTTATTTTTTTAAAGCTAAAAATACAACTTTATATTATAAAAAGTTGTGTCATACATAATTACATTTTTTCAAAAAAGATTTCACTTATAAACTAAAACATCACAAGAAAACTAAAGACCCAAATTTCTTGAAAAATAAGCTATCCTCAAAAGTCAGTGACCATCATATCAAAAGACTTTACACACTCTGAAGTGTGAACATGTGAAATTTAACATTTATTTTTGTTTTTCTAACTTTTCAATATAAATATACAAAAACTTTTATCTATTCATTTAGTTAAGTTTAGTTCGTTTCTCTATGTTCTTACAAACTAATATAACATTGTTTACAAATATTATTGTAAATATAAATTTACAATATTTACGACTTTAAGTTTGTCATCTATATTCAAACATAAAAAAATATAATAAAAATACTTCTAAATTAATTTGTAATTTAATTAAATATTGTTTTTTAACCAAATTTTTTTTCTTTAAAGTTAGTTTGTCCATTATTCACTAATTCTAGAATGAGATATTACTCTTCAATTCAATTTATGTATTTATGTATATATTCAGGCAATTGCTAGTAATAATTATTTTCTTAACCCCGCATGCACCACAATGATACCTTCGTTCACGAAACACCGTGATCGTGATTTTCCAACGTCCCTCCGAACAAACCGTGTTTTAAACTCGGCGTTTAAGATTTAACCTTTCTCCGACCAAACCCGCTTTGTTCAGCTTTGAAAAACAGCTTCTCCTCACACCTTAAAGTCAAAAACAGAAGTTTCATTAGAACCCGTATAAACCCACATACACTATTGCAATAAAAAAGAGAAGTTTCATTAAAACCCCTTATAAACCCAGATACACCTTGCAACTCCACCCTCATCGGACGATCCGCTGTGCTGTGGAGCGAGTACCTTGTAATCTTGCTAGGGAGAGCCGAATAATAAGAAGAAGAAGGTGAAGTGATGGCTTCTGCAATGGGTGGAGCTCTGGTAAGCGCTCTGCGTAGCGCAAACGCGAGCAGAAGAAGGTTTTATTCCACGGCAGGCGTTTACTCCCCGCCTCGAAAGGTGGCCGTGCTTGGAGCAGCGGGAGGAATTGGGCAGCCTTTGGCTCTGCTGATGAAGCTTAACCCTCTCGTCTCTGATCTCGCTCTCTACGATATTGCTGGCACGCCTGGAGTCGCAGCTGATGTTGGTCACGTCAATACTCGAGCACAGGTAATCTTCTTTTATTCAACTGTTGGTTTCATACCACTGTTATTTACTGTTACTCCCAATGGAGCGATCACCTGCATTGATCTGCTTTGGGGTATTATGTCTGTGGACTGCATGGTTTGCCCGATCTTCTCTATGTGGGAAATTGGATAGTTTAGGAATCGAAACCAGGACCTCCCCTGGCCGGTGGGGCTTCTCTACCAACTGAACTACCCGACCACATTCGGTGGGCTTCCGTTTGTTTTACACCTGGTTGTGTTCGAGTGTGGCTTGTTAAGTTAACACTCAACCTCCTCGGACAATTTCCTTAAATTGGTGTACTTACATTCAGTTGCAAGCTCGAAATCCCGAACTAAGGATTAGCAGGCATTGGCAGAGTTATAAACTGGGTCATATGCACAATAGCCATATGCCCTCTATGCCTTTATAAACCAAACATTCGCATTAACACTAGGCCATATGCACAACAACCATATGGCCATTACTCCAATAAACCAAACATTAGCATTAACATTAAGCTGCATTGCTTTGTAAACACCATGCCGAGTTTTTTATGATAAACAGAAATCAACCAGCCTGTAAAACTTGGAGACAACATTGCTTTTTCAAAGGCCATTTCTTTAAATCAGCACACAAGGGTTGGGGATGCTTTGTTCTTTCACACACACAGCAGGTCTCACGTTCTCTCGAGCAAAAAATTGGCGCAATTTAATTCAGTTTTTATGATTTGGAGCAGGTTGCAGGATATATGGGCGACGATCAACTGGGGAAGGCATTAGAAGGATCAGATGTTGTGATAATTCCTGCTGGTGTGCCTCGTAAACCTGGGATGACTCGTGATGATCTTTTCAATATTAATGCTGGCATTGTCAAATCTCTGTGTACAGCCATTGCAAAATATTGCCCTGAAGTAAGTTGTTACTTCACAACTTTATTCTCTCCATTAAAACTTTTCTTCCATGTAAACCTGCAATCTAATTCTATTTCCTCATAAGAATATGCGTCCTCTCTATTGGCAACATTTCTTTGGTGGATGGTTCAACAGATTCTGCTAAGCCTTAGGACTTTCTTCTCGGTAACATAAATGAGAGAGGAGGATAAATAATCTTATAAGGATATGCATTGTTACAGCTTTAGAAAAATATCAAACTAATGATTTCTTAGAAAAATAACTGGGGAAATATTTAACAATGATCTAGAGAAAACTGAGTTTTTTAGTTGTGGGGGTGATCACGTGTGTCAGAAGTTCGTCTCTTGATGGGTTGGTCTTGAGGTTCAGTGAAATATATGGGTCTCTGTCCTTTAAGTGAATCTGGCTCTGGATCTAACAATAATGATTAATAGCCCTGAGCTTAGTGACCATGTATGGCTTTTTTTTCAAAACAACTCAAATATTGCAAAGTATGCAGCAGTGGTGAATTTAATCAGCTATGCAGAATTTTTAGAAGTTTCACAAATAAACATTAAGATTTGTTTTTTTGGTTAAACTTAAAAAATACAAAAAAACAAAATCACATATATTCATTCTTGACATTAAATTTGACATATTTTGGGTCAAATTTAGTGTTAAAAACTTTCTGTATTTATTTTTTGTTTTGAATATATGAAGTTATGATGGAATTCACTTTATTGTCTTTAACAAACTTAATGGCGAAATTTATTATATTTTCTAGTGAACGTTTTTCAAATGTATGGGGTTATGACGGAATTCACATGATTGTCTTTAACAAACTTAACGGCAAAATTTTCATATTTTCTAGTGAATGTTTTTCGAATTTCACCATCTCTGATTTCAAACATGAACACGAACACAAACTAGGTGACTTAGTTTCTGACTCTCTAATTGTTTATGTTACAATTGAAGGTTTTTTTTTATCTGTAACTTCTCACCCCAGTCTCCAGCTCATAACTTATAACTTTATAAGTGTGAGTGAGATATTCCTCTTGGCTCATGAAGAGCCCCAATCAACAATTTGGTCACAAAGAGCAAACATGTTACAAAGCAGGATTTGAACCCCGGTGGGAGGATAACAATTTCTTCTCTCAACCACCTGAGCTTAACCCAATTTGCAATGTCACAGTTGAATGTTAATAGCACATCACAAGGTTTTACTTTGCAAGGAAGTCTTAGAAGAGGTTATATTAATAAATAAGTATTTGCAAGATGAGGACTGGCATTTATCACGATTATCTTGACTGGCTAAAAGAACAGTTTCTGAGAAAATTATTGGTATGAATACGAAGTAGTTAGCCTGATACGCATGCTCTAAATTTATTATGGCAGGCTGTAGTAAACATGATCAGTAATCCTGTTAATTCAACTGTACCCATTGCTGCTGAGGTTTTCAAGAAGGCTGGAACTTACAATGAAAAAAAACTCTTTGGTGTCACCATGCTTGATGTTGTTCGAGCAAAGACTTTCTATGCTGCCAAGGCAGGTGTCTCTGTGGAAGGTATGCAAAGTTATCAATTCTTTTTGGTCCTTGTTTTCAGTGTTGTAGCTTTGCAAGCAGGTTATTTCCAGCATGCTACATACATAAATACATACATACATGCTATCTTCCTTTGGTTGCTTTTAAATTTTAATGTGTTTTATTGGTTTTAATTTTTATTGTGTTGGTCTTTTTGGAATATTTTGTATGTGTTTGCAGAAGTGGATGTCCCTGTTGTAGGAGGACATGCGGGTGTCACTATTCTTCCTCTCTTTTCTCAGGTAGTAATACCTGTATATTTTCTTACCTTTTAAGAGTTTAAAGTTTAAACCGATTTTGATCAGTTTCTCAGCACATTGTTAGCAATGATGTCTAATATATTTATAGTTCTGTTAGTAGCAATAATTGTTGGATAACCCAAGATCAGTCCTGAGTTGAATACTGTTGATATCCTCTTAGGAGTCAGTCATATATGGTTGCTGCCATATTTATATTAGTACTTCATATGGTCCTTTTCTTCAGTGCGTTGTTCTGAGTCCTGAGTACTGACAGTAGCAAACTGTGGTCTGTTAAAGGGATTTGATAATTGATAGTAGTTACCTATGTTTTCTGTTTGCAATGTATATGAATGCCCAACTTCCCACAGACGTTTAGGATGGGGATTGACATTTTCTTGTTCCAATTTTTCTAGGCTACTCCAAAACCAAATACCAATCTTTCAGATGAGGATATCAAAGCTCTGACAAAGCGTACTCAAGATGGAGGAACTGAAGTTGTCGAAGCAAAAGCTGGAAAAGGTTCTGCAACATTGTCTATGGCGTGAGTATCTTTCTCCTCACTGTAAATACTAAACTGTGTCATTTTTACACAGTTCTTGCCTATGTACTCTCCATGGCCAATACATAATCACTACTTTGCTGGATTTAGCTTCACGACAACTAGTTTCTAAGCAATTTCTGTTTTGTCTTTAAAAATAAAACATTTAAAGAATCGTCGTATGTAGAACATTCTTTATGTTGTTCCAAATGCTTTTCAAGTTTTCTTTATTGAGTTTTCAACTACACATAACCAGCAATGTCTTCTAGTGATGTTATATGCGGTTGTATTGCCCCTTTTTAATGATCTGTATCAACGGCAAGTTCTCTCAATTTTTTTGCTTTCAAGCAAGTGTCCTGTTGAATTAAAGATATGTTTTTTAACCAAAATGCCTATAGACATCATCTTTACCTGTAGGTTGAGAGTGCATACTTCGCAGGGATTCCGGTTTCTAAATTGAACGTCGTTCCCAGAGCTATGTGAGAGTGCTTACAAATTTTACTAACAGACTTTGCTTCTCTATCAATTTGGCCTGAGTATTGCCTTACAAACTGGTTTAATAACATCAAACAAAAACAGGACATAACCTTTTAGAGAGTTGGAGAGCAATTTCAATTCAAACTTTCTGGCTGTTGATGATGCAGCAAAGTTACTCTGAGATCTAAAGGTTTTGTTTCTTAACAGCAAGCAAAATGAGGACATAACCTTTTACAGAGTTGGAGGGCAATTTCAATTCAACTTCTCTGGCTGTTGAATGATGCAATTAAGGTACTATGAGCTCTGAAGGCTTTGTTTCTTTCAGTTTCTTGTTCTATGAGCTCTTTCTTGGATCTCACTCTTGTGAGAGGGATTGAAGACGGGGCAGAAATCCTTTTCTTATCTATTTCCTCTGATGAGGAAGGCTTCCAGGCCGAGTTCCTCAAGCATGGTATTCACTCTCTCCCTTCTTTCATGTTGTGGATTATTTGATCATGTTTGAACTTTTTTGTTCAAGTTTTTCTTTGTCATGGTCACACCATAATACATATCATCCATCCGATCTTCAAATTAGGTATAGTGTAGATCTGGACAACTACGGGACCATCATGGTCGGGCGTACCTAAAATGCTACAGTTCGTTGTTTGTGGCTATCAGATAAGCTTGACCAGAGGCACCTCAGAGCCAAAGGACAGGTAAGATTTTGTATGGAGCATCAGACCATTGTTCACGTCTTCATGCTCAAGGCTATTATTGAGGATGGCCCATCATTGCTCTTCAAAAATCTTCTGCTGCTTTCTGGACTTTCAAAAGTCGTTTGACTCAAACCTAAGAGAGTCCTTGGTTTGGAGGCTGCATGTCTTTGGCATTTTGGAGACACTTCTGGTTTTCCATCATGAAACTCTATGAGTTGGTTCTTGGTTGGCTCTGCACCGTCTACGACCACTAGGACTATATCAGGAGTACCATAGGGGTCAAGCAGGGATGCCTTTTGTTAAGTTTTTAACTCATAGTTCAGATCTGTACTCAAATAAGAAATCCTGCAGGCACTAATCTGGAAAACATAGTATTTGCCTTTGTAAGATAAACTCAAGAGGACATACACAACATTCTATACCTTATAAACTTATATCAAAACAACAGATAACTAGGTGCCAAGCTACATCAATTTGTTATTTGGAAACTCAAAACAACAAGGCAGGCTCCAACAACAATCATGTTAATTTCTTTATTACTTAGACATTACAACAGCAGCTAGCACACAGGGTGCTAATACTTGCTATCACATCAAAAGCTCAAAACACACTAATTCTGTCTGTCATAGGCTATCTAACTAATGTGCCCTCCTCTCCTTTTATAGACTAAGGTGAGTGGAGGTATTTACCAATGTTGAAAAAGTCGGCCTCGGCAAAAAGTTGGCAAGGGTCCTGAATACAACTTCTCGGCAACATCGGCGAAAAAATCGGGGAAAAATCGGCAAAAGTCGGCAAAAGTCGACAAACATTAAAAAATAGAAAATACATGCATTTTTTTTAGAATTTTAAACATATAAAGCAACAATAACATCAGAAAAACATATTGGAACATAAATATGAAGAAAGCACTGATATATGTCATCATCATGTAGTCATGCCAAATATAAAACGATACATCAAAGTTGATACTGAAAGTCTGAAACATCATAGTTGTCCAATCAAGGACTCAAAAGTGTATAAAGTTTAAACAATACAAAATGACATCACATATATAAATGTATCTGAGGAAAAATAGCATCTAGCTATCTAATATCAATGCCCTCTTCCCCTTTTACGGGGATATATCATAGGTCTTTTGTCAGGCCTGCTCCTAGCACTAGAAGTAACAGTAGAAGGTCCTGAGCTTGCATCTAATACTCGACGCTGAGTGATGGATGGAGGACTAGATGTATCAAGCGGTGCAGAAGGTGGTGGCGATGCTAGCACATCACCCTCCATGGTGACTCCAACCACCTCCTCCTCCTCCTCCTCCTCCACTTGCCCCTCCTCTAGCCATGCAGGTGCCTCCTCCATGATAGGAGTCTCAATCTCCACCCTCCACTTAGACAATATATCAATATTGTCCAAGGAGATGGCATTTGCATCTGGTTTTGCATCTGGTTCTTTTTGTATTTGTGCCATCCACAAGCGGAGGTTGTAATGAACATACACCAAGTCATTAAGAAGTGTGAACTCCAACTTGTAAGAGGGTTTTTTTTTAAAATTTAGAGTCTAGAGGATCGTAGATTCATAAATTGCATTAAACATTTAAATGCAATTGCTTTGTTCAAATTCTAAGTTCTAAGTTTCTAACCTTCTGCGTCTCTTTGCATGTATTTTTTCAAATACACTCCAATTCTGCTCAGATCCCGAAGTTGTACAGGTTTGGCTAAGGATTCTGATGGCAAATTTCCGTAAATTTGGTGTCCTCACACCATAGGTTTGCCACCAAGTGGCTACAGGTCACCAAATAAGAAATAAATATAAATAAATCATAATTCATCTTTCAAATAAAGGTGAAAACTTAAAACGGTCTAATAAGTTAATAACTTACTTGGCATGAATTCGGTCCTGTCACGAATAGCATCAACAAAGCTGAATACTCCAGTACCATCCTGATACACCTCTATCTCGCAATTAACTGCATTGCGAGTGTCATAATCAGGTATCATCCTCTGAATACAACTGAGAAGCCCCTCCAAAACCTCACCATCAAAATCAAAATTGTATTTGTAGGCAAATGCGGGGTTGAAGAAAAGTCCTGCTGCATGATTGGGTCGATGAAGCATCCCAGTCCATCGAGTATCAATCAAATCCCATAACAACATGTGCTTGTCATGCCCTGGGGTACCCTTTCCCACATATAAATTCTGAATGGTCCCTTTGGCCCTGTTGCCGCCTTTCACACACTTGGGGGGGAACGTGGCAGAAATTTTCAAGCCACTCGGTGTGTCCTTGGGGGCAAGTTTCGAGTCAAGGCTGTCACCTTGTTCTTGACTCCTCCGTTTAGGCAAACTTCTAACGAAGCCAAGGGGGGGTAGACCCTACGAGTTACTAAGGCTGGTTACTTAGATGATGATGGTATTAAATGAGTAAGTTTTTTAGGAGTTTTGACAAATGAATTTGACACAAGATATTTGCAAGATTTGTTATACCACAACAGCATAGAAATCAAAACTTGATAAGCAGTAATGCAGAAACATATGATAATACCAAATAGATTAGTGCCAATAATGGAGTCCACAAATGAGATTGCTGTTGAAATACAAATGGGTGTTGCAAGTGCTCTTGGTCAAATTTTAAGTTAATGTATGATCAGTTAATTAAATTAGGCATGGGGACTCCAGATATACCCAGGGGGTACTTGGAGTATGTTCAAAAGTGACAACCGCTACGGCTACTCGCAAGGAATGTGTGGGCTGAATGGAGTCTCTGAGACTGTGTTCATAATACACCCGCTAGGATGTAACAGAGATCGACGCCTCGAGGTCTCTGTCCAGTAGTTTCCACTTCCTTTGGGTATTTTGCCACCGTTTACGGTTTAATTGAGGCGTTGGATTTTCGCCTGAGGTGGTTAATTGGGAAAGTGAATCCTAATTATTCTAGTCACTCGCGTTGCTTTTGATGCAGCTTGACTGATTGGACGAACCGCAGCCAGTGCAGAGCATACACAACGGAGCCTTGATAAGTTTTTTAAGGATTTTAAGCTGTGTTCTTTGTTAAAAAAGGAGAACCTCCAGGAATCTCTTTCGGTCCAAGTGGACCTTAATCGAGAAAGCGAGGAGGGGTTAATTTTAGATGATAAAAAATAAAAAAAATAAAACAAATATCAAAACACAACTCACAGGTTATCTAATTAGTCCTACCACTCATTTCTTTTCTCTTTCGGGTCAATCGGGAAGTCGTGGGGTAAGTAGTATGATTACTTTGAATTTGTAAAAGATATTGAAATGCTTATGAATCAAAGTATACAATGCTACTAAAAACAACTAAACTACAAAAGAAAATTGAAAAAAACACAAAATTACAAAAAACTCAGACTTAGAATCCCCGCTGGGGGGATGGGAAGTTGGCTCGAAAGAGCCTACTCAAACTTGTTTTTTTTTATTACTCGGTTACAAAACTTAATTGAAAAATGCTGCTTGGTTCTTATACTGAACGAACCCAAGGGCTTACAAAGTACAACAATAATGACCACGGAAGATGGGGAGACCCCTGGGGGGTTTTGAATGGCCCAAAAATCTCTTTTCGGACAGCACCTCCTCCTCTTTTTGGACAGACCTGCTAAACCAACAAGCTTTAATTAGAGTAAAGTGCCCCAAAACACTTTAAAAGAGTCTTTGGACAACCCCCAAAAAACTACCGAAAAATACTAAGTTAAAGTACTTTTAAGAAAAGACAAAAATAACTCAAAAGGACAAGTCCTCTTGAGGATCTTGGCTAGCTTTGGGGCAGCCAATGCAATGTGCACTTTATATGCTAGATTTAACTTTTAATGAAGAAAGACTATTCACTTTAAACAAGCTTTTGATTTGGCTTAAAACTGCTTATAAAAAATGAAAGACTTTTACTGCTAGATCTAGTTTTTAAAGAGAAAGGACTTGAATCTTTTTCTTAAATGAAACTAAATCTATGCATGCAACTCCTATATGTTCAGATCTAGAAAGATATCGGCTTTGAAACAGTAGATCTAAAATATAAAAGCCAAGTAATCAAGAAGATTTAATTTTTTAATAGGAGAGTAAGAGGAGAGAAGGTTGGTTCGTTGCTTGAATGAAACAAGCTGAAAGGAGGCCCTTTTGTGGAGTGCTGAGGGACAGAGTCTTGAGCTTATTGGATAAGGAACGACGTCAATCTTGATCCACACCTCATCCGATCGGGAACCTGCAACTAGATCACACAAGCCTGCACAACAGCTCGTGAGATCTGGATATATATGTATGAAACAAAAAAATGAAAGATCATGCAAAAATAATCTTATTTAACCATATAACTTAGATTCTTGAGCATACATAATATGAATAAACAAGAGCAAGTAATCTTACTTGCCTAGTTTACACCCTTACTTGATTCAACCGAATCCTTGAAGCCAGAATACAAAGTAGCACAAAAATTGGAAAAAATTTGCAGTGACCACATTAGCAGCATGACGCTAGGAATCCACACAAACACATGCACTACACGGTATAGCCTTCAAAGCTTTTTTATTCACAATGAAAATATAGCAGTATTACAATGGCAACAGCTCTTCATCCAACTCTAACTAGCTTGGAAGAGGAAAAAGCTGCTTTATTTATAGCCAGACTGGCCAAGAGGGGCGCATGCCCGACTGAAAGAGAGATTGAAGCTGACAGAGAGTCAAGCTGAGCCTGATCTGATGATGAACTGAGTCTGATCTGATGATGAACTGAGTCTAACTGGACTGGAACTGCAAATCGGAGTGACACCTCACTCAGTGAACTGAACCACCTAGCAAACAACTCCCAGATTGAACCACACGTGTGGAGGAGAGAGAAAGGAGGGCGCAACCCCCAGATCTGCATGAGCCTGTTAAGCTCCTCTTCAGCCCTGATCCATGCCTTCAGTCAAGGAATGGGAACTCCTGGTTAATCTGAAGTTGATGAGACTGATTTCAGTCAAATTGGAGCAAAGTCCACTGATTTAGGAATTGGGTTTGCTCCAATATTTAATTAATTTTTAATTAAATTAATTAATATTTGATTTTTTTGGATTTTCTCACCCGAGTGATGGAAAAATCACTCAAAACTTAGGAAAAATGGGTTTATGGGTTTACTGGGTGCTCTGAGTTAGAAAATGAGCACCCCCATGACTGAAATTGACTTTTAACCCAACTTTTATTCAAGACCAATTTTTCCACTTAGACTATTAAAAAATAGCCTAAGTTTTGTGGAAAAATTTAAAAAAAAACCTAGGGGGACTTGGCACATGTTCATATGACTCGACCATAATGCCTAGCATGTTTATACATTGACATACAGACTCTAATTACCTCAATAGGCCCAAATGTCAAGCCGACCACCCCAACTTTGGAGGTATTGAGTGAAAAACTCATAAATTATCAGTCGTTTATACAACAACCAATGATAACCAAGGGAAAAAACACTCTGGGATGATCGGATTGACAAATAAAGTCCAAGAGACCGAGTCTTTTACAGACGCTACCATGCTAGAACATTTTATTACAACTTCCCCAAGGGGGTATGAACATCTGGTAGATAAAAAAAACACTTCCCAAAAGCAAGTCTGAAGGTCTTCTGAAGTCCGAACAAATCATCTTTGTCTGATTCACCAGGCTCACTTGATAACACCGACTAAGTACAACTTAGGTGGTAACAGGCCCTATCCATGGCCTCATATAAATAGCCCATTGCGGGCTTATCACCATCAACAAGTTGCAGGACCCTCACCAAAGGTTCACTAACCGAGCACACTTCCTCCATTCCTTGCCAGAAGGCGTCAGTGTACACCAGCTTGGCAATGGTTTTCCCATCCTCTCTCCTGCTGTAAGCACAATCACGCCACTCATCATAAACAAACATTTGCTTCAACTCAAACTGACATTGAAGCAAAGACTGAAGAGTAATAAATGTGGTGGAAAAACGCGTGATTGCAGGAAGTTTCAACTCCTTGTTTTTAGTGTGCCTCCTCATGAGACTAAGAACAAAACCATGGTTGTAAATGAACTTAGGGATGGCCCTAGCTTCACCAATCACCACCTTGATAAAGGGAATTTTCCCCATATCCTCCAACATCAAATCAATGCAATGAGCTACGCATGGAGTCCAAAACAAATAGGGGTACCTATCCATAAGCATCCTGCCAGCAGCCACATAATTACCTGCATTATCTGTAATAACTTGCACAACATTGTGCGCCCCAATATCCTGGATGAACCCATCCATCAACTCGCATAAAATTGCTGCATCTTTTACATGTGTCGATGCATCAATTGATTTTACAAACATGGTACCTCTAGGACAATGTACCAAGAAGTTGATAAGGCTTCTACCCTTATCGTCTGTCCACCCATCTGAGATGACTGTGCATCCAGTGCTCTCCCATGACTGCCTGAACTCTGCCAACCTAGCATCGATGTCCACCTTTTCTGCTTGAAGGATTGGGCCCCGCAACTCCTCAAAGGTGGCACTTTTATACCCTGGGCCAACTACTGCAATGGCATCACACATCAGCTGCCAAGATGGATTGTTTTTAACAATGCTGAGAGGTATGCGACTCCAGTAAAGACACCTTCCCATTACCCTGTCCGCTTCTACCTTTTTCGATTTCTTTATAACTGACTTGATAGAAGGTTGTGATCCTGGTCCAACATAATGGGATGCGAGCCCCGCCCTCCCAAGAGGTGAAGCTGTGGAGCCCCTCCCACTACCCTCATCGATAGTGGTAGATAGAGATGCACCTACACTTCTTGCTTGGCCAAAAGCTACAAGCTCAGCTTTGTTTGCATCGATCTCATCCTTCTTTCTCATTTTTTCATGGATGGCGTCATGGGCAGATTTCATGATTAATGGGGTCACTGTAGTACAAAGGCCAACATCATGGCCAGGTAGTTTTGGCTAGACGGTATTTCAACTTGTTAACCCCTCCCGACATGTGATGCCCACATAATTTGCAAGTCAAATTTTTCCTATTGATGCCATCCTCGGGCTCACCATACTGCCAAAATGGGTCCAATATCTTTGGCATTTTTGCAATTGGAATGCTTCAACTCAAATGCAACCCTAGGGCACAAAAGAAATAAAAATTACATTAGACTCTATTGGAAAATAATAGCAACATTCTAGCTTAAAAAATCAGACCTCTAAATTTAGATTTTAAGCCATGAAAGATAAGAAGAAGAGGGTGGCTAAGAAGTAAAAAAACAAGCATGCTATTTTCCATTCTAATTTTTTAAAACTCCCATTTACATTGGGACTGTTTTTCATTTTTTGGGGCATGGAAATCAATGGCAAAATAGTAAAAACAAATAGCAAAGAAATATGCAAGAAATAGGCAAAGAAATAGTAAAAGAAATATGCAAGAAATCTTTCAAATAGTCCATGGAAAAGATAGAAAAACAATGGGATAAAATGCACATACCTTGAACACTTGCTCCACAAAAATCCTTGGTTGAGATGCTAAATGGTGTTTGAAAGCCTCCAAAGGTGTTGGTGGTCTCCTCAAGCCTTCCTCCTCCACTTCCAACAAACTCATTTGCCAAATGACATAAAAAAAACAGGTTTTTTTCCTTTTCTAGGCCACGGATTAGTTTCCTGGGCGACTTTTCCCTTCGACTCGTGCGGTTTCCTAAAAAATCGTGACTTTTAACGAGAAGTCACGCCTCGGCGATTTTTTAAAAAATCGCGATTTTTGGTCGCCGAAAAATCGGATAGGAGCAAAAATCGCGACTTTTGCGATTTCTCGCGATTTTTCGGCAAGGTTTTCAATGTTGGTATTTACAATAGGTAGTTACTCACCCTAAGTTGAGTGCTCCACTTGACCATGTCAACTTCAATAAGATAACCGCCGTCATAAATGCATCCTGCTAGTCTTGAGTAAAGTGCCTAGCCTACCAAGTAGTAATGTGCCCAACTACCAAGAAGTAACTTTTGACATTTAAGACACTCCACTACTAAAGCACCCAACTAGGGAAGTGTGCTCTCTAACCTTTAATGCGCCATCATGCATAAGTGTAACTGCCAGCTTTAAAGTGTTTTCCTAGGAAGGTGTGCCCATCAAGGAAGGGATTAACTGTTGACATTAAACACACATGCGCCTTACCTAAATTATGCACAATAACTTTATCAAACCAAAAATAGTAGAAAGGTTCCATATAATAATACGCCCACTCATGAAGATCTTTCTCATTAGTGCACTGTATCTTAGCATTGCAGTCTCAACTGTTAAACTTGCCATGAGGAAAGGAGAACAATTCAGAGCAATTAAGAATTCTAACACTTTCTCTTTGTGAGGAAGATTTTCTCTAGTAATTCAAGCTTCTCTGACATCTCAAATCCGCTGACTCTTCAAAATATACTTTTCTTCACTTGTAACCTGCAAAACCTCTTGAGTTTGAAAAGTAATATAGAAAACCAAACTCTTAGGTCAATTTCTCCGGAAACCACAACTTGAGCTGTACAAAACTTCCATCAAAATACCGAACCAAGATAAAAGTGGATCAGATCTATCAAATAAAAAATTCCACATTTTCCCTGGTCTTTGAAAGGTTCAATTTGAGTAAAAACTCATTGATCTCAAAATGGGAAACTCATAGTGCATTCAACAGCCTATACATGGCTTTCTTCCATCTGGAATCTGTTGATTTTTTCTGAGCAACATTGAGAGCCATTCTCTTAGGAGAATGGAGACACCTGTTCTGGGACCAGGGTGTGGACTCGACCTAGAGTTGAGTGAACATTCTATTGAATGGGGATATTTGGTTTGGGACCATGATATGGAACCAATCCAGCACTGGGGGACTCAGCCTAGAGCTGAGTGGCCATTCTTTTGAATGAAGGCACCTGGTTAGTTACCCGGAATTTACCTAGTCTAGGACTAGGGACTCAGCCCAGGGCTGAGGGCCATTCTCCGGGAGAATGGAGGCGCTTGGTCTATTACAAAGTATTTAACCTAGTGTCAAATTATGCAGCCTATGGCTGAGGCACCTGGTCTGTTACCAGGAAGACACTATAAGCCCTAGACTGGGTCTAGGCATGTGTAACACTCTGACCCTCGATCAGTGGGCTTTGCGATCTTTTCCAAGGCTTAGCTACCCTTGGTTAAGACACTTTAGAACCCGATCTTGGTGTCACACAGAGTGTGAGATAAAAGCATTAGTAATTCTCTTTGTTTATGATGATGTACTTTGAGTGGTGATGAAAGACCACCTTGATCGCTTGTATTGACCACAGGGCACTTGAAGAAGGCTAAAGCAAAAGTAAAAAATACATAAAGACCCTTAGTACTGTTATCACCAACCTTGTAGTTGCCTATGTGAGATGGATCCAAAATGGATGGTAGAGGGACAAGCAACTAAGGAGGTGGAACCAAGATTGCCTCGACTCTCAAATGGATGGTTGTCATGCCAATCGAGGCAGTCTTCATTTTATGTTATCTTACCCAAGACAACAATGGGGGAGATCCAGATCTACTCCCGACAGGTGAGACCAGACCTAGACACTAGATCAGATCAAATGGACTTGAGGTACGTAAGGTGTAAGGTGATGGAAACCCTAGATCTATGGATGACGTCACTAGGTGAACCAAGGCTTTGGACCAGGGTTTAGGAAATATGGGATTTGATCCAAGTTGGGACACAAATGACCTATGGGATAAATACTAGATCCGGGGTTAAGGTACTAGCAGGAGGTGAAGATATCCACTGCCTTGGGAAACATAACCAATGCAGGGAGGGCAAGAATAGGACTGGGGCTATCTAGTACCGATGTATAGACTCGTAGGAAGATATGACAATGTCAAAGCACCCGAGCCACTAGGAAAAGGTCAAAACACAAGAGAAAGAGGCAAAAGAGGGGGTAGCGCTAGGGTTGGAGATCATTGCCTTTCAGATCTAGGGCAATGGATTCAGTTTCTGCCCAGCGTTGAAGGAGACCCACCTGGGTATAGACTCGATCTACAAACCCAAAAAGTGGTTTTGTTGGAAAAGTCAAATCATAGGGAAAAATGGTAGCATGGAGGATAACGCTAGGGTTTGAGAATCAACTTTTCAGATCTAGGGCAACAGAGTCACTTCTAGCTCAGCGTTGGGGAAGACCCACTTGGGGCATGACCTGATCTACAAAACCCAGAAATGGTTTGTCGGGAACTCAAGCGGATTGAGCAATAATATTTTTTGGGTTTTTAAGGTAAAAATGGAAATACAGATGCCAATGGATTGAGATCTTGGAAGAGAAAGAACTAACTTGTAGATTTTACCTAGAAAAACTTGTAGATGCCTTGATGATGATGATGATCCTTGCTATCCCAATCAATTTAAGAAGATTTGAGTGAGTTTTATGCTCAATGTTTTGCCCCAAGAAGCCACTGTGCCATCTCTCCAGGACAACAAAAGTCAACCATATCAGATTTGCTGTATCATGAGAAAAAAAATGCTACAGAAAAATAACAAGATAAAATCATAGATCGCATTAATGCTAATGAAAACCCTGTGTCCTGAGACTCGGTCATGGCATGGGAGAGTACTATAGTCCATCAAGCAAATAATGATCCATCATAAATGCTCATTTGAGCATCTCATATGTAGGGGAGCTGGCTAAAAAATATACTGGAATCTGAAAAATAGAATATGGTATCTCGGCTATTATATATGTAATAACAAGTACCACTAAGGTGTAAAAGTGAAAGTGCAAAAAGACCTTTATTACCACTAAAGGCAAAAGTCAAAATTAGAAAAGAATAAAATAATAATATTTTGATCTTTCTAATTTTGGTCCACTTACAGGTTAATCAAAGGATATAAAAGAAGATCAATCCATTTCATTATTACATACACTCCCTCTCATAGGTGAAGCTGCTCCAACATAAGATCTCACAGGTTTTGGAAGAAGAAAGTTTTTATGATTATTTCATATCATGGATGAGTCTAGCTAGGGCATTATCACTAGCTGAAGTAAAACCCTAAACTAGGGTTTCATTGTCAAAATTGCAGCAGCTGTTTTATGAGCTAGGGTTTTCACCCTATCTCCTCTTCTCTCTTCTCATGAGTAGCATCAAGCTCACAATTAGCAGGGACAAGGGTTCACGGGAAACCCTAATCTCCACGGGCTTCCCCTCTATTCTTCACGAGCAGCCTTAGTGAGGGCTTAGCCCTCTCCCTCACCCTCGGTAGCCTTAGCAGGGATACCCGTGAAGGGTTTAGCTTGCGGCTAACCCTTGGGTATCCTTGATAGGTAGACCTGTGAGGGCTTAACCTACTGCCAAACCCTCGGGTAGCTGGCTGGCTTGTCCGTAAGGGGATTCGGCTAGCAGGGCAGCCACATAAGTGCCTTGCAGGTTTCGGGCAAGAAAACAGGGCCGCGGGCAGCAGTTACAAGGCAATAGGCAGCAGGAAAACAGGGCAACGAGCAATAGTTATAGGGCAGCGGGCAACAGGGCAAGTGAGTAGCAATGTATAGGTAGCCGTATAGACAGATTTGGGCAAGCAAAAATCAGAATTTGGGCAGCCTGCTAATTCTGGGCAGGAGAGAGAAAATTAGGGGCAATAAGCCCTAATTTGCTAAAAAGCCCTAATTGGGTATTTTTGCTATGTAATTGGATTATCTTATGTTATTGTGGATCTGTGGTACAAACTCAATTAGAGTTTGTGGAATTTTGGAAAAACTTAGTCATCTCATTTATGAGATGAATTACTAATGCTTTTGGGGTTTTTGTCCTTTAAAGGTTTCCCCAGTGAAAAATCCTGTGTTCAATGTGTTGATGTATTGATGTTGTTTACTACACTTGTCATTTGTTTTTGTTAGTCTGCAAATTTTAAAAGTATTCATGCTAATGCTAAAAATTCAACATGGTATCAGAGCTTAGCATGTGAAGACACAGTAAAGGGAGATTGCTGTTGTCCTTCTAGACCTTGGGATATTTTTGCAGACCTAACATTTGACTAAGTGGCAGAGATGGCCGTCAACATCTTCAGACCGGAAGAGAAGCTATAAGGTTCAATTAACTACAACTCTTGGAAAGCTAGGCTTACAACTATTCTAGAAGAAAATGACCTGGATGACATTGTGTTTAATGTCACTGAAGAACCAACATCTAATGCTGGCAGACTTGCTTACAAGAAGAAGCAGGTTAAGGCTAGAAGAATCATTTATGATTCTGTCAAAGAAACGGTGATGCCTAATGTCACAGCATTAAAGACTGCCAAAGAATGCTTTGACACCTTGGCCAACTTGTATGAGAAGAAGGCTCCCAGTCAGAAGAGAGTCTTCAAGAAAAGGTTACGAACTTTGAAGCTGAACAAGGATGAAGGGGTTGGTTCCTTCTTCATGAAGATTGCACAGGTAAGAGATCAACTTATTACTATTGGTATAGTTGTTGATGACGATGACCTTGTGCAAACTGTGGTTGATGGTCTCCCAAGGTCTTGGGAAACCTTCATGGCATTTGTCAGTGGACGTGAGAATCAACCAACTTTCGAAAGACTTTGGCATGATTGCATAAAAGAAGAGGGAAGGACTTTAGGCAAGGTAACCTCGCACTTGTAGCAAAGACAAAGAAGTTCAAGAAGCCCTCCCCTCAGCAAAAGAAGGGAAAGAAACCTCAAGGTAGGTTCTCTGATGTTTCAAAAGTGGAATGCTACAATTGCCACAAGTTTGGACACTTTACTAGGGACTGCAGGAAAACCAAGAAGAAATCTAGAAGAAGATTTCAAGCCTTTGCTGCAGAAGAAGAAGAAGAACCTAAGAAGAAGAAGAAAACCAAGGCTAACAAAGAAGAAGAACCTAGAAAGAGTACTACATGATTTATGCTCTCTCTCTCTAGTTCTATCATAGATAGTGCTACCTCTTGGTTGGTGGATAGTGGTGCCTCCAGGCACATGACAGGTAACCGTGGAGCTCTCACCAGTTACAAAAAGAAGAAGTTCACCACACAGGTGGAACTTGGAGATGACTCCACCTACAAGATTGAAGGAATTGGCTCAACTTCACTTCAACTTGACTCAGGTACGGTTCTTCATATTGATGATGTCTTATATGTTCTTGGTCTGAAAAGAATCTTTTATCTGTTGCTGGCTTAGAAGACTAGGGCTACAGAGTCCTCTTCATGGAAAAGAAAGTCCTTATATGGGCAAAGGATGAAGATCTAAGCTCAGTAGTATAGATTGGGGTTCAAGAGGGAGGCCTTTACAAGGCTTTCGAGGATTCCACTCATGCTTTGGTACATCATACAGTTGATCCATGTGAGCTGTGGCATAGAAGGTTTGGACACATTCACTACACAACTCTCCCAGGCTTGCAGAAGATGGTCACAGGTATGCCAAAGATATCTCCAAAACATGATGGAATCTGCAAAGGATGTGCTCTAGGTAAGAACACTAAGAAATCCTTTTCCAGAAGCAAGAATAGATCTAAAGGCATTTTGGATTTGATTCATTCTGACATTTGTGGGCCTATGTCTTCACTCTCTTGGAGTGGGTGTTTATATTATGTCTTGTTCATTGATGATCACTCTCGGAAGTCATGGATTTACTTCCTCAAGGCCAAGAGAGAATTTTAACAGGTTTAAAGAATTCAAGGCACTGATTGAAAATCAGACTGGTAGACACATCCGTATCTTGAGGTTAGATAATGGAGGTGAGTATGAATCTAATGAGTTTGATGATTTTTGCCGAGAAGCAGGAATCAAGAAAGAGCTGACAGTACCGTACAACCCTTAGCAGAATGGGGTTGCTGAAAGGAAGAATAGAACGATTTGTGAAGCTGCTAAATCCATGCTTACCGATTTAGATCTTCCTTTATCTTTGTGGGTTGAAGCTGCAGGTACTGCTGTGTACATCCAGAATAGAAGCCCTCATGCTATCTTGGGGGAGAAGACTCCAGAAGAAGTCTTCACCAGGAAGAAACTTTTAGTTGACCACATGAGGATTTTTGGCACTCCGGTGTACATTCATGTGCCAAAAGAAAGAGGGCCAACTTAGAGCCTTCCGGTAAGAAAGGTATATTTGTTGGGTACAATGATTGCTCGAAGGCCTGTCGTATCTATATACTTAGACAGAGGTACATTGAAGTCAATAGAGATGTGATCTTCTATGAGGAAGTTGTGTTTCGTAAAACACGAGCTTTCAACAAAAGATGAAGTTCCTCCCCTTGAGTTTCCAGATTCATAAATTCAGAGGGAGGAAGAGGAATTTGAGGATCAAATTCTAGATGCTCCTGAGGACACTGAAAGTCCACTAGAAGAACTACTTGAAGTTCCCCCTTCCAAAAGGAGACTGCTTGGTAGCAAGAAATGGTACAAGAAGGCGAGAAGCATAAAGCTCCTCCTAGGACTTTCAGAGAAAGCATAAGACCATAGAAGTACTCTGGTCTTATGAGCTAGCTTATCAGTGCAGAACCTTCCTCATATGAAGAAGCAGCAAGTCAACAGGTATTGGTTGATGCCATGTGTAACACCCCGATTTTGACCCTGTTTGCATTAATATATATATGATGTAAATATTATGTGGAATCATGGCATGGAGCTCAAGGCCAAGGCCCTGTCATTGATTAATGTTTGGAATATAGGTGATCATGGTTGATGCGTATGGTTTCTGTGCTAAAGTTAAGCACGTTTGTAAACATCATGTAAATATGCAAATTAATGAAAAACCCACAGCCAACTATGTCAATGCAACGAAAAATGAGACTGGGGCATGATTTTCCTAAGGATAAGAGGGAGGGAAAGTTAACCTTGAGCCAGTTTGGTGAAAGGCCATGTGTCATGGGGAAAACCCATCAAAACTGTCAACTACCCTTTTTCTTGTCTTCTTCCCAACCATATATTTCTGCGAGAATGTGGTTGAGGTAGTTATTGCATGGAAGGGGAAGAGTATGGGAAAATTCGAATTGGGAAGAGCACTCAGTTTTGAATGTCGTGTTTTGCTTGCATGGACAAGAAAACACCAGAATTGTATGCCATCTTTTGGCCTCATGCATTCACGCCTTCGGGGGGCGATTCACGTCTTTGAGAGCTGCGAGACGTCTTGCTCAGGGATCATTATTCTCCATTCGCGTGGAAGCTCTTCGGCAACTGAGTTCTTCTTGTGTGTATCCTTTGCGTTCTGCAAGTGTTTTCCCTTGGTGAGACCGTGGTTGCTGTGTTGCAACGTTATCTTGAACTACAGAGTGTATGAGACCCTGTTACTTGTGTTCCAGAGTAAAACCTGTGTTGTGGAGTCTCCCTATGGTTGTTGTGTTGTGCACCCTGGTTTGGGTTTGAACTATGTACAAGACTTTGGAGTGGGAGAGACACAGAATGTGCTTGATAAACCTAGTGTGGAACCTCACAATAAGATAAGAGTGGCTGGTGAACCTGCTACGCACATCCTGAAGAGCACTGGAAGGGAAGGTGTAGCCTGAGGGACTGTGGAGTAGAGAAGGGGACACTTCCTTGTGTTGGGTGTGCAGGCAGTGGGGAAGCCAGGACAGATAGGTGTTGTGAAGGTGTTCTTAGCTCTGTAGATGAGCTCACTAGCTTAGCAGTTCTTCCTGCCCATTGCCTTAGAAGCCTGATAAACCCAATTGGAAAGATGGCTTGGTTGGTAGCCTGATAAACCCATCTGTTGGCTTTGTTGTGTCTTGTTGAGTTTGACCTTGTGAGTAACTTTTGGCTGGATAGTCTGATAAATCCAACAATGAGATGGCTTGATTGTGTACAGTTTGATAAACCCATATGTTGGCTTGACTGGTCCTTAAGGTGAATGTTGGCTTGACTGTGAACAGTCTATGAAACCCAACTGTGAGATGGCTTGGCTGAGTGGCTTGTGAAACCCATCTGTTGGTTGTTTCCCCTTGCAGCCTGATAAACCCAACTGTGTTGGCTTGGCTGAGTTTTGTTGCACCCTTGGCTATGTATGAGTCTGCTAGTGTTCCCTTATTCCTTGAGGAAATCATGCCCAGCTCGGGGGTGGCAGTGTTGCTGAGAGATTGATGAGCGCACTGGCCTATGGTTGGGTGGAACGTTGCAGCGACATAGCTGGTTGCGGGACAAGTTCTTCTCAAGATAAGTGTTCTTGTCCATGTTAACTTCTGCAATTGTATTTCTTGCATTGTAATTGCTTGATGGAATAGGATGAACATGTTGGTTGTGTTGAATTGATGAATTGTTCCTTTGAATAACTGCAATTATAGGCATCTATGTATGTTTCCTTCAATGCTTTGTTAAACTAAGTTGCAGGGTTAGAATGTCGGATTGATGTTGGCCTGGATGGCCAATTTTGTTCAAAGACTTCGATTAACAGGTCAAATTTTTGAGCATAAACCTTCTTCCGCAATGGTTTATTCTGCAGGCGGGATGCGGAATGTGGAAGACATCCTTTGGCAGTTTTCATTCCACAACGCACCTTTTCGCAATTTGCGGGATGCAGAATGCGGCTCCGCAGATTCTGATTTCCGCAACGGTCTTTTCCGCATGCGGGAATGCGGGATGCGGAGATGTCTTTTTGTAATTTACGGCTTTCCGCAGTTTTCGTTCCGCAACGCACCTTTCAGCAATCTACGGGATGCAGAATGTGGCTCCGCAGATTTCGATTTCCGCAACGGTCATTTTCGCATGCAGGAATGCGGAATGCGGGATCGCGGTATCGCGATTTCCATATTTCTCGATCCCACAACTCAAGTTTTCCGTGCCGTCGATTTTTGCGGGATGATTATGAGCCGTTGACCTGATTTCGGATGTGGAATCCTTTGTGATCGTTGCTTTCCGTCGCTATTTCTCTCCGTCGTCCGATCTCCTCTGAGATCTTTCCTTGCAGATTGTCAAACTAATCAATGGAAGACGGGAGGGAGCGTGACAGTGTTGGAAATGTCGAGAAGTGGTTGGCGGCCATGCCCTGTGTTTCGATGAACAGTAAAGGTTCCCGATGAATTTTTTAATTCCGCATGATAATGGGGTATGGGTACGCTACATCATGATTGAGGAGTACAGTTCAATCCTGAAGAGTGATGTGTGGGAAGTTGGTCCCCGACCAACAGGAAAGTTAGCGGTGACATCCAAATGGCTTTATAAAATCAAGCATGCTGCTGATGGCAATGTGGAGAAGTATAAAGCCAGATTCGTAGCTTGTGGCTTCACTCAGAAAGAAGGCATTGACTATGATGAGACATTTGCTCCTGTTGCTAGGTATACTACCATTAGAACCATCATTTCTCTTGCTGCAGTATTCAGATGGAAGTTACATCAGATGGATGTAAAGACAGCCTTCCTCAATGGCAAGATTGAGGAGGAAGTCTATATTGAACAACTTGAAGGCTTTGTGACTCATGGGAAGAAGACCCATGTGTGTAAATTGAAGAAAGCCTTGTATGGACTGAAACAGGATCCGAGAGTTCGGTATGCGAGGATGGAAGGATTTCTCCACAGCTTTGGGTTTTCCAAAAGTACAGTTGATTCTAACTTGTACTTTAAGATTGTTCATAATCATGTCTTGATACTTGTTCTATATGTAGATGACTTGTTTCTCACAGGTGATGAACAATTGATAGAATAGTGTAAGAGGGAGCTTACCTCTGAATTCGAGATGAAGGATCTCAGGTTGATGCATTATTTCATTGGCTTAGAGGTCTGGCAAAAGCCAGGCAATATATTCCCGACATAAGGAAAGTATGCAGTGGACATCTTGCAGAGATTTGGGATGCAGGATTGCAAGTCCATGAGCGTACCCATGACTACCAACTTGACAAAGTCGCGTGACTCAGCTACCAGTTCACAGAGTGTGGACTCTACTCTGTACAGACAACTTATTGGATCCTTGATGTATCTTGTGCATACGAGACTGGACATCTGTTACACAGTGAATGCTTTGAGTCAGTTCATGTCTGATCCAAAGCACATACACTTGGTAGCTGCCAAACATGTACTCAGATATGTGCGAGGTACTATCACTTATGGGCTCAGGTATACTTCCAGCAGTGGAGTATTATTATCTGGATATGCAGATTCAGATTGGGCTGGCAGTGCAGTAGACCGGAAAAGCACCTCAGGTTACTGCTTCAGTATGGGATCAACAATGATCTATTGGTCAAGCAGGAAGCAGGGTTCCATAGCTCAGAGTATATTGCTGCAAGTGATGCCTGTAAGGAAGCTTTTTGGCTCAGAAAACTTCTATCTGATTTGTTCAGGGGAAAGCTTGACTCAACGATCATCCATTGCGATAATCAGAGTTGCATAAGGCTTTCGGATAACCCAGTGTTTCATGATAGATTGAAACACATTGAAATGAGGTATCATTTCATCAAAGACCTAGTGCAGAGGTGCTCTGAAGTTGCAGTACATTCGTACGGATGAACATATCGCATATATCTTGACCAAGCCTCTGACAACATCAAAGTTCGTATACTTTCGTGACAAGCTTGGCATCTGCAGAGAATGCCTCTCTCGTTGAGGGGAATATTGATTTTTCTGAGCAGCATCGAGAGCCATTCTCTTAGGAGAATGGAGACACCTAGTCTGGGACCAAGGTGTGGACTCAACCTAGAGTTGAGTGACCATTCTATTGAATGGGGATATCTGGTCTGGGACCACGATATGGAACTCCAGCACTGGGGGACTCAACCTTGAGTTGAGTGATCATTCTCTTGAATGATGACATCTGGTCTGAGATTAGGATGTGGAACCAGTCTAGCATTGGGGACTTAACCTAGAGTTGAGTGGCCATTCTTTTGAATGGAGGCACCTGGTTAGTTACCAGGAATTTACCTAGTTCGGGACTAGGGACTCATCCTAGGGCTGAGGGCCATTCTCCGGGAGAATGGAGGCGCTTGGTCTATTACCAAGTATTTGACCTAGTGTCAAATTATGTACCCTATGGCTGAGGCACCTGGTTTGTTACCAGGAAGATACTATAAGCCCTAGACCGGGTCTAGGCATGTGTAACACTCTGACCTTCGATCAGTGGGCTTTACGATCTTCTCCAAGGCTTAGCTACCCTTGGTTAAGACACCTTAGTACCCGATCTTGGTGTCACACAGAGTGTGAGATAAAAGCATTAGTAATTTTCTCTGTTTATGATGATGTACTTTGAGTGGTGATGAAAGACCACCTTGACCACTTGTATTGACCATAGGGCACTTGAAGAAGGCTAAAGCAAAAGTCAAAATTACATACAGACCCTTGGTACCACTAAGGTGTAAAAGTGAAAGTGCAAAAAGACCTTTAGTACCACCAAAGGAAAAAGTCAAAATTAGAAAAGAATAAAATAATAATAGTTTGATATTTCTAATTTTGGTCCACTTACAGGTGAATCAAAGGATATAAAAGAAGATCAATCCATTTCAATATTACATACACTCTTGCTCTCACAGGTGAAGCTGCTCCAACAGAAGATCTCACAAGTTTTGGAAGAAGAAAGGTTTTATGATTATCAGATTATGCCCTAGCATGGATGGGTCTAGCTAGGGCATTATCACTTGCTGAAGTAAAACCATAAACTAGGGTTTCATTGTCAAAATTGCAACAATTGTTTTATGAGCTAGGGTTTTCACCCTATCTCCTCTTCTCTCTTCTCACGGGCAGCATCAAGCTCACAACCAGCAGCGACAAGGGTTCACGAGCAGCCCTAATCTCCACGGGCTGCCATAATTTCCACGGGCTGCCCCTCTATTCTTCACGGGCAACCTTAGTGAGGGCTCAACCCTCTCCCTCACCCTCGTGTAGCCTTAGCAGGCATACCTGTGAAGGGTTTAGCCTGCGGCTAACCCTCGGGTAGCCATGGTAGGCAGATCCGTGAGGGCTTAACCTGTGGCTAAACCCTCGGCCAACCTAGCAGGCAGACCTGTAAGGGTTTGTGCCTGCGGCTAGCCCTCGGGCAACCTGCTGGCTTGCCCGTAAGGGCATCCGGCTAGCAGGGCAACCGACTGACAGCCACAGACTTGCCCTGCAGGTTCTGGGCAGGAAAACAGGGTTGCAGGCAGCAAGTACATGGCAGTGGGTAGCAGGCCAAGCAATAGGAAAACAGGCCGGGTAGCAGGGCAGGTGAGCAACAAGGTACGAGCAGCCGTATAGACATATCTGGGTAAGCAAAAATTAAAATTTGGGCAGCCTGCTAATTTTGGGCAGGAGAGAGAAAATTAGGGGAACAAGCCCTAATTTGTTAAAAATCCCTAATTGGGTATTTTTTGCTGTGTAATTGGATTATCTTATGTAATTGTGGATTTGTGGAATTTTGGAAAAACTCTGTCATCTCATTTACTAGATGAATTACTAATGCATTTGGGTTTTTTGTCCTTTAAAGTTTTCCCCATTGAAAAATCCTATGTTCAATGTGTTGATGTATTGATGTTGTTTACTGCACTTGTCATTTGTTTATGTTAGTCTGCAAATTTTAAAATTATTCATGCTAATGCTAAAAATTCAACAGAATCATAGGTATCTCACCCTTGAACCTCAAAACTTTTGGCAGCTGGAGCAAATGTCTCAATAATTTCAACTCTCTTTCTAAGAGAATCCTCTAGCAACAAATCTGGACTTGTACCTATCAATGCTTCCCTTAGGGGTATGCTTGGAATCAATCTCCAATTCCATATAAGATTTTGGAACCATCTCCTAGAGATTAGACTCCTCCATTGTTTCATCTTTCCATTTTGATCTTCAGTTACTTCCTCATAACTGGAATGGTTTGTCACAATGATACTTTTTAGGAGGATTACTCACCCAAAATGAAGATTTAGGTGTCCCAGGCTCAAGGTTACCCATGGCTTCTTGAATAACCCTGATGAGAATTGAACCTTGCCTACTAGTGATACTTCTCGCTCCTCACCAATGGATCCAACCCCCTTGGGCCAAAGAGGTGTTGTTTATATATAGGGGTATCTTGTTTTTATTTGATATTGCATCCTTACCTTGATGGTTTTCTTGTCTTTTAGATGCATGTCAGTTAGCCCAATGTTCATTTTAATGCAACTAGTAACCTTCCAAAGTTTGGAGATAGCATATTATGGTTTACCAATAAAAGAATAGAGAACAATGTACCCACATCCCCAAAATGGGGTTGGGTTTTTTTGGGGTGTCCCCTAAAGAACCCGAGATGTGGCCCCTGTGGGGAATACCATACCAAAAACAAAATGTGGACGTTGCCCATTGGGGATCTGTACCTCGTAAATGGGTATACCAAGGGACGTCCATGCAATATGTGGATTTGTTTTCCTCTCAATTGGGCAGAAACCAAGAAGAAGAGGGGAGGTGCCTCCCCTTCCAAAAGCTCTATCATGAATTTAAACACACAAAACCATCCCCATTCACCTATTTTTATCCTAGCAGTAAAGAAGGAGAGTAGTTCAGCGAGCAATTTAAGTTAAGGGAGATAGTTGAGTAATTTCCACAACAACAATGAAGGGTTTGACTCTAAATAGTCCGACAGTTAAGGGAGAGAGGGAAGGAACAATCCAACAATAAGGAAGAAACAATCCAACATCGAAGGAGTGAGGTATTTGTCTGTCTTGAGTCTTTTAATTTCCAGATTGGGCCTTGGCAGATTTTCTCGGTTCTGTGTTTCAATTTTTCAGATTTATCATTTCTCCATTCTCCTTTTTTCTCTAACCAAGATGGCATCATCAAATCGTCAACATCCATTATGGAAATATGTGGAGAGGACAAAAGCAGCAAAGGGTGGAAATGTGACAACATTGAAAAAATGCAAACTATGTCATGCTAAATGGAAAGACAACTATACTCGGTTTAAAGCCCATTTTATGAATGTTCCAAAGAAGGGTGTTGAAATTTGTACTAGAGACCTAAAGGATCCCACTAGACTCCCTAGTGCACAAAGGGAGCAACAAAGGGCTGATGGTAAGCTGGGCAAGTCAATTTCATGGCCATGTTGTGATGTCAATGACAATGACGAGTCTAACGAGGAAGAAACGCCATCTAATGATGAAGTTCGTTTTGGTGATGAGAATGTGCCATCCATAAACATCAAAAAGCAATATGACTTCATCACATGAGGCCTAAAAATGGTGGCATTTATGACATGTTTGATGTGATGGGAAGATAAGGTGTTGATCTTGCAATGGAAAGTTTTTTCTTGCATATAGTATTCCTTTCAATGTCGCCTGCTCATCCTATTTTGAGCAAATGGTCTATGGCGTTAATTATGGACTTGTAGGGTATAAGGCATCTGGTTATGAGAAGCTCCAAACTGTGTTGGTGGACAAGGAGAAAGCACGTCTTGAGAAAGCAATGGCACCATTGAAGGCATCTTGGAGTGTAGATGAATTCCTTCATTGTCATGGATGCTTGGACTGATTGTTGGAATCTTCCATTTATAAATTTCACTGTTTCTTCCATATCCAGTCCATATTTTCTAAAATCTATTGATTGTTCTAGTCAAGAAAATGACACTATGATCTTGAAAGACCAATTATCTGATGCCATTGTGGAGGTGGGGCCATCCAATGTTGTTCAAGTTGTTACCAATGCAGTCCAAGTGTACAAAGCAACGAGGTTGATGGTCCAAAAGGAGTACAGGTTAGCGACAAGTTTGATTTAAAAAAAAATTAAATTCAAATGAATTACAATTATGATTTTTAATTACAAGTCTGATTTTGTTTTCTAATTTAAAGTTTTTAATATTTATTCAACGTTCATAAATCAGTTTTTTTTATATTCTATTTTTGAATTCTTGATGTAACATAGGCATATTTTCTGGATGTCAGGCGTAGTGTATTCTTTGAATAATACATTGGGAAAGTTGAATAGATTTGGGTGCTAATTGAAAATGGGCACAAAATTCAAATGTTTATATGCAACCACCACCATTCACAAGCCATTTACTGTAGGCATACCAAAATTGAGCTTCTTAAACCAGCTGATACTAGATTTGTAACTTACTACATTCTGATTAGGAAGCTTGTGGAGATGAAGGGGGCTTTAGCTGCCATAGTTATTAGTGATATGTGGGACTGGTGGAGCAGTCTAGCTCAGATGTTGCTATGGAGGTGAAGTGGTTGATTTTGCATGATCACTTTTCGACTTATGTCAAATTTGTTGTGGAATTTATAGAGCCAATATGTGATATGATTCGCTATGCAAAGTCTATGCACAAAGAGTCCATGTTTAGGTGAGATTTTTGAGAACATGGACTCTATGTGAGAGGATTAGATCTATCATAGAGAGGAAAGATCCAAATTTATGGCCATAGTTGAAAATATTCATACATGGACGGTGGAATAAATTGAGCACTCCACTTCATATGGCAGCTTATGCAATTAATCCTAAATGGTATGATCCCTCGACAGGAAGGAGGCTTCCTTCCCAAGATAGAGAGGTGGTGAAAGGGTTTATCACTATTATTAAAAAACTGTATGGTTCTATAGAAGAGGCCTATGAGATACGATCTCAATTTGCTCAATTTTCACGTGGGCGAGATGTCTTTAGTTTACATGCTTCTAGGATTGGTAGGTGCAAAAAAAGGATCTGATTGATTGGTGGTGGTTTCGTGGTGTTAAATTGTTAATGCCCCTGAGTTTCAACAATTTTCCATACGATTACTTGGACAGGTAGCTAGTTCCTCATCTTGTTAGAGGAATTTGGGCACTTATGCTTTCATCCATTCAATGAAGGGAAACTAGTTGGGATGAAAGAAGGTAGAAAACTTAGTTTACATTCACAGCACACTTCATCTCATATCTTAGAAAGACGTAGGGTATATGGAGGGTCCTTTTAAGAGATGGGGCCAATACATCGATGATGCCATATGTGGATGAGAAGATAGAACCAGGCGACTTGGTCGAGTTACACCCAGTTGCTATGGATGAAGAGGAGCCTCCACTTGAGAGTGATTCTTACCTAGAGAGCTTGTTGACTGAGGACCTTAGTGCTGATGATGATAGTGATGATGTAGATGTGGTTGGCCTAGCAAACATGGCTTGAGGAAGCCAAATCAGCGATGTTGTTCATTGTTCAATTTTTTTTGTATTTTCTATTACATATTTGGAAATTCCATTAGGCAAATTTTAGATGTAATATGGCAGTGGACATATATCATATGAATATCTCAATATCAATATGTTTAAACTTTATATTTTATAACTTTATATCAATGAAGCAATGTGCATGTTTTAGTTAGTATGTTAGACTTTAATGTGTTACTTGCTGAAAATGATTTGATTTTTATATGTTTAAATATGTAAAGTATGTTGGACATATATTATAATACATGTCTACTGTAGCCCTGGCAGACCCAACTCCCCTGTTTCAAAAAATGTCATCCCAATCCTTGTCCCTGTTCCCCTCCCTGTCCCCATCCCCATCCCCATCCCCAAATCCAAGTACCCTGGCAACTTAGATTGATAGCATTTTAGTTAGTTAGCCATTTTGAGACAGAATCAGAGAGAAGAGTTGGTGAGGTAAGTAAACGAGTTTCCTTTCAAAAAGAAAAGTTATGTGGTTGCTTCTTTTAATACATTCTAGCGTTTCACACACACGCTAAAGGAAAACAATCTATTATTCCAATGGGAACTCTATGTATTGCTTTTATTTGGGTCATTTTCATTAGTTACTTCAATGCTTGAGGATTCTACGCCTCCCTTGTTAAAAGTTGCACCATGTAAACAAGAGTTGTGGCCAACCATTCTGGTATACATTTGGATCCTATAGACCCAAAGTAGAGCACAAACTGGTTACTAAACCATGCTTCCTTTTCTTTAGGGCTCCAACAATGCAAAAGTAATCCATCCTTGCCCTCTTCAGATTCTACCAAATTGAATCCAAGCAAACCAACCGATTGGTCTCAAGGAGCACTTTGACCATCCAATGCCAAAAGGCCACCTATTGTAGGGTGTCATAAAAGAATATATGTTAGCGGCACCTAGACTGTGCTCTTCAATGTGAAGAATCACCCAGATAAGGCTCTGGGTTGGGCAACACCCCAGTCAGTCACATCACTACCAAGGAAGGAAAAAGCAATATTGTTGCTTTGCCTTTTCCTTCTTCTTGGGATACATAAGTTGATAACCCTAACCAGATAAAATTCATCATTGCCCTATGCAAAATTCTTATAATCTTTACATCTTGCAAACAAACTATATCCACATTCTTCTATGTCTGACACAATTGTTTGACAGTGCCTTTACCATTAGGCTATAAAAAACTCCAAACATCCCATTAGAAGACTTCATTGAGGAGGAGAGAGGGAAATTCATACCACATTTGCTGCTTCATCTTCAACACCCATTCCATCCTCTTGATTCAGGATCCCAAATGACTTAAAGACCACTGTTAGGATTGGAGGGGAAAGGTTGTGCAGAATTCTAGGTTATGCCTTCTAGGTTTATTCCTCTGCATTCAGGCATGTAGCAATTGTGGCAGTTACTAGCCATGCCTATGAACCATTTTGCAGGGATGATAACTTTGAGGGCATGATGCCATTCTTTGGAGCAATGTTACAAATATCGGCGCGGCGCGGAAATCGGCAGGGTCCAGGAAACATCGTCTCGGGATATCTCGGCAGAACATCGGCAAAAATTGGCAAAAATCGGCAAACTTAAAAAACACAAAAATATTCATTTTTTTTCAATTTTTTAAACATCTAAAGCAACAATAACATCAAATAAACACATTGCCACATGAATATGGAAAGAAAACTGATATATAAGATATATAAGATGTCTAGAGATACATCACACATCAAAATGGATCATGTCCTAGTCCTAATCCTGAATAGTGAATACTGAATGTCTGAATCATCAAAAATATAAGTTATAACTTATAACAAATGTATCTCACGATCATCATCATGACTCATGAGTCATGATGATGATCGTGAGATACATTTGTTATAAGTTATAACTTATAACAAATGTATCTCACGATCATCATCATGACTCATGAGTCATCTACAGTGAAATAAAGTAAATAAACTATGGATTCCCTCTACCCCTTTTACGGGAAAAGGTAATCGCTGTGGAAATAACCCTTGCCCTTCCTCTAGTACTAGGTGCCCTCGAGGCTTGTCGGCCTCGTACTGGTATCTGACGTCCTCTAGACGAACTAGAAGACCCTGCAAAAGGATCATGATGTCCTCTAGAACCTGAAGGTGGCTGAAACTGGTGTCCTGAAGAAGAAGAAGGAGCTCGAGGAGGTAGTCCTACAGCTACTCCTCCACTAGTAGCAGTGCTACTATCGGGTCTATCTCCCTCTAACCCTGCCTGTGGCTCTGGATCTAACTGTGGCACACTCCCAGACTCAGTGTGAAACTCCTCTGGAACTGGATCACCCTCATATGGAGCCTCTGTATCATCATCATGATCATGATCATCCGCTAGCCAATTAGGGGCTACCTCCATAGTAGGCTCTTGACACTCCGACCTCCAAGCTGCAGTGGTGTCGATATGATCTAATGAAATGGCCTTTGCATCAACTTTTCTCTGATATTGCTTCACCCGCAACCTGAGATTGTAGTGGACGTAGACCAAATCATTAAGGCGCGGAGTATCCAACCTGCAGGAGGATCATAGAATTAGATATTAAATTATAAAGTTAATAATTTCAATTTGTAATGCATAAATTAGAAGGCAAAGGGGCATAATGATAAATGATAAAATTATAAACTAGAATTCAATAATTTATATTCTCTAATGAATTTGAAAATTCTTTAACCTGTTGCGCTTTTTGGAGTGTACTTTTTCAAATACACTCCAGTTGCGCTCGCAACCGGAAGAGCTACATGTCTGGCTGAGCACTCGAATGGCAAGCTTCTGTAGAATAGGTACGCAACCACCATAGTTTTCCCACCAGGTATCTACAACGAATTAAAGAAACATAAGAAAAAACAATTTAATTTAAAAAAAGAATTAGAAAAAGAAAACAAAAATTTGAAACAAGGTGAAGCTTACTTGGCATCAGGGTGGTCCTGTCATGTATTGTCAAATGAAACCCAAGTAATCCTGTGGCTCTCTTATACACTTCCAACTCTTGGGAAAGCTCTGCACGATCATCTGCAGACGGCACCATCCTATGGACACACTCGTAGAATCCAGCGATAACCTCTCCATCAAATCTGAAGCCACAGGAGTAACCAAACGCAGGGTTGAGGTATAATTCTGCAGCATGAATGGGGCGATGGAGTGTGTTGTTCCATCGCGCATCAATCATCCCCCATATAATCTATTGTCTCTCTTGCCCCTGATCTCCCTTGTCCTCGTAATAGGCACGAATGGACTCTTTGGCCCTATCCATGGCCTCATACAGGTAGCCCATTGTAGGCTTATCTCCATCAACCAAGCGGAGAACCCTTACCAAAGGTTCAGTGACGGCACAAACCTCCCTCACGTCATCCCAAAAGGTCTGATGGAAATTCACTAGCCTGCATATGGCTTGCCCCTCTGGTCTAGTGCTAAATGATAAAGCACGCCACTCAGGTGAAAGGAACATCTGTTGCAAGTTCCACATAGAATCCAAGAGGGACTGGAGAGAGATAAAGCTAGTGGCAAAGCGTGTGATGGCAGGATGCACCAACTCTTTGTCACCTGTGAAAGTTCTCATCAAGCTAATCACCGCTGCATGATTGTATATGAATTTTGTGATGCCCCGTGCTGAATCAATGGTATCCTTGATTCAATCAATCTTGGCTAAATCCTCTAACATCAAATCAAGGCAATGGGCCGCACAAAGAGTCCAGAATAGTGAAGGATACATGTCCATAAGCATCCTACCAGCAGACACATAGTTCGCAGCGTTGTCCGTTATGACTTGGACAACATGCTGCGGGCCAACCTTTTGGATGAAGTCATCCAACAAGCGACATAGTAAACCCGCATCTTTGACATGTGCAGATGCATCCACGGATTTCAAAAACATAGTGCCCCTTGGACAGTGAACCAAAAAGTTGAGAAGGGTCCTACCCTTCATATCAGTCCAACCGTCTGACATCACTGTGCATCCTGTTAACTCCCATGATTTTCGAAGATCCTCCAACCTGTGAGAGCATTCGGCCTTTTCATTCTGGAGGATGGGCCCTCTCAACTCCTCATAAGTGGGGGGCTTATACCTCGGCCCAATAACAACAGCTGCCTCAAACATGGACATGTAAAATGGAATATCACTCCATAGCAAGCATCGACCCACAAGTGTATCTGCATCTTTTTTCTCCTTTACTTTCAGCATGGACTTTACAGAAGGTTGTCCACCAG
>LPNX011028200.1:71817-139897 GCA_001517045.1 Pseudotsuga menziesii
GAACCTACGATAGAGAAACGTCCAAGTGAGGTAATCCACAGCATCTTGCGGGCGCGGACAGAGGCACACAGGCACACGGTGGAGGGTTTCAAATTTTTAAATGAAAAAAAAACCTAACATTTACACATTTACTTACCTTCAGCTGCACCCTAATCGCCGGCTCTCCTCTCGACTTCTGTAGCGACCAAATGAATGAGCAAATGAGCTAACCCGCGGGCATAAAAAGTCAAAAAACGATTTTTTTTTCATCTGTCAGGAAATCGCGAGTCGACGGCGATATCTCGGCGATATTTCGGTTAAAAATCGGCGATATCTTGGTCAAAAATCGGCCCGATATTGGTGCCCGATTTTATCTTAAAAAATCGCCGCCTGAAAAAAAACGCGATTTCTCGGCGACTCGGCGATATCTCGGCGATATTTTTAACTTTGCTTTGGAGCAATGGCGACAAAATAATAATGCTTTTAGTGCCTGACATTGAGGTAATAGGCTTAGGGGTGACCTGAAATTGGGGTTGCTTGCCAGCATTAGAACTTTTCCTAGAAACTGCAATCCAACCATGCTGGCAAGCATTGGATGCCGAAGAGGACTACTTTTCTTGAGGAGCTTGAGGCTAGGACTTGCGTTTGATGGCTTAGCCATTAGAGGGAAGCCTTTAATTCAATGCTTCAGGCTGATTCTGGTAGTGAAAATAAGTATTTGGCAAGTTAAATATATCTCATAGGTACCGATGGATTTGATCATCAAGTTGGATATTATGGACTCCTTCAGGTTGCCTGGAAGTTTCACTTTGTGCAATTTTGCGTTTTGACTGTGGGTGAAAAACCCTTTTGGGCTTCTGACAAATGAATTTTCCTAAAGGCTGGGCCAATCTTTCCAGGAATGCAAGTATTGGGATGGAAGCTTAGGAAATTCAACTCAGACGTGACAGCGCAACTGGGCCAAACCCCACAAGAGAAATCTTTTCTTCAATGAGCAAGGACTACCAGAGTATTCTGACAAATCCATGGCCTATTCTGCATAATAGACATACAATTTGAGGCCTTCTTAAATCTAAACATAAAAGAATCCTTTAAATTCTTGATGACTCTGATGTGTGCCAAATGAAGAGCTCCCAGGTTTCACAAACCCAAGCCTAAATCATATTTTCTGAAGGGACGTGGCCAATAAAATAACCAACTTTCGAAGGGATGTGGCCAACAAAATAACCAACTTCGGAAGGGATGTGGTCAACAAACTAACCAACTATGACATGGCAGCTATAGTAATTACAAGCTTGCCCATATTCGTCAAGGGTATTTTAACTGGATCAACAATAGGGTAACTGGAACATCAGATCATGAAACACCTCGAGGACAAACTTGTGGGCCTTATTTGGAGCCACTGTTCTCCAGCCTGCTGGATCAGAATCCCAACGATGAGAGTATGGGGCATCATTAGGCCCCCACCCAGCTGGTTGGAAGGGCCACACCAAAGTTACATATATCGTGTCGACGAATATATTGCCGGGGGTCTGGAATGAAACTTATCGGCAGCAATGGCGAAAATATCGGCAAATGTCGTATTGCATTAAAAAATACAAAAATAAACATTTTTTTTCAATTTTTTTAACATCTAAAGCAACAACAACATCAAATAAACACATTTCCACATAAATATTAAAATACAACTCATATATAAGATGCATAATATGTCAAATGGTGGATCATGATCAAATATCGACTATATAGTATAAACTGAAAATACTGAAATGTGTTCTTGATGGAATGATAGAAAATCACATCAAATGATCAAAATAAATGTCTCTTAAGAGATGAATTATCATGACTCATGAGGCATGTAGATAGTGTATCGAGTCTAGACATAGGACACCAACATAGTATGATAGTACAATGATAAATAATAGGAATCAAGTCATCAACTCCCTGAGGATGATCCTCTAATCAATCTACCCCTTTTACGGGTCAAGGGCGCCACTCTTCCTCTAGAAGCAGTAGGTGGTTGTGGAGGTGGTCCAAATGAGCCTGGGGTGGAACTAGAACCTCCAACTGCTCGAGTAGATATTGTGGATGAGGGGGAGGCGAATGTGAGTTGTCTCCTCCCAGTCCCAACTGTATGACTCTGTGGAGGTGGTGGCATTGGAATTGGTCGGTGCTGCACATGAGTATCAACCTCCTCCTCAATGTCCTCATAGTCATCCTCTGGAAGTGGAACATCAACATCCTCCTCCCCCCCCTCCTCCTTCGACAGATTTGCATCATCCTCTTCCTCCAACCATTCAGGTGCCTCGTCCATCACAGGATCCTCCGTCTCCACCCTCCATTTGCTGGTAGTGTCAATGTCATCCAATGAAATGGCATCTGAATTGGGTGCTTTCTCAATTTGTTTCACCTGCAACCTTAGATTGTAGTAGACATAAACCATGTCATTAAGGCGCTGAGAAAGTAACCTGCATTAGTATGAGATCCATAGTTAGGGAGTGATAAATGATGATAAATTCAAATTCAAAATTGTAATAAATTATATTTAAAATTAATAAAATTATAAAAAAGCAAAGATTATAAATTTAAGTTTAAACTTTAAACTTTAACATTTCTAAATTCTAACCTTCTGCGCTTCTTGGAGTGTATCTTCTCAAAGACACTCCAATTGCGCTCACACCCCGATGAGTTGCAACTTTGACTTAACACTCTAATGGCAAGTTTTTGCAACTCTGGGACTCTGCGACCATAGTTAGTCCACCACACATCTACAAAGAAAACAAGGGAGGTAAGACAAATTACAAATTACAATGTATTAAATTTCTACCAAGTAAAAAAAATAGAAATGAAAGGGTAATTAATTAAGAATCTAAGAGATCAAAATTTGAAAGTTTTAAACAAATTGTACCTGGCATCCTTGTGGTTCTATCCTGGACAGCCATGTCATAGCCAAAAGTGCCACTTGACATCCTATAGATCTCCATCTGTCTAGAAATCTCTGCGTGCTCAGAGGGAGTTAACACCATCCTTTGAACACACTGGAGAAAGCCATCCATGACCTCAACATCAAATTGAAAGCCACATGCATAAGAGAAAGCAGGGTTGAGGTAGAGCCCTGCTGCATGAATGGGACGATGGAGAGTGTTATTCCATCGTTCATCAATCACACTCCATAGTTCAGCTCGTCTTGTGAGTCCCACCTCCCCCTTGTCCTCATAGTAGTGATGGATAGCTTCCTTGGCCCTATCCATGGCCTCATACAAGTAGCCCATTGCGGGATTTTCACCATCAACCAAACGAAGAACCTTTACCAAAAGTTCACTGATGGCACATACCTCCTCCAATCCTGCCCAAAAAATCAAATCAAATTGCACCATTCGAGTAATGGCTTGCCCATCTTGTTTGGTGCTATAGACACAAGAAGCCCACTCATCAGAAAGAAACATCCGCTGCAACTCCATCATAACCTTATGCATAGACTGAAGAGAAATGAAGGAAGTGGCGAATCGTGTGATTGCAGGCCGCATCAACTCCTTGTTCCCCATGAAGCGTCTCATGAGTGAAAGAACATATGTATGATTGTTTATATATTTTGTCACACTCCGAGCTGAATCAATGACTTCCTTGATCCAAGGAAATTTTCCCATGTCCTCTAGCATCAAATCAATGCAATGGGCGGCACAAGGAGTCCAATACAAGCTTGCATACCTCTCCATAAGCATCCTCCCAGCAGCAACATAGTTGGCAGCGTTGTCCGTAATGACTTGGACAACATATTGTGGAGCTATCTCTTGGATAAACTTATCCAACAAATCACATAATAAGTGTGCATCTTTAACATAGGGAGATGCATCGACAGATTTGATAAAAATTGTCCCCCTGGGACAATTGACCAAGAAATTGATAATGGATCTGCCCTTCCCACCAGTCCATCCATCTGACATAACACTGCAATCGGTGGCCTCCCATGACTGTCTGAGCTCATCTAATCTTTGGGTGCAATCAACCTTCTCCTCATCAAGGAGTCCCCCTCCCAAATCATTATAGGAAAGCCCCCTATAATCTGGACCAACAGTGCCAGCAACTTGAAACATGGCATGATAGTAGGGGTTGTTTTTGGCGATGTTGAAAGGCACATCACCCCATAGAAAACACTTTGTCACAACTCTATCCGCCTCTTCCTTCTCCCTTTGTTTGAGCATGGTTCGAACAGAAGGTTGCCTCGATGCCACGTAAGGTGAGGTTGAAGAAGGCACAGTGGGATGTGGGGGTCGTGTAGATGAGGAGAAGGAATGCATGTCACTTGTGGCTCCCATGGTTCATGACTGTATTCTAGATGCAAGTTCATTTCTGAATTCCTCCTTCTCGTCCCTCTTCTTAGCCATGTCAAGAATGGATTGGTTTGCAATACGCATCACTTCTGGGGTAACAGCAGGACAAACATCTACTTCATGCCCAACAAGTTTGGCAAGGTGGTATTTCAAGCGACTAATTCCACCACAAATATCCTTCCCACATAGTTTGCAATTCAACGTTTGCTGATTATTAGGGTCAATTGGTTGCCCATACTCCCACATTGGATCCAATGGCTTTGGCATTGTGTCACTATTTAGTTGAAACTTGAAGTGGATAATGCCAATGGAGATGAAACCTATGCCACAACAAAAAACAAAAATGAATAAATTTTAAAATGTTATTCTTTAAAATTTTGAAAACAATGAAATTATGAAAACATTCAAAGAAATGGAGGGTGGCCTACCTTAAAGGATTAAACCCTATAGGCTATGATTGTAGTGGCAAATCTACACCCTACACTAAATCTAAACCTAAACCCTACACTAAATCTACATTAACCAACAAATCTCAAGCAAAAAGAAAAAGAATGAAATAATACATACCTGAATAGATTTAGTAGATGGAACCCCACTTCACAACAATATTCAATGGCAATGGAAACTTGATCGTTTTCCCCCTTGCTCTCTTGTAGAAAATCGCCCAAAACAAGAGTGGACCGTGTTGTCCGCCGATTGCACACCAGCAGCAGAAATCTTCCGAAAGCTGTCTCCTCACTTGAGAAAGTGGGAGAGGTGTGACCTTGGGGGCAAGCACAGAGCCAGGTACTGTCACCTACTCCTAGCTCCTCTGTTTAGGCTGACTCCTAACGAAGCCAAGGAGGGTAGTCCCTAAGAAAGAGTTTCTATGGCTCAATTTTAATGTTCGAATGATGCGGATGGGTGTTGTTTAGGAGTTGATATGATGAAAGATGATTATACTTATGAAAAATTTGAACACAAGATAAAGGCAATCCACGTTGCTGCACTAGATTAAAAGATGAACAGTATATCAAGAACTTGTAAAAAATAAAATTGCATTCATAGATAAAGATTTTATAAGCCAAGGACAAATGGTCCAGATTAATAACAATGCATGAAATGATAGACCAGTGCCTTATGGAGTCAAAGCTCTGCAATGCTTGAAAAATAACAAAGATACAAGTCTTGAAATAAAGCTAGTGGATATGTTGTGTGAGTGCTCTTGGTACGTTTTAAAAGTTTTAATGGTCTTGTTTATTATGTCTTTGAAACGAAGAAGGTATTAGAGATCAACCAGGAAAGTGTTCAAAGTCATCCCGTTCTAGATATGCTGGCTCGTCCAGTATCTCGGGCTGGTATCTAGGAGGATTGATCCAGCTAGCCATGACTCTGAGACAACGGGGAGTTTCGGCACCCTTATTGAGAATGAACTTGAAACTTTCTACAATGTCGGTGCGTTGGTTAAGGGGTAAAATTTTAGTTGTGTTGTTATTGCGGTCTTAGCAAGTCCGTTTATCGTTCTGAGTATGAGCCCAACTATGCAGTCGGCAGAGCATACTAGGTGAAGGATATCAACGAAGTAAATTAATTAGAGGGGAATGTGAGTTGAGAATTTTATTAAATAAATTAATTAAAACCCTCTGACAAAGAGAGCTCTTGACTTTGTCTTATGACAAAAGTTCAAGAGTCTTAGCTAAATTATATGCTTGATGCAAGGAAATGCAGTGGGAATGCTCTCCGATAGAGAGTGCTCTTGACTTGGGTTCCGGCAAGTTCAAGAGACTTAGAAATTAATTGATTAACTTGCAAACAGTAGAATGCATGAAAATAAAAGAAAGACAGTTAAACAAACTCTCCGACAGAGAGCACTCTTGATCCACCCGACGGTGAGATTCAAGAGATTTTGGTTCTTTTTAAGATTAACAATTATAGAGAAAGATACACAACAATTAAGTAAAGTGCAAGTAATAAAATCTAATCTAGCAATTAGTAGTTATACTTAATGAACAACTAGCATTTAGTGGAAATGAAAACTAAGTCTAACATGAGAACTAAGCTAAGTGCTTTAAGTGAAAACTACACTAAGTAAAAATGAAAAGGGAACACAAGACACACTTCCCCCAAATAGGGGAAGTAGAAAAGACGGGGAGGCTTGCTCCCACTAGCCTTTTTATTAATAATTTACAATGCTTGGGGATTTTAACCCTTGAAGAGAACATAAAAAAAATTAAAAGGGTGAAGAAGCCCTAATGGGTTGTACAAAAAAAAGGATGTGGTTTGTCTTGTTGAGAACTTTTTCTTCAATATTTCCAAATCTTTAGACTTGTCTTTGGTTGACCTCTTCTTCAGTATCTGCTCAAAACGAACAATGACTCAAGCACCCATTATTCGTTAATTAAATCAAAGTAAATCTAGATGCGAACAAAAAAGAAATTATTCTAAGTGCAAAAACTACCCTTTTAAAATGCAAATTTTTTAGTCTTTTTGAAGCAAAACTAGATACAAAACTTTTACAGGCAAAGTGGGAAAGATGAAGAGGGTAAAAAGGGGCAAAAAGAAAGCAAAAAAGAGGGCTGGAATAAGTGAGGAAAAGAGGGAAAAGGGGAAAGCGAACAGCAGTAAAGAACGTTGCAAAAGAGAGAGAGAGAGAGAAAAGAGGGCAGCGAAAGAGGGCTAAGAGGGCAGCGAAAGAGGGCTGCAAAAAAGAGAGAGAGAGGGAAAAAAGCTAGGGGAAGGTAGGAGGCCAAAAACGAAAGGAAGAGGTTTAGGGCTTCCAAGGTAGCAAGTAACCGAGTTTTAAGATGTAGTTTTGAGAGATGGATCTTCGAACTAGTGCCTCTTGCCAAACTTTTTAAGGCTTGAGATCAACTTTAGGAGGCCCTGAAATGCACACAATGTCAGAAAAATAGGTCTTTTGAAGAGATGAGAGAAGCAACCAAGCTCAAACTTCTCTTCAAACCTGGGAGATCTGCACAAGAAACCACTTACAAACACATCTTGATCAAATATTGTATGCAAAGTAGAATGGGATTAGAAGAGTATAAGTATTTCCAACTACAGTCTACTCCAAAATCACATAAAACCCAACATAAATGGACAAATTGAACTCAAATACCAACCCTATGGACTTAATAAAGCTTTCTAAGCTAACAATTTGATCAAAATAGTGAAATATAAGTAATAAACAAGAACAAAATCACCTTGATACAGAAGCACTTCCCATGACAAGAATCAACACACCATACGGACCTCCAAAGTCACTTTATTTCCAATAGCAAAAGCTATAACACAATTACAATCTGGCAGAGTAAGTTTGCCCAAAAAAATCCATGTTGAAAGAGGAGCCAAGCACCTCTATTTATACAAAAACCAGCAACCTAAAACTTGACAGACTCGGCATTGAGGAGAGCCAATAGCTTAGTCGAATTCCAATCAAAACCAAGTCATCACCAGTCTAGAGCGTGACTACCTCCAATAGAATTGAGCTGCAATTAACAAGGATGGGGAGGTGGCCTCCACCTTGGCAAAGCGTCCCCCATCCCTTCTTGGAAGCATCACCCATCAAATCAGAACCGACCAAGTTTAATACTCGCGAACTAAGAGAGATATACGTGAGATGTTGAAGGAGACAAAGCCTTTTAGCTATAATCAATGCAACTCGTGCACAAAGGGAGCCAAGCCCATGAGGTGGCCACGAACCAAGGTAATCGCCCCACCAAACCATCCACGCAAGCTCCAAAACCTCACGTCATCCTCTTTGCATTAACGCAGGCATGGGAAAGCATATTATATGCTATGGTTTAAAACATATTCTTTGCGTGGAGAGGGGTCCACTCAATACCAATCGCTAGCCTCTATTCTCATCACACGAGCTAACTCCCACCACATGTGATCCCCTTCATGTCACCACCATTTGCTAATTCCCATGTGCTTGGAATATACCATATGGACCATGGCTTTAATTTATAATCCATTTGGAGAGAATGGGTCCCCCCATCCTACTCATCACCACCACAAAATCGTGAACCCACTTATCCCTCACGTCATCATTTTTTAATTAAAACATCATCTCAAACTTTAAACCAAAGTTTGTCTTGCCTTGTAATTTTAAGAGGGTTGTAACTCACATGGCCCACATGCCAAGTCACCTCCACCCATTAAAAAAAATCAATTTTTGACTTTGATTTTGATTTTTTAATTTTTTGGATTTTATGTAATTTGTCTTTTTTTAGCATTAAAATGCCATTCTGAAGCATTTTTAGCTGAATGATGACTTTTGGGATGCTCCGGCTGTCTGATTGATGGTGAAAGTGGCCCTTGGGGTGAAGATGTTGCTCCGGGCTTGAAAATGAGCCCAACCATGCCGAAAACGGACTCCAGATCACACATTTATTACATTTTGAAATTTTCCATTTAAACCATTAAAAAATGGCTTAAAAAAACGGAAAAAAAATATTTTTCTCGGAATCCAACGAAACTCTAGGGGGACCTAGTACATGTTCATACGACTCAAGCGGAATGCCTAGCATGACAAAAAACACTGACACGAAGGCTCTAATAACCTCCTAAGGCCGAAACACCAAGACAACTACCCCAGCTTTGGAGGAGCAAGTGAAAAACTCGGAAATTATTGGTCGTTTGTTCAACATCCAATAATAACCAAGGGAAAAAACACTTTGGGCTAGTCGGCTTGATGCCCAAGTCCGGGAAGCCGAGCCTTTTATAAAAATTTAAATGCTAGGACATTTTTTACATTTTCTCCAAGGGAGTATGAACATGTATTTTACAAAAAATAAAAATTTCAGCCAAAAACTGGCTAACTCTGGAACACATTGAACTTCTGAACTCTAGAGATGAGTATTCATCATGCTCGATAACTGGCGGCTCAATAGGAAGTTCAACTATTGTACAAAATAGTTGGTAATAGACCGCTTCCTCAACGCTGCATCGTGCAAAATTGCAAATGAACCCCAAAACCTTGTCCGCGGCCTCTTTATGGCAAAAAATTGTGTTTTTTTCCAGCAGGGCGACATATTCCATCGACTCACGACATTTACTGAAAATATCGCGATATTTTAATGTGTTGCGATATTTTAAAAACTCGGCAAAATATCGCAATTTTTTCATGGCGATATATCGCCGACCCTTTCGACTTGCGATATATCGTGATATCGGCGATATATGTAACTATGGGCCACACCACTGACTGCAAACTAACTGCTCCACTTACGCCAAGAAATCTAACGCATGCAAAGGGTATCAGCAGTAAAAGCAAGAGTTAAGACTGACAAGACCATACACAAGTCCTCAGAGGCTGTACTCTCATCCACAAAAAAGTTCCTTATCAACCGTCCCAATTTGTCAATAATTTACTTGTCTAATCTTAGTTTTTTTTTTAATTTTCTCTATTGACCTTAACTTGATATTCATAATGTTGGGAAATAATATCCTGTTACTTTCAGAGCTTAGCACTTTATCAAATTTTATGTTTATGGTGGTTTAGTTGATTTCTCTTATTATTTGGTGCTCTTTGCATTTGTGTATGCTTAATCAGTGTTAGGTGCCTGGGATGTGAATAAGTTAGAACCAGCTAAGGTGGTTTAATAATATTATGTTTATTATACAGGTATGCTGGAGCAATATTTGCTGAAGCATGCTTAAAGGGTTTGAATGGAGTGCCAAATATTGTGGAATGTACATATGTTCAATCAAATATTACTGAATTGCCTTTCTTTGCCTCCAAGGTAAGCAATGATTTTTCCCACCTCCCCCCTTTCAAATTTAGGTTTCTTTTTCTTTTAGCATTTGTTATATGTTCTGTATTTGGTCTCTGTCTATTGTTGCTGTCTGTTGCTACTATCTGGCTTGCTCATTTTTGAGTGTATAAATTTAGAATTGAGAAATCCTGCAATTTGTGAGTTAAGTTTTTTTGTATTATGGTTTTGATTTTCAAAATATATCTCATTTCACATTGTGCTGCATTTCTTCAGTTAATATTCATCTAGGTTTTCATCACGGATCATTGAATAAATTCTGACGAAAGAATGCTTTACCATCACTTTTGGTTTTTGAAGTTTATATTACAATGGTAATAGTTCCGACTCTTACACTGCAGCATACCCTATCCTGAGGCCAATAATCTGATTTTATTTTCCATTCATTGAAGGCCTATATATAATCTACTAAATGGTTTGTCCCAGTAAGAGTTCTCGCTGCCCACGTCCATCCTTTTCTTTAATTATTCCTATTGATGACTAGAAGTTTCCTTGTGCACACAGGTAATGTTATTAGAATGCCAACTCCTGTATGGTCTGATTTTTTGCTTCTGTCTGGCATGACTATATCTGCACTTCTTGAAACTGGAGCGATTTGGCATGCTCTGCTTATGAAAAAGTCTTTGTGAATGGATTTAATATTTTTCAAGGAATCCAAATATCCTGGTCAAATCAGAGTTCCGTTTAGTGCTTCCTTGGCAAGTTTTCTTAAATTATATTTGCTTTTATGATTCCTTGTTCATTTTCGCAGACTTTCTAGAATCAGAAATTGATAATTGTCTGAAAATGATTTCATTATGGGTGCTCTACATATTGCCACACTAGTAGAAACATTTGATCTTGCACCGTGAGGAAATAATCTTCATTTTAAAAAGTTGGTTCATTTTAAGCTTCAGTCTCCATGTATCAGTGAAATCGTTTTAGTAACTGTCTTTTATCATGTTCATTTATATAGATGGGTTTCCACTAGAATCCTAGTCATAATTTCAGTTACATTGCCTTTTAACTCGATGTTTTAGTATTTTGTGGGTTACTTTGCGATGTATCATTGAATATCAAATTCATATTGTAACCACTGATTTCTGCTTTTTGGCTAGGGTACTGAATATTGATGTAATGCACCGATAAACTGTGGTTGCAGGTGAGACTGGGTAAAAATGGCATTGAGGAGGTTCTGGGTTTGGGCCCCATCTCTACTTTTGAGCAACAGTGTTTGGAAGCAATGAAACCAGAACTGAAGTCTTCTATTGAAAAAGGAGTGAAGTTTGCTACTGAAAATTGAGTCAGGACCCTCCTTGGTATTTCAGTGTTCTGAATTTACATTGAAGGAAGCTAATAGACTGCCATTTTGTCATATTGTTTAAGCAGGCACCTGTTGGGGCAGCTTGAGTTTAAACACACTTGAGCCATATTGTGCAGTTTTTGTTGAACATCGTGACACACTCGAACGTAGGTCTGTTTAAATATATGCAATTTTCTGTGGTCTGAATAAAGTGGGGGCAACCCATGAATTCGGCTCTGCTTTTTGAAATGAGAAATAAGAGTTGCTTTCTTGGTTACTGCCTCTTATGTCTGCTCTTCATTCGATTTTTAGTAAAGCTTTGCAAGCCTATCAGGGAAGTAGAATGAGAATGTTTTGGATCATACCTGATTTTGACAGTAATTTCACTCTTAAATAAAGATGTCTGCTCTTCATTCGATTTTTAGTAAAGCTTTGCAAGCCTATCAGGGAAGTAGAATGAGAATGTTTTGGATCATACCTGATTTTGACAGTGATTTCACTCTTAAATAAAGAAACCCTGTTGCTCTTGTCAAGACAGTCAACTTATGTAAAAACTTTGTTGCTGCTTAACTTAGATACACAATATGAAATATATCAAGTCAATCTGGAGTCCTGGACTAAAATTTTTCCAAAAGTCTTTAGTTAGGCTAAGGATTTTGTAGAACACCTTAAAACTGCTGTAGATTGTAAGTCTGCTCCAAACCACTATTATGATGAACTTTCATCAAACACTTTGTACTTGTACAATTGTGGCTTATAGATATGTGAATCTGACTTAGTGTCGACAACACTTTAGTTATTTACTGCTGTATGTTATGTTCTTGATTGAGATCTGATTTTGGATACCTCTGATATTGGGTTTGGTTGAGGACTTGTAATAAACAGTCCAGATGTTTCTGCTGTAGCTAGTTGCCCCAAATACCACACTTCTTTGGAAACACTGTTCTATACCTTAAGCTGATTATTGATGTTTGGTCAAGTGGAAGTGTGTGTTATTTGTCATACACAAGATTGTCACCAAACAGTAACTAATTACACATAAAACAGACTTGAGAGAGCATATTCAGATTTGCATATTTTATTCAAAGAAAAAGTTACATGCCTGGAAATGATGGACAGAGAATGCAAGAGATCTGCTGCTACACTGCATGACTGCTCTCCACAGGAGGAATGTAACCTTCCCTATTCAAACTCAGTGCACAAATAACAAGTGTAGATCTGATCTAAATTACTTTCAGATCTGGAAACTTCATAAATATGGCAGACACTTACAGAGAATGTGGCCCACAAATCAGCGAAGGAATGGGTAATTTATATGACTGGAAATTGGACTGTGACAAGGAAAACGACCTCCAACAGTGTACAGACCTTCAAATCTGCTCACACTACAGGCTGTTGATGAAACTCCTGAGTATGTACGATGATGTGAAGATGAATGTGACTGCCCGGTACTAAGTGGAAACACCCAGGGCCTCTGTAGCAGTTCTTTCCTCTTTCTAACAGTTACTGTAGCAGCTTCCTTCACAAGAGTTGAATGCCTTCTTTCCCAAGTGCACCAACACAGTATTCAGTATTGAAAATACTCTTCCATATTTTCCCATGAGTTGACAGCGATGCGCCCATCTTGAGCTACTCTTGCTAGCTCAGAGGTACGGTAACTGACTTAGCATTCTTCTACAGTGGTGTGCCCTTCCTTCTTGACCAACCAGATGTAAATGCGCCCCTCTAGCAGAGAAAGACCCAATGTAACAAGTGTGCCCTCCTCTTGTGTGACCAAATCTTCCACCAATGCTCCCTCTCCTAAGGAACTAATGAAGCCTTTGTAAACTTTCATGAAAGTCCCAGATTCAAATACAAGTTGCAAATCCAACTTATGTCAATGAAGAACAAGTGAGAAATCTGACTGATCTCTCCACAAGCAATTGCTAGGGCAGGTTTTGTCTCATCACCGAAACTATTCTCCTCTTCCTTAGGGTTTCGTTCAAGAGAAAGCCAAGCTCATGAGCTTTTAAAGTTTCGAAAATGCAAATGACAAGAATGAATGAAAAGTGAGACTCTCTCCCATTTTTAAACCTATTTTGACATTTTTTGGCCACGTTTATCTTTTTCCCCTTTTAATTAATAAAATGACTTCATAATATTTTTAACTCTTTTTTATTGCCGAAAAGTGATTACTTGGCTTCTAAGACATTACCGGACATTGGAGGTCCTTTCTCATCATACCATTCTTTAGATCTTTTCATTTCGGTTTCAACGAGTTATTATATGAAGGTATTCCCTCAGATAATATGATCCAAATAATACTTCTAGTGTATTTAATTAAAGTATGCTGAATAATAACCCAGAATTACGGAAATTGTCAAAATGCTACGGAACCAAGAGCAAACTGTGCAGGGAAGTGATCCTGATGGCGAAATATGGTAAATTGAATAAGTTGGGCCTCATATGATTCTTTCAAACCCTTCGAGCTCACGGTTAACCCCCATTTACTCTGGCCCCGACCGAAGTCAACCCTTAAGGTAACCTCCAACTATAAAGTAGGGGAATCCAAAAATGGGGACATTACACAATACTGCCCATGAACAATACTGCTGTCCAATGTTCTACCATTGGAGTGGTCATGAATTGAGAGATGTAGCTGACTACATAACTCAAATAAGGTCTAGTGGTCATAGGATAGATCAAGTTCTCCACTAGTTGCCAGTAGGCTGTCATTAATTGTTTTAGAATTAGTCTTGGCTGAAAGTTTCAGCCTTTTCTCCATAGTTGTATATGATGTTTTGCAATCTACCATCCTGTTTAACAAACTTTTGACATACTTTGTTCGTGAAACAAAACCTTTTCTCCATAGTTGTATATGATGTTTTGCAATCTACCATCCTGTTTAACAAACTTTTGACATACTTTGTTTGTGAAACAAAAATGTGTTTATCTGTTTGTCAAACTTTTTACACCTAAAAAGTAATGTAGGAGGTCTAAGTCAATCATGTGAAAAGTTGCACATAAATTGGATTTTACTTGTGATATTGCCTGACATTACACAATACTGCTGTCCAATGTTCTACCATTGGAGTGGTCATGAATTGAGAGATGTAGCTGACTGCATAACTCAAATAAGGTCTCGTGGTCATAGGATAGATCAAGTTCTCCACTAGTTGCCAGTAGGCCAAGTCATTAATTGTTTTAGAATTAGTCTGGGCTGAAAGTTTCGGCCTTTTCTCCATAGTTGTATATGATGTTTTGCAATCTACCCTCCTGTCTAACAAACTTTTGACATACTTTGTTCGTGAAACAAAAATGTGTTTATCTGTTTGTCAAACTTTTAACCCCTAAAAAGTAATGTAGGAGGTCTAAGTCAATCATGTGAAAAGTTGCACATAAATTGGATTTTACTTGTGATATTGCCCCTTGCCACTTGTGACGATGATGTCATCTAGATATATTACCAAAATAATTACATCAGCTCCAATGCTTTTGATGTAAAGATTGGGATTTGAAGGACTTTGTTGGAACCTTGGTTTACCTAGATACTTGTCAATTTTGATATACCATTTTCGGGTGCTTGTTTCAAGCCATAGAGAGCTTTCTTCAGTTGACATACCATATGTCTTTCCTTTTAACCTAAAAACCTTTTCGCTAGTACATGGATACCTCTTCCTTCAAATCTCCATCAAGGAAGGCACATTTTACATCCATCTGGTATAGTTTCCATTCAATTTGCATTGCGATGGCTATAAATAAATGGATCATGCTCATCTTTGTCATGGGAGCAAAGGTCTCTTCATAATCAATTCCTTCTTTTTGTGCGAAGCCCTTTGCAACTGATTTTGTTTTATGCTTGTTAAGAGTACCATCTACTTTGCACTTGAATTTATACACTTGTTTGCAACCAATGTGTTTCTTCCCTAGTGGTTGTTCTATAAGAACTCATGTCTTATTTTTCATTAGTCTCATGTTTGACTTTCATGGATTCCTCCGTAGTAAAAATACCTTAATATAGTTTAAAATACTAAAAAGATGCTTAGAAAACCAAGGGTTTTCTTTGAAATCGTTGAAATTACTATTGTTCAATGAAATTTCTATCAAAACTAGAGAAATTTATGAAAATGCACAAATCTATCACAAATATGCCAAACTAATGTTAAAATATAGAAACTTCTCTCTAAAATTGTAGAAATTACAAAAAAAATTAATTTATCCTAAAAACATAAATTACGGCACTTTCATGAGTTTGAAGTTGAGAAACAAAACCCATTTTTTTGGTCTATGTTATAGATTGTGTACAATTTTAGAATTTGTCCATGCAAACATAGGTCTAAAAAAATTGCTAAAAAAAGCATGGAACCTCTTTATTTTGGGATGAAATCATTTTTAAAATCGCTCTAAATAAAAATAAAATCAATTCTCTTAAAAAATTTAACTTAGCTTTAGATCGAGGAAAAGAGTGATGCTTGATTTTTAAACTAGAAGAAAATACCTAGTTTCAGTTGGTCCAAAATGCCTCATTTGGATTCTCAGTGTGTATTGAACGAAGTCTATTGGTCCAGCATTGAACGTAGCAGTCCCTAGGCCCTTTTTTGGCTTCGATTCAACTTCTCATTGTGGCTTTGGTACTATATTACAAAAATAAAACACACAAAGAAATCAAGAACATAAGAGAGAATTGAAAGAGAAAAAATGGTTCTTTTGTATCATCAAACGAAGAAAACAACCTTTTCTTTATAATAATTAAATCACAAAACCCTCACTATTCAAACCCTAATTACACAAACCCTAAAATGACTTATATGCTTTATAATTAAATAATTAAACATATAGTTATAAATATGCCAAAGTGTTTAGTCTAGTCAACCTTTATATTTTAACTGTGCTGTGCTTGCAACACATCACAACACAAATATTTTGTGATGCAATTATGCAGAATGAACCTTATGCAAACACATGCATATACCAATATATGATGGTTGATATGTATAGGAAAAAAAATATTGACAATGAATTGGAAGACTACACTTGATAGTGGGCACTTCCATACAATGAAGACAATGCATATGACGTTCTTTTTGTTTTTGCCTGGTTATCATATTTTTCTTATATATAGAAATACATATGGGATTTTGACACAATAATTGCCCTAAAGACATTCCATTCATTACATAAAGAACCAAAGATCTTCCAATTTTTATTCAAAATCAATGCCAATACCTACTTTCATTGTGAACCATTTTAACAACTAGGAATAAGTACTGTTGTAAGCCCTTATATTCTTTATGTATCATGGGAATTTTATTAGACAACTTACCATGTTACTTTCATTGTGAATCATAGTAAGACTTATTATAAATAACAACTTCGTGCAATGAAGAGTATGCATGTATACTTGATTCCAAAACATCTATAGACAAGTTCAAACTAGTAGGCCAAAGAGTTAATGATTGTTGAGGAGAAGATACTTTCTAAGTTGTTACTAGTTTGTCTTCTAGGGTATAGAATACACACACAAGAGAAATGATTGTGTATCATGCCAAAATCCTTATTATTGAATAGTTGTGTAATGCAACACTACATTCAAACTTGAACCTACCAAAATTAGTGGAAAAGAGAAACTCGTGGAGCCTAGAATTAGGAAAAGGCAAAGACAGGGCCATGCTTCCAATAATATTATGTTTCCTAAATAATATACAAGACATAATGAAAGCTCTTGCAATTACCATTGAGTTCTTATGAAAATTTTCAATGCATTTAAAAGTGCGATTTCTTCAAAAAAACAACCATTGAACTTGTAAAGCATACAACAAATACTTGTTAAACAAGAACATTGAATACAATTGACATACACACCTGTAGTTGCATTATTTGCAATTGAATGAGGTTCAAAAAATGTGTTCATGTCAACAAACCATCCCTATTGCACATAGAAGTCAATCTAATGCACATGGCCATAGAGACACACATGAGAGGGTAGGAAATATATGTGTATGTAAACCATGTGCACACACATTGCAATGACAAATTCAAAATTTACAACTCCATACCAAATTAGGAGACGCACAAATAAATTTATTGTTAGACAACTTATATGAACTAGAGAAGGCCAGTAGCACTAAGATTCTATTTCTTGCAAATAAGGGAACTAGGTCATAGGTTCAATAAACCATTGCTAAGTATAATTGCAAGAGTTATCTGTCCTTGCTGACACATCCCAAATCCAATGTGTGTTGACTCGAGCATAAACGACAAGCTTACAATTGCCACTGCACTCATAATTAAATTGAGGTTATAGAAATGCTTATGTTGTTGGACACATTTGCATCCACATAGTCATAAAAGCACATGCTACAACAAAACCCTATAAATTGCTTCCTTTCTAGTGTTTTTTTTGCAAATTTGTGTTAAACTGGACATTATTCACTATGATATTGAACCCAAAATCTGACGGCTAATTTGTCTAAAATATGACCACTAAGCGTTCAAATTCTGACAAATCTCATTTTGCTTAAATGTAGGTGTAATTACATCGGATATCCCACCACAAAACTAGTTGTAGATTTTCCAACACCCAGACATCGAAGAACCTGCGTTACTTTTTACCAATCCATTTGGCATGCAGTCAAATATCTAACAACAATTGCGTAGAATATTCTACACTTATGTGTTGAAAATTAGACATGTTGGATGCACAAACCGACATCCAGTTTCGATTGGATTCGTTGGCAAACTGACTTCACAATGTTGTCGGAGGTATGAAATCGTCATCAGAGGTATAGTGATTTGCGAAGTAGATCTGATGACTCTTAATCATGCTAAAAGTTGGATATCCAATGAGCATCTCATTGGAGGAATGAAATCATCATTGGAGGTGTAGTGATTTGTGTAGCAGATCTGATGACTCTCAATCATGCTAAAAGTTGGATATTCGACACCTTGTAAAGGTTTAAAAAATATATAGCAATTATGCTCTCATCCATTATGGAGTTGTCATCCCTACCCAAGATCATGGTAAAAATGTGTATAGATTCCTAGGCACAATTAGGAAAGTTCTTGGTCTTGTATGGGGAAGGAAGATTCTTGGTGATGAGTTGGTTGTATGAAAGATTCTTAAATATATATTCCTTATGCTAGTTTGACTAGTTTACATCTCCAATGGGTCCAAGTTAACACATCAAACAAGAAATGGATGGTTTTTGTATCGAACTAGCCTTATTTCTTTGAACCATTCCATAATTCTAATGTCTTGAGGGATCGATTCGTCCTTGCTATTGCATTCACTGCAGGAATCCATCTTCTCACATGCTAGATATATATTATTAGTACCTATATTTGTTATAGATTCTATGCTCATTTGTATTTGATTTTGGGTTTATAATTTGTAGTATTTGCTGCCACACTTCTAGGTGATGATAAGAAGCATCGTAAGAATTGCAAGCCTTAGAAGTGATTTCATTGTTAAGAATTTTCAATGGCCTTCATTGGGTATTCATTTGTGAATTTTCTAGTGACCCTCACTTAGTTTCCACCTAGTTTCGTGTTTCCTTGAGGAAGCGAGAATCCCTCATGCAACCAATAGATGTCCACAAAACCATCCATTTGTGTCTTCAAGACAACCATCAAAGGTCTAGAGTCCTCCAAATAGCAAGGAATGCCCACTTATTGCCAACTCAACCTTCAACATGTCCACATCTTAATGAATATGTACCAAAGAATGTCCACATCATAATCCATCCAAAGCCATTGATTCTTACCAATGGATGCCCATATGATAATAAACTAAGCCCTAAGGACCTTCGTAGACGCCAATGATCATCATCATTAATGAACTAAAAAATGGATAAATCCTTAGATAGGCTCGACACACCCCTTCATCTTGTGGTCAACAATTCAAATTTAGAATTCAAAACAAACGTATAAACTGAGCTTGGATGTCTCCCATAATTTCTTTATTAGGCTTGAACATTCTGCTGCTGCTACAATGTTATTTGTTTACTTACTTGTTGGTTATTGCTCAAAGACAACAATACAAGGAGAGGATTATCTACAAGTTGCTTCAAGGATGGTTGTATTCTACATGTTGTAAGCAACATATTTACACCTCCTAATGGCATGGAACCTAGCTGTATGGACCCCTAGAGTGCTAAGTTCCACTTCAAAATAGATGCTTCCTCTCTCAAATAGTGCAAGGAAGTTGAAAATTCCTTTAAGAGTGGATCAAAGTCACAAGAATGAAGAGAACATGTCTCTTTTAAGGTTGGGTCCCCTTCCAAAAGTGACCTATAAGTGGGGAAACACCCTTCCTAGAGTTGCTATTACAAGAGATGACTATTATGATGCTCTAGATGCCGAGTTTAACCAACTTTGACACTGCTATGACCTCCAAAACCACCCAGATTTGCTAATGAGCCTCATTTTCAGAACTAAATGCCCATATCTGTAAGAAGAGTGGATTTGATGCTAATGCAAAGTAAGGACATGATATTTTACCAATAGTTATTTGCAAAATTGGGAATATATGCCACTTCAACCTTCAAACTCAACCCAAAATTTGCAACACCCCGCTGCTCATTACTTTATAGTGGTTGCTATATGATTTTTGACCATTGTTTGTGCTTAAAAGTGCCTAAAAGGTGCCCATATTTGAGTACTAGGGAATTTTTGACGTCAAAATTAAACACACCCAAGCTGAAGCTTGTTTACCTCATGAATTATTCCTAGAATTGCTACAGGTCTCTTTTCATGCCTAGAAAGTTCCCAAAATTAATGATTTAAGGCTACTTGTTGTTGTTTGATGGTGGAACAACCAATAAAACATGTTGATATCTTCTAAATATAGTGGTTGATTCCCTTTTGAGGTCACAACCATGCATAAAAATGCTCAAATATTGTCCATAAATGCTACCTTCGGGCTATGAACATGCCCATATATGCTTCTTAGCCTGACTACTACTACCTATTTAAAATTGACTTGGAATTGTTCTTTATGCATAGATTTATCCTCAAATTTCACCTAGATTGGTTCTTTTATGCCTAAGTCAACTTCTCTTGCATCATCACGACAATGTCACCCCCAGAGAAGTGTGATCATAATCACACATGGGAACCCATATAATATGGGGCATAACAACACCCATAAGAGTTTATTATGGATGGATGGATGATCAAGCCTACGAGCAAGTGTGCAAAAATTGGAGGAAGTCCTATTACGTGGTGTCATCTAAAAATCTACAAGGGTGAAGCTTTCAAGGGAGGGTATTTTGTGACCCTACCACAACATATTACATCTTTGACCTAGAAGATGGTCCTCTATTTGGCTATGCAAGTCCATGAGAACTAGTTGATCCATATGAACAATATAATGGATCATTAAGGTCACTTTAGGTGGTTAGTTATGTTGTTATGCTTGTGTCAGCTAGTCATGATCTCTATATCTATGACTCATGTCTAATATAAATTCGACATATTTGGTACATTGTTATTCATTCATTCATCATCATAAACCAATATACTCGCTTGTACTTTGTGAGTTTTCAACTGTAAGGTGTGGAAAACCTATTTTTGGCTAGAAGTGCTCCCATTCACATTCCTTAGGGAAGTCGTGTGTGTTGGCATGTTTAATGTAATATGGAGTTGTGTTCCCAATGGTAATACCTCAAATTGGTGATTATTAGTTGGGCTTTGTTGGACCACATTTATGGGTCTAGGGCCAACTAATTAAACACATTCCTATATATATTAGAGGGTTGGCCTAATTTCTAATCACTCAAAGATTATGTGATAGATTAATTAATCTTATAGTCATCTTATTTGGATTATACACTCATAAGTCATCTTATGTGGACAATAATAACCAACTCTTTACTTATCAATATTTTCAATGTCATGTGATTTTCCATACTTCAAGTGCTAGCCTACATATAATTCATGGGAAATTCATTTGAAATTGAGTTCCAAAAGTCTTCCCAAACGTGAAGTTTTTTCTCTATCCTTGCATAACTTGGAATTATATTTCCTTATTATTTTTTGAAAATGTCATAGTCGAGTGGATTATAACAATCAACCATTTTCTTGGGATCTCAATTCTCAACTTGATAGATATAGTTTCCTTTACAATCCGAAATCATAAACTTTATATTAGCTTGAAAGAAGTAGAATTTGGAGTCACATTAGAGAGGTGATATGGCCCAATGATCACATGGTGGACTATAATAATCAACCATTATGTTGGGATCTCAATTCCCATCTCAACTTGTTACAAATAGACTCCTATACAATAAAAAAATACAAACTTATTATAAACTTGAAAGAAGTAGATTTTGGAGTCACATAAGCCTTCCATTGTAGGATTTTGCAGCCTAACATGCATATTGTTTCTCACTATATAGCATGCTTCCACATTCTAACATGGATATACTCCCTCACTATACAACATGCCTTGACATCCTCTCAAATGGGATCCGCTTCCTTGTTATAGAATATTATTAGTCTCTCAACTTGAACTATCAAGACATAATAGATCTTGTGGCTTCCAATAGTACTTCTCTTTAGTTGAATATGGTAAACTATTATAGGGTTATTAAATCCTTGACGCCTATCACTGCCTCCACAACATAGGAAAACCATGTTTTAGGTGGGGTCTACAACCTACGATATCTAATGATCGTTCCATTTATAGGGTTGTTGATGCTATAGTTGGGTTGACTCTAGAGTTGTATCCCACATGGTAAAAGTATATTCCTCCTCATCATAGAACTATGCCTCATATGAGGGTTTTTTTTCAACTTGTAGAACACACACAACCACCCTCTTAACACTCCATTAAATATTATGAAGAACATGTTTCATGTTATTCTATAGACTTACACAAGAACTATTTAATTTATGCACACAAAGAAATGAGAGTCTCATATTGACTTGTTGCATCATGAGTTATCTCTTCATTTTGACACACTTGATTTGAACAAATCCAATGTAACCGCCCTACGATGGATTTAGTAGAATCTATTTATGGTGGTACTTATGATTATTTTTCCTTGAGTTCACACCGAGCATTCAACAATCATAAACAGGCAAATCCTTCAAAGCTTCGATGATTTGGTTGTGATTCGTGTTGCATAACCTTATATGGTATCTACCTCAACATATGACATATGTCAACTGGTGTATATATTAATATAATTGGTGTATATGTGCACACCCTTGTGGTGTGACCTACACAATACACTAATAATACCAATTGAAATATACCTCCTAATCTAAAACACCAAAACGATGAAAAGGTAAAGATTCTTGAATATCTAAGTTCCTTTTCACACTAAAAAGAATAATTTTTCACACTAAAAAGAATAATAGATTAAACATAAGAGAGAAGATATGGTAAACATATTTATTTTAATTTCCTTTATTCTGTGGAAATTGGACCCAAGAGGTAGATCAATTACACTCACAAAATTGCTAATCAAACATGCAAAATTCACACAATTGGAGACTGAAATTGGAGCATAACTTAATCATGTATTGAATAAGTGTACATTAGGAAACCATATGAAGTAATAGGCTGCTCACATATATAATTACATGAGATATTTGAAAGCACTAGGTTGCTATTCGAATTGGTAAAAAGGCAGGCTTACTAAAACAAGTCAAATCCCCCATAGGTGCAAAAAGGACTTTCCAAATCCATGAAGATCCTCACGAATTAGCTAAAGCAAGTGGGCAAACTAATATGTGGTGGAAATACAACTCATTCATTATTTTGTATGGAGAAAATGGAGGATGATGTGGTCAAAAAACAAGGCAAGTTCCCTTAGACTAGCTTTTCCTTTATGCCTTAAAACAACTGTAAAGCAAGGCAACTTTTAGAAAAAGTAGACATGCGCTTTAAGGAACCAGGAATAAAGTAGAAATGATAAATATGTTTCCAGGATGATTCCAAAGTGCTCCATGACCCAGTTTAGAAAGCATCGACTTCTAGGAACATGTAGAAGTCAACTAGCATAGAGAGGGAATCTAGGATTCTAGGAATAAGACAAAAATGATTTAATTAAAGTCAAATATGGGTAACTATGGGTTGATTATTCTAACACCCCCCCTTAATCCTGAATTTATGAGTAAATATCAGAAAATTATAGGGCCTAGCAACAAGGATTAGTCACCCTTTTGCATACTGCATGTCCATACAACCAAGGAAAGAGGCAAAAACCCAGTGGGAAAATCCTCCTTCAAAGATGGACAGGAAAACACAATTTTGGAAATCTTGTCATCAATCATTCTTCACCACATGATCAACAATCCCCAATAGTTATTTGAGATTACTGAAGGTCTTCTCACATAATACTTTGGTGAAGATGTTTTCTACTTGTTCTGAAGATGCGCAGTAGAGTAGAGCAATGGTACCATCATGCACAGCTCCCTGATGTAGTGCTTATGGATCTCAATGTGCTTGGTTATTTGTCTTTGAACTGGATCAGTGGAGATTCGAATGGTGCTTTGATTGTCACAATATATGACTGTTGAAGAATCTGATTGGAATCCACATTCTCCAAGTTGCCCCTACAACCATAAACATTGAGTAGCTGCATTTACAACTCCTCTATACTTTGCCTCTGTAGATGAGAGTGCTATGGAACTTTGCTTCTTACTTGACCAGCTGATTGGCCCTTCTGCAAGCATGAACACATATCCTGAGGTAGACTTTTTATCTGTGTTTTCACCTGCCCAATCACTATCAGTAAATCCAACTAGCTCTAAGTCAGATTTTGCTTTGTAGAAAATCCCATGAGTCCTTGTTCCTTGAACAAAGTTTAGGATCCTCTTGGATGATCTCTAATGGATCTCATGATGCTGATCCATGTATCTTGAAGCCACACTAACTGCATGATATAAGTCAGGTCGAGTATGTGTAAGATAAAGCAAACACCCAATGAACTGCCTATACAGTGTATTATTTACCATAGGAGAAGAACCTGCTTCTTCAAGCTTAACTCCTAAAAGGAATGAAGTCTTGCTTGGCTTGCAATCTTTCATGATGAACTTGATGAGCAAATTTGAAGCATACTTTGACTGATGAACCTTGATTCCATGTTGGGATTGAGCAATTTCGAGACCCAAGAATTGGTTCAACAATCCCAAATCTGTCATAGAAAATGCATGGTTCATTGCATCCTTCAAGGAGGAAATCTCTTTCTTTGAACTTCCTGTAATCAGTAGGTCATCCACATAGAGAACAATAATCATTAAAGAACTATGAATCAACTTCAAATAGACATTAGGATCAGACTTGCATTGAACAAAACTCAGTGACAGCAAAAAGCCATCAATCTTGGCATACCAAGCCATGGGGGCTTGCTTGAGCCCATACAATGATTTCTTCAACCTGCACACTCAAGATGGATTAGATACAAAATGTTCAGGTTGCTGCATATAAATATCTTCATTCATATCTCCATTCAAAAAGGCACACTTTACATTCATGTGATGTACCTCCCACTGCTTTGAAGCTGCAATGGCTAGGGAAAGCCTTATGGAGTCCATCTTTGCCACTGGTGCAAAGGTATCATTGTAGTCAATACCATGTACCTAATATTAGTCCTTGAATACCAATATTTCCTTATATTTAAAAGGTGAACCATCAACATCAAACTTAGTTTTGAAGACCCACTCACACTTCACTAGCTTTCTCCCTGGGGGAAGATCAACCAGTTCCCATGTGTTGTTCTTCTGGAGTGAGCTGAATTCTTCTTTCATGGCTGTTTTCCATCTTGGATCATGTGCTGCATCTTCATATGTCTATGGATCAGAATCTATCATCAAATAACACTTCTCAGCAAAGAGAGGATCTTTCACACAAAGGGCACTCTCAAATTGAGATCTACTACTCCTAGTGTCATTAGGATTTCCATCTAGTTCCCCAACTGCATGAATGGTCCTTGATACCCACTTTGGTCTTGTAGGGCTGTTAGGATCTGCAATTAATTCATCATTATCATACATATCAGAATCAACAAACTCATTAGTCTCTTCACTTATAATCAATGGCTGTGGTGATGAAGAGGACTCTCCAACTTCAACTGTTGCTAAAGGCTCTTCTTCAAACTGAACACTTCTTTCAACGAAATATTTGTTAGTAATCAAGTTGATAAGCTTGTTCCATTTTGAATCTTCATAATACCCAACAAATAGGCACTCTTGGATTTGGGGCTCCAAAGCCTTCCTCTTTTCAGTTGGAATTCTAGCCCAAGCCTTTGAGCCAAAAATCCTGAAATGGGTCACATCTGGCTTGGGCCCACTCCAAGCTTCGAAAGGAGTCATACCATCAAGATGCTTATGTGGCACCCTATTCTGGATATAGGATGCACATTTTATAGCTTTGTCCCAAAAATTTGGTGGCAAATTTTTAGCCTCCATCATACAAGTTGCCATCTCCTTCAGTGATATGTTCTTTCTCTCAACAACACCATTTTGCTGTGGTGTGTAAGGGATAGAATGATGCATCTGGATACCTGCATCTTTGCAATACTGGATGAAATCAGACTTGACATAATCACCACCATTGTTAGATCCGAGGATCTTGAGTTTCCTCCCAGACTAGTTTTCAACCAAGGCTCTAAAGACTTTGAAAAGGTCAAAAACTTCAGACTTATGATTTAGGAAGTGAACCCATTGAATACCTGGAAAAGTCATCTATGAAGGTGAGTGCATATTTGGATTGAATCATGGAGATATGAGGGAATGGACTAGCAATGTCACTGTGGATCAACTCAAGAGGTGCATAGGTTCTCTCATGACTAGATCTCTCATACTTGTGCTCTGGATGTTTTCCTAGGATACAACCTTGACAGACTCCCTTAGAAAACTTGATCTTTGGTAACCCTATGACCATATATTTTTCACTCAAATCAGAAAGATACTTGNGTTCATTAGCATGAGTAAGAAGATCAGAGGGGTTTAAGCAGGGTAGAAAATGGGAAAATTTGTATACCTTCGAAGTGTGATCAACAACACCTTTTGCTATGACTTTACCATTCACAATCTCAGTGATTTCAACTTCATTGCGGGAGAAGATGACTTTCTTTGGAGACCCAGTGTGAGTCATTTGATACGCTGACAAGAGATTAGAGGTAATACCTAGAACATACAACACATTATTGAAATTACCATGGTCAATATCAATCCTACCCTTTCCCATACTGTCATTCATAAAGTTATATCCCAAAACTATTGGTGGACCTTTCGACATGTAAAGAGAAGAGAAGATATATTTTGTTGAAACCATATGTCTGGAAGCTCCAGAACCAATGATGAAACTAGGTGAGCTTGAGGTGCCAGCAACCAAGGCATGTATTCTCTCCTTGTCTTCTGAATTTGATCCTCTTTCCCTCTTCTTTGACCAATCAGGAAGGGAGATGTTGTTCTTCTCCAGGATTTGGGTCAACATGTCTACCTGCTTTTTCATACAAGATCTCTCAAGGTGATATCCCTTACTGCAGTATGCACACTTGATCATTTCTCCTTTGTTCTTCTTCTTCTGGGGGTTCTTCTTGGAGCCTGAGGACTCCTCTTGAGACTTTTCCTTGTCTCTCTTTTGATCAAATGTATTTTTAGCTTTTTTCTTGCTTTTTGAATCCACCTTCGAATCTCTAGCAACCAAAACTTGGTCTTTGGAAGGTTTGATGGTGCCCATCATCACCAATTTATGTTGCTCCTGAGTGAGGGATTCCATGAACTCAACAAGCTTAGGCATCTTCCAGGTTCGAGCTGTCAATTTAGTGGCATAGAAGGTCGAAAAAAACATTGAATAGTTAGGACCAATCTTTGAGAGAATAGTCAAAACTAGTTGCTCCTCCTTCTTTTCAATCCCACATTGTTTTAATTGCAAAATAAGGGCCTTAAACTTGGTAAAACATAGTTGCAATGATTCGAAGCTACTGGGATTCAAGGAGATAAATTCATTCTCAATTTGATGTCCTCTCATCTCATCTATCTTTCCAAAAATATCTTCAAGCTTCTCCCACACCTCATTAGGAGATGTCTATGAATCAAGATGAAAGAGGAGTTCTCTTGAAATACTCAGACACAAAAGACCATAGGCCTCATCCCTCCTGTTGTGCCATTTGATTTTTTCTGCAGCTGCACTGGGCTCTGCCTCAGTAGCCATGGTAACCTTGTAGAGACCTTCCACTCTCAACAATATCTCCGTCTCAGCTTTCCATTCGAAGAAATTGAATGGAGTCAAGATGATCCTTTGAGATTGGTCCATATCTCAGCTCCTGTTCCCTTCAGGTAGTAGAATGCGCTCCCAGTTAGTGATTTCAAACCCGCAATAACAATTTGGAAGGAGAGAAATCGATCTACAAAGTCTCTAATACCATGTGGAAATTGAACCCAAGAGATAGATAAATTACACTCACAAAATTGCTAATCAAACATACAAAATTCACACAAAAGGAGACTGAAATTGGAGCATAAATTAATCCTATATTGAATAAGTGTAAATTATCCAACCATATGAATTAATAGGCTTCTCAAATATATAATTACGTGAGATATTCGAAAGCACTAGGTTGCTATTCGAATTGGTAAAAAAACAGGCTTACTAAAACAAGTCAAATCCACCATAGGTGCAAAAAGGACTTTCCAAATCCATGAAGATCCTCATGAATTAGCTAAAGCAAGTGGGAAATCTAATATGTGGTGGAAAGGCAACTCATTCATGCTTTTTTATGGAGAAAAGGAAGGAGGACGATGTGGTAAAAAAACAAGGCAATTTCCCTTAGACTAGCATTTCCTTTATGCCTTAAAATAACTGTAAAGCAAGGCAACTTTTAGAAAAAGCAGATATGCGCTTTAAGGAACTAGGAATAAAGCCGGCATGCTAAATATGTTTCCAAGATGATTCCAAAGTGCTCCATGACCCAGTTTAGCAAGTATTGACTTCTACGAACATGTAGATGTCAACTAGCATATAGAGGGAATCTAGGATTCTAGGAATAAGACAAAATGATTTAATTAATGTAAAATATGGGTAAATATGGGTTGATTATTCTAACATATTCCAAGTATGGAGTAAAATTAAAGTCACTTCAACCTTCAAGCTAAAAATCAACCCAGAATTTGTCACTTCAACCTTTAAACTCAACCCATAATTTGCTATGGCCTGCTGCTCATCGCTTTTTAGTGGCTACTATATGAATTTTGGGAACAAAAATGTTTGGATGATGTGGTATTTGTCTAGTACAACCTTAGGTTGAGGTGCAACCAATTATTGAGAAATACCCTCTATTCAAGAACCATCGAATTGGGTGATATTGATCATGCATAAGAGTGCGATGTGGTGACTTGGCCAACAATATCTGACAATGAAGAACTATCTTGGATGGACTTTAAATCACTTCCATGGGTAGAGGATCTTATAGAATTATTTTTGAACCTAATTGGTATTTGATATATATATACATTATTGGAGACTTTCTCTTTCCTCAAAGTATTTTAATCTTGGACTCTTTTGTTTCTTGAAGATTGAATCACTAGCTCCAATATTTTTTAACTCGGCTCTAATACAATGTTATAAGATGCATAAAATATAGAAAATAGATACAATATATGAACTTTTATTAGAAATGGAGTCTATTGATACAATGAGGGGGAACCCCTGTTATTACATCAATTAGGTAGTAATGATAATTATTTGTCCTAGACACTATTAACCAAAAGGGAAAAAATGAATTATTTATTCCAGCAAAAAATAAAAAACACTCTCTTTAGGTCCTCTAGGCATAGTATTATATGTTCGAAATATTCCCTCATAGAACTGGTGTTCCAAAATTTTGAAAATACATGAAAATACTTGGCTAATAGGCTGATGATACAAAACAAGCCTTTTTAAATTTACTATTGTCAAGTAAGACATATTACAGAATAATAGGATCAAATAACTTTACAAAATACTAACATCACCACAATCTATGACATATTTTCTATGGCACATAAATATGCTATCTAAATTCAATATTGGTACTGTCATGAAACTCATCAAATGGGACTTGTCAGTGTGAGTCCTACTTAAACAATGAATTAGCGTTAGCATTAAAGGTGCCACAACACAATTTACCATGTAATCCAAGTAGGATAGATATGGTTACATATCCATTGGAAGGGGCTCCAAGTGGGATAGGAGGTGAACAAACACCATGAAATGTCCTCAAAACAAGGTGGAAAGTTCCCATTGCAACATCCAAAACAACATTGGTTCTGAGCATATGTAAAAAATGTGCTAGCCCCTCAAATGTGGTCTCAAGAATGATCCAAGTAAGATGAGAATGCACAGAGTCACCAACAAACCCTCAAGATCCTCCAAATAAGGATCTATGTCCACATAATCAGGGTGCCAACATAAGGTGATGGTTTCTCTTTCAAATCCAAGTCAACAATTATCCTTAACCACATAACCACTCCACATGTGAATCCATCCTCCGTAATTTAAGGGGTGTCTTCAAACTTCTTGACCACAAAGGTGTACATCTATAAAGATCCACATCACTCTTGTTTTAAATGCATGCATTACTCTTCTTCAAATCTTGGTGTACCTTTAGGCTCAAACAATGATGTTGGAAGGAACACAAGATATACATGAACCCTTGCTATATATTGATTGGTGTGTCGAACTGAGGACACATATCCAGGTCAATGTTTGTGCGCATGAAATAATGAGGAATAAGCCTTGCTGACATAAATATGCTCAGAAATAGTCTCATAATAGCATGGAAAGGATAATACTATTCAATGATGACAGTGTTGGGTTTAAAATGTGTCAAGTTGGTTAAAAAACTGTTGTATGTTATGCCCTCCATAAACCGCTGCAAACTTTCCCACAATAAGGCCCTAAACAGACAATGAACATGCATCAAGAAAGAAACCAAAGCAATAATGAATGAGTTTTGCTATATTTATGTCATTGTTGTTGGAGAAATTTGCCATAGGCTACTTTGAAAATCTGATTTCATTAGATATGCAAGAGGCTGGGATTGTTCCCTTCAATGTTCCCTAAGCAGTCCAAGGTCTTGGCACTTGGTAGACCCCCTTTTAATATGGATCTATGATCGTACTAAAATAATTACTTCTATGGTTCAACAAGTGATGCATCCTCCGTGTGAGTGACCTTGGAAGGTGCCATATCTACCATAATAGTTGTGACTAATGCAATGAAAAGATTGTGTGAAAGAGAAAGAGAGTGGTAATTCCCTTTGGAAAATAAAAAATTCACAAATGATTCATTTGATCAAAGTGAAAATATGAGGATTAATGGCTCAACGTTCTCACTATATATATGAAAACACTTTGATAAAGGGTTTAACAAACTTATATATGCATGTTAAATTGAAAGTCATTGTAAAGACACTCAAACGTTGCTCTGATAACCCACAAACCTACAAATTGATTCGACATGATGAAAAATTGATCCTGATTGGTCTCTAAGCATTGTGAAGTACTTGGAAAAAAATCTAAACGTTTATCTACTTGCCACAAACACTTTAGATGTGTGGAGCCTTGACAAAATATATACATTGGTGAAAACAACCAGTAAGGAGATCATGTTAACATTGCAATGAAAAGGAGGACATTAGTGCTAAGGTTAAGGTTGAGAGAAGGTAGTCAATACATTAGTTCCAAGGTTTCAATCATTAAACATGGAAAGTCTTCAATATTGTTAGTTCAATGTTTTTCTCCACAAAGGCAAATTGTTTGGTTTTGGGGTTAGGGAACCAATTTGTTAGCTATGGAACACACGTTGCACTTGACAGTAAGTGATTTCCTTTGGTAGGAAGTTTAGTGAGATTGTTCGTAGAGATCACTGCAGGGATGTTTCTACAACACTCTCTATCCTCTATTATAGTGGGGTGAGTCCTAATTGACAAAAATACATGCAATAATTTGAAAGTTTCTTAAGATTATGAATTTTTTTCGAAGAGTAGAGAGGGGAGGAAGAAATGAGATAACCTCTAGAAGCGTGTCGTTCGTGGAAGATCTGATTGCTTAAGCATACATGGCCTTTAGGCCACTTGCTTTCTAGTTCCTTACCCCTAGCTTTTGAAAACATTGAGAAAACTTGAAAATTGTCTACCAAATCTTGATAAAAATAAATGAAAATACATAGATTCAATCTCAACATTTGGGGGGAACTAGGATTTCATCATATTGAAAATAGAAATAAAGTGATTACAGCCCAATGATATAGGTGAATATATTTCCCCTTTGCTCTAAACCATCCTTCTCCATCTATGCTAATGATCACCAAAAAATTGATGTGAAAAAGAATCTATCTAGCCTCCAAATTCTTCAGCATGCCTTTGCTGCTTCTCTTTGTCCTCCTTCCTTCACCTCATATTCCTTTCTTATATATCATTGGGGTTTGTGCTCCCAATCACTAACCATGAATGTTGGTTTAAGCTTATTGATGGATTTTGATTATTTTCTTCAAAAAACCCATGTTACTTAGTTTTTTCAGGCATTTTTAATTGAATTTCTAGGATTAATAGGTATGCCAAGCATTCTTTACACTCCAAGAGTTGTGGAAGCTAGGTTTTGGACCTTAAGTAGTATTTATCTTGACTTCTTTAGAGAAACCCTTGTCTTCACATACTTACTCCTTTGCAAAAGCAGTGGTCTGATGAGAGATCAGAGCTCTGAATTTGTTCCATATTCTGGTATTCATGTTGCAGACAAAATGAAGATACGTTTTCAGACCATCATCCTCAAGGTGTTAATTTTATTGTTAACAGATGCCCCTTAATGTATGAAGTCCAAAACTATGCTGAGGGCTGAAATGCATTGATTTATCTTTCATTTTGATACTCTTTGTACTGATACTATTTAGTGATCAAGGAAGGATGGAAAATGATGGTTTATGAACGCAAGAGTTGGAGAAACACCTACAAGTCAAATAAGGAAATTTACCAAATATACAATATCTTCCTGAGGAGGGTATACCCATTCTCAACAATAAACAAGCATGGCCACGAACAATACACAATGGATCCATTTCAAAAGCAAATTATTCAAAAATGTATATATGCACATCTAATGAGTGCAAAATATCCAGGTCTTCATGGTACTTTGACATTGTATTTTAATCTTGCGTAACTCGGGCAGTGCATCGATGAGTGATACAACTGTTTTTCCCAAGGTATTCAAAACAAAGCAATGATTGTACGATTTTATATCATGCGAATAAATGAGTTGATGTAGAGCATAATAAAACACCATCTGATTACCAGTCATTTATGTATATCGTTAACAGATGTGAGGAGGCCCATCGATAATGATGATGGAATCCAAGGTACTTGAGTACACACTAGCATGTATGAATATATTTTCTAAATTCGAACACTTGTAGGGGAATCAAAAAATCATGGGTATTTGATGTATACCCACTATTGTTTGTGAGGAAACCTGCCACTAATGACTGCAAGATCCAAGGTACTCACTGGGGTTCCTAGATCCATTTCCTATATCATGATTTGGCGTCGATAGGAATAGATCTATTAGAAGGAGGGAATTGATGCATCCCACATCAACTAACATGAAACTGAGATCAACAGGTTGATATAATTTGGTAGACATGCGAGATCCAAAATTGTAAACTGGCACAAGGAAGGCCGACATGATTGGTCAGGAATATTTGAAGAATAGCTGACACTGGTTTGACTTCCCTTGAACACATAACATGAAGCATAATGGGCACTTAGAAACATAAGACTTGATTAAATAACCATCATGAAATCCATCAATGCTAGATGCATTAAAGAAAACGGCTCCATAGATGATGGGAAGGATACCCCATTGATGGATATTTGCTCAAATTACTGGTACCGTTTATTTTTGCAAATGTAAGTGGTGTATTGATAGCGGATACAAAATTATGTTCCGTGTTCAAGGGATACTAGGATTGGCCATTTCCAACATTTCAAAGATTCAATATGACATGATTCAAGTCTCCCCATTTTTGGATTTTTGTGTTTTTTAATTTTTAATACTTTTTCATTTATTAGCTCAAAAAAGAATAAAAAATGTTATGGTACATGGGAGGGAATGAGTGTTGCATGGGCATACTCTATTTTTCAAGAACATGGGTCAGGCCAAGTAAAAGATACATATTCCAAACAAGGGCTGAGCTAGTTGTGCACACTCTTACAGATGTTCCCTCCATGGGTTGGCTATCTGAAGCAGGATTATGTGTCGACGTAAAACTAAATAGAACCAAGTAAATGCGGTTATCCAATATGGTGCAATATCCAAGAAGTAAAGGGGAAATGTGGTTTACTTCATGCCAATTCATGTGACAACACAAAAAATCATAAATCACCATAAATTATGGTCTATCAACTACCTGAATCAAATAGTTATCACATGTATATTTCAATTAAACAGTGCAATGGTTTATAGGTGTCTTGAGCAAAAAGTGATTGCAAAGGAAGATACACAACATCAACAATAAGCACTGAAGCAGTAAGCACACATGTTCATGCATATATTTTAACACATGCTTACGTAAACTGACACGAACTAGAGATCCCATCAGGAAATGTTCAAAACTATATGGAAGAGAAGTATGTGGTCTCAAACTCCAGGTTATGATGGGAATAATTGGGCTCCCAATCATATGCGAATGACTCGGCATGGGAACCAAAATGGCAATGGGGTGTTGACTAGGCTGTCCCATGTTTGGTATGCTCTTCTGTCGGAATGGTGGAAAATACATATATGATGGGATGACTCACCAATTTCCAATAGGTTTGATCCTATGACAAGTTTGGGTTACAAAAGGTTCAAATGCATCTTCACAGAGGGATAACTTAAGCCTATATTCATGCTTCCAAATATACTTGATAAGATTGAGGAACATACAAACGATGCTCCTATACTTGGGTGGATTTAAAACAAGTATGCTCCCAGTGGCCCCACAAAATATGTCCTTAGATGGGTGTAACCAAATGTTTATGACTTCAAGGATAGTTTCATCTGAGGATAAAATTCCATCTAAGCAATCTAGTGAGTTGGGAGAGCTCACAACCAAAATGGGCCAAATAACTGGATCATATTCCTCCATCAAGGGAATATTTTGATCCAAATCCACCGAAGCCATTTGAATAGCTTGGTATGAAACTTCTACAGCAGATAATGGTTTCGGGATCATAAAGTTTCCTATGAGGGATTAATTTTTGAACGATACTACCCTAATGTTTTGAACCTCCTTTAGAGAATCCCTAATGAAAGGAACATTTGACTAGAAAACAATTTCAAGCATGCAGTAATCTAATTGGTCAATCATGACAATCCCCCCCTAATGAGGTAGTCGAATCACTCGGGAATCTGAAGAAACTAACCATCATCGCATGTCTCCAAATAAGTCCTAATAGAAAATTGTAATCTATAGGCGCATCTGCTACCTCAACATCCACTGTGACTGTTTTTCTACCCCATTCAATAGGGCATGCTACAATGAGTTTGTGAGGAGAGAACGAATTGCTATCAAATGATTTTCGCACAGTATGGGATTGAACTAAGGTGGGTGATCCTAACTCTTTCCAACATTTAAATGACATGACACAAGTCGAGGCCCCTTCATCTACTATGGTTTGAAAGATATTCTTTCCATGAGATGTTATTTTCATCTAAAAAGAAACTTCAGAAGGAATCCTACGGGTTGTTTTGTCTAAGTCTAATGTGATCGAAGTCACATCAGATGGATCAACATCTCTAGTTGAAGATAATAGCTCCTTTATTTGTGCACAACAATATTACAATACCTCCATGGCGTACATGGAACATGGTACTTGAGCTATTTTTTCAACAACAATTTCGTTATGAGCAGCTTGTGCATTAGGATTATGCATTTTTCTACGTAGATCACTTTGGGGGGGTGTGTTACTATGTCTATGGTTGGTTTCTCAATGGTGAGAGAACCACTTTGTTGTGATTTCAATTGATCTAATGTACCATGGAGGGACATCATATTGAATGGGATACCATTTGAATGTTCACCTCATGATCACACATGAAGACATTGGCATTGGGATCATTTCCTCCTTGCAAGGGTTTTGACTGGCTTCCCCCTGGCGGAGGTACCAGTGTTGTAGAAACCATTTGATGATGATGCTGCAGAAAAGGTTGCATCAATACAATGGATTGTTGTTTCCCACTATCTTGAGCTAGATTCAGTGCATCTCCCTTCCCAAAGTTAGCATTCTGCTTACTCTTATATTTCTTCTTCTTTCCTCTAAGTTCCATGGATTGAACTATGCGATTTTCAAGAGTTTGGGAAGGATTAACATTGTGATTACCCTTGTACTTATTATTCTTTCCCCTAAGGTTCATGGATTGAACTATGAGTATTTTATAAGTTAGGGAAGGCTTTGGCATGTTGATGCATATCCTATCTAGGTGTAGTTTACAAAGTATGAACATAAATTTGTCCCATTTGTAGGGCAATCTGCTTAAGGTTGTTGACAAAACCCATTATATCATTGGCATGAGGTCCATGTGGTGGCCTAGTTGGATCAAATGCAGGTATTGCAGGATGGTTCCAAAAAATATTGGTTACTTTCTAGAACCTCACAATTCCATTATGGAATGGGATTCATGGATGTATTTCCCCCTTGTGGGGTTATACTCCAAGTAGATTGGATATTTCTTGGTATCATACCAAACCATTGATGAACGGGTGGATCACCCTCTTGTGAGGTTAGAATCCAGTGAGATTGGTTATTTCCTAGAATTCAACCACACCATTTAGGTGGTCCTTGGATTTGACTAGTATTCCAAGGTGGGTTTCCCCCTTGCGAAGGCTACCCCCAATAAGATTAGGTACTTCTCAGAATATGATCAATGGGTGGATTGTGTCCTTATGGAGTTAGGTCCCAAGAAGATTGGTTACTTCCTAAAAAATTACCACTGGGTGGATTACCTCTCGATGGAGCTGGGTCCCAAGAATATTGGTTACTTCCTAGAACCCGACTATTCCATTGATCCCGTCCTTGGTTTTGATTGGAATTCCAAGGCATGTTTCCTCCTTGTAGAGGTTGGATCCAGAAATATTGATTGATTCCTAGAACATGACCACTCCATTGTGAAATGGGGTTTATAAGTGGATTTCCCCTAGGAATTGTGCTAGGATAAATCAGAGGATGACCCTTTGGGGAATTTCCTCCCATCGGTAAAGGATAGATCCAATTTCCATTCTTGTTCCAGGATGCATTATTTCTGCCAAGAATATTAACATTCCATGGTAAAGGATTTCCCCCAGAAGTAGAACCTAGACAACTCTTGGGAGTGCCAAGAGGATTTCGATAACCTCCCACAACCATTTGAGGCTTCATTGATGTGGTCCCTTGAACTCCTGATGAAGCCAAAGGTTCAAGTGTAATGTTTTGCATATTATTCCAACTTTCAAATAGATTAACCAGTGACTCACTTTCCATAAGTATGATTGGGTTTAAAGGATGTGGTAAGGGTGGATTTACATGAGCAACTGTGTGATATCCTATGTTTTCAACTTCAACTAGAGTAAGATCATCAAATCTATCTATGTTTCATCGATGATGTGACCAATTTTGAGAGATGGTTTAATGTTGTTCTTCTGTAGTAAGATTTGATTGGGTTTATAAGTAGTTAAATTTCAAATTCACAAATATGTGGTTCATGTATCTTCCTCCACCATGTAGTGGGGCCCTCAAACTTGGGTAACTTGCCTCGCTTCCACCTTGACGGGTGAATCGGGAGATTAATCACCATGAAGTTTAATAAAATGATTTTTTATAAGAATATATCAAAATACAGTCAAACAATCCTAAATACACCTAGACTCAACAAAAATCAAAGTGTCCACACATCTAAAAAATGTCCTAAGATAATCAACAAGCAAACTTCTTTCCAAAGAACAAGAGTTCAATGAAAAGCTGTATTTAGAGGGCCTTCGAAAACTAGAAGCTCCCGAGGGACATCATGCCTAAAAAATTACTAAATAGTGAAGGTGAGAAACCATTTCACTATTCTTCAATCACCAAAGGTGCAACTGTTAGCTCTTGGATACTCACCTTCCCAAGGAGCTGAAACAACCTTGTTCCTGTCTCAGGTATTGCAAGTGTCCCCCACTCACAATATCCCATGTGATTCCCTAGAAAAAGAAACCATGGTTACCACTTTACAATCGGTGGTTGGGAAAGACAATCTGCAGTCTCGGGTAACTCACATAGACTAGATATCTCAAGAAAGTGATGTCACCCCAAGGACTTGTCACTTAATTGAAATACTGTAATGTGCTCATATCCCACCAAATAAGCAAGAGGATGGGGGGGGGTTACCACCCTTACTAATTCGGATTTACCTCATTCTTAAGACATGTGTTAGAAGCACTTTCCTGACATGCACTCTTTGCTACTAATGGATTTGATCTCTCTTTAATCAATACTAGTTTCAAAATTATGTGGCCGAGGAGGTGTTAACTCTCCAATCTTATTCCAAGGCCTTTCCTAATCTATGTTGGTGATATCAAAAAGGAATCTTGATAGATTTTAGATTAAGCATTAATTTTAGGGTAGTTTTCTTAGTTTCGAGGACCGATGGTGAAATTGGTGGTGTTTGTGACTCAAAACGTTGAATCAATCAAATGCACAATTCTCACTACTCTTTCCTTTATTTCAATGAACTTCTATACTATGGAAGAGTAAGAGGTTCTTTAAGATCCTTCAAACATGCAAATTGCAAAATATAATCACTTTTACAAATTTGAAAAAGAAGTTTTCAATTTTTTAGCAAGGGTTCAAGATGTTGGATTTAAACATAAGACGTGTTTAATTTGCTTCAAAAATCACTAATTGGAAATGGAAAATGTTTGAATTTTAATGTTTTTCTTGTTTCTAATAAGTCCCTCAAACTGATGTTTAAATGTAGGATTGTGATTCAATTTTTATTTTTCAACTGCATAATGTTTTCTTTCTGAATGTTGAATTTAATGTTCCAAATTTATGGTTTGAAAATCACTGCAAAATTCTAAATATCTTTCAAAATTCTAAACTGACGAGTATTTTTACTTGAGATCCACTTTCTCTTCCACAGGACCGCGGGTAAGTGCAAGTAAAGAGGATACTCATGGCTCGACAATATGCTTCATGAAAACTTTAAAATATTCCTATTACACTTGAGATACTTGTTTCTTTTTCACAGGACGACCTGAAAGTGCAATTGAAGAGGATACTTAGGGCTTGAAATTCAACTAAAAATTAATACTAGACTATTACACTTGATATCCCTATTTCTCTTTCACAAGATCACCCAAAGGTGCGAGTGAAGAGGATACGTAGGGCTCAAATCACAATGTATCATAAGAAGTTTGAGAATGAAAAACAAAATCCTCTAATTGTGCTTCAATAAATTCAAATTAATCTATCCAAAAGAAATATTTACTTGTTCAAGACATTTTCTTACGTTTTGGAGGAAAAAGTATGAATTTATCTTAAGTGAGAGGTCCTATTTTTTTGAATTTTTTTTGTGAATTTTATTTAAATGATGGCTCTAAATTTTTCTTAGCTGTGATTTCATTTTGTGTGTCAGGTCAACAAGTTCATTCAATTCAAAATTCATGGCCTAAAGTTTCATAAATTGAAACAATGTGTCATGTTCTTCAAATTTTCAACAATTTTCTTATGCAAACAAGTGATTAAAGGCACCAAATAAGAAAAAAATTCAGACATTAATATTTAAATAAAGGATCTAAATGGTAAATATGTCCTAAACATTCATATATGAGCAATCTTTTAAAGAAAAACTTGAACAAAACTCAAAAAATTCTAATTAAAGTGATTTTCCTAGCTTTTTAAAGAGGTTTCTAAGACTTCCAAATTCAAGTGAAATTTATCCTAAATTCTTCAAATATGCTTTTAATAGCTATGAAAAGGTCTCTACCATCATCTACAAGTCTTCAAAATTCAAAATCATCCCTAAATATAGGCCTAAAACAGTGATTTGCAATTCCCAGTTTTTTTGACAATTTTTAAGCTAGCAAGCACACAAATCAGTAAAATATTTTAAAAACCTAAAATATTAGTCAAATTATATGAAATTATTCTCTAAAATCAAGTAGATGGATCCTAATCTAACCATAGGAAAAAAATCACTCAAAATAGACACTCCTAGCCCAAATTACACCCAAAACACTATTCCCTGCGTAGATACGTGACTGTTCAGAGAATAACCATGTGTATAGGAAGGTATACATGAACTATATGTGTTTTACATATGTATATACGCACCTATCACCACTTTGACCAGCGTGGATAAAGAAAATGGAGATCTCTCACAAAAAACCTCAAAAATTTCAAGAATTTTGACTGTGTAAAGGTTGATCTAGGCTGGTTTTAGACTCCAGAAATGAAATAAGACAGAGATCAAGCATGAATTGAAAGATATGAAGGATAAAACACCCAAAAATGAGGAAAAACTCAAGAAATCAAGAATAAAACGCTAATTTGGCAGAGTCACCAATATGTTGGTAGAGATATTAAATTGAGCACATAGATCTGTGGACAAACACACAACTCACATGATAGATCACACAATTTACTCAGTTATTGAAGAATGAAACAGTGAAAAAATGGCTTGCAGCTGTGAATGATTTTCATTAATCAAAGAGTAATTAGATAGATAATTACAATGAAGTACAATGGCTTTAATAGCCACAAGCAATTCAAATCCACATGAGGAAGTTTGAATTGATTAGACACTACTTGACTGTAGGTAACCAAGACCTTGTCTAAATCACTATCGGAGGACTCAGTGGTTAACTGACCTTGTCTAAACCATAACCGGAGTTCATCGGAGCTCTAAAACACAACTAAAGTGTTACATTCAGTGTTGACTAAGGTTAACTGACAGTGGTAGGTGAGAAATGCGCCCCACATGTGTTTAGTCAAGTAAACCCAGCGCTAACTGAATGTAGAGGATGAGAACTGAATGTAACTAACTCCTAACTTAGCTTGACTAGTCATTAATTGAAGTGAACTGACCTTGGTTGGTTTCGGCACTCCCAGTGGCTTCCTAAATTGTAGGGATTGATCTAGGAGGCTCTTAAACTTATGCAATCAAGTGCAATAAGTGGCAGTGAGCCTCAATTAGTGTTCCCCACACTTTAGTAACTGAAACATGTACCCCAATTAGGTCAAGTGGACCCAATGGTGTTAATGGCTATAAATAGACTGGATGGACTCCCGATTTAGACATGACTCCCAATTTAGACATATGACCAAATTTGGACAAGGGAGGATTAATAGTCCTAACAAGATATTGCTGTAGGGATGTGTCTACAACATTATCTATCCTTTAGTATAGGGGGTGAGTCCTAATCGACATAAATACATGCAATAATGTGAAAGTTTCTTAAGATTTGTAAGCTTTTTCAAAGAGTAGAGAGGGGATGAAGAAAGGAGATAACCTATGAAGCATGCCATTTGTGGAAGATCCCCTTGCTCTAGCATCCATGGCCTTTGGGCCTCCTTTTGTAGCTTGCTTGCTAGTTCCTTGCCTCTATATTTTGAAAACCTTGAAAAAACTTGAAAACTATCTGCCAAATCCTGATAAAAATAGATGAAAAATACATAGATTCAATCTCAACATTTGGGGGAAACTAGAATTGCATCATATTGAAAATAGGAAGAAAGTGATTACAACCCAATGATATAGGTGAACTCCTTTCCCCTTTTCTCTAAACCATCCTTCTCCATCTATGTTAGTGATCACCAAAAACTTGATGTGAAATAAAATCTATCTAGCCTCCAAATTCTTCAGCATGCCTTTGCTTTTCTCTTTGTCCTCCTTGTATTCACCTCATATGCCTTTCTTATATAGCATCAGGGTTTGTGCTCCCAATCACTAACCATGAATGTGGGATTAAGCTTTTTGATGGATTTCGATTATTTTCTTAAAAAAACCCACTTCACTTAGTTTTTTCAAGCATATTTACTTGAATTTATAGGATTAATACGCATGACAAGCATTCTTTCCACTCCAGGAGTTGTGGAAACTAGGTTTTGGTCCTTAAGTAGTCTTTATCTTGAATTCCTTAGAGAAACCCTTGTCTTCACATACTTATTCCTTTGCAGAAGCAGTGGTCCAATGAGATATCAAAGCTCTCATTTTTATCTAGGTTCGGCTCTTCATGTTGGGGGAGAAATGAATATACATTTTTAGACCATCATCACTAGGGATGTTAATTTTATTGTTAATAGAGATAAAGTAGCTAGATGGCCAACTTGTTAGCCTTGGAGGTTTAATGGCCTCCTACAACAACAATTTGTCTTTCCCCAACCTTATTTATAAAAAAAATAGATTTTTTTTTACTGCTTTCTTTGCTCATGATTGGAACATTTTTCCCACCTTTAGATGTAAATATCAATTTGTTTATCTTGGAGGCCTTTTGGCCTATATACTCAATGATTTTCCCTTTTAGGGTAAATAGTTAGAAATCATCCCATGTGAGTGATTTTGTCTTTAATTTGGAAAAATTGCTCTTGAACTTGAGGAAGATTCTATAACTCATTTACAAGATGATATCTTCATTTTTTCTATACATCAGATCTCTTCTTGGCTACAAACTGAATATTCATGGTTGTTTAGTTCATTCATGGCCTCTTCTTGTTCATAAGAAATCACTACGAGTTATTCACTTTGTGGATTCATAACTTGCAATACTTGCAATATTTGTGACTATATGCAATGATACTCAATATAATAACACCATTAGTAACCATAACTTTATTTATCTTAGCATCAAGACTTTAACCTTGTAACTATTCAATTCCTATATCTATTATGAGGGAATTTAACTTATGTATTTTTCCATTATAGGATTTTTTTGGGGGAATTACGTATGATTGCCGCAATGGTTTTCTATATTCTTTTATCCCTTTGCATTGTTTCATTTTCCATGCTAATGCTTGACACCCTTGCATTCCATGTCCTTTCTTTATTGCCTCTTCAAATCTAGATTTATGGCTTCTATGTAGTTTTGATATTTGTAAGAGGGAGTTGGGATTGTTTTTGTAGCATGGTTTCATACCTATTAGGATATTGAAAATAAGGATTGTGGTTGTCATGAACTAACTAATCATGCGTCATATTGTACTGACAATCCTCCTAAAATTTGAAACTACCAGAGGTGCTCCAGGGGTTCTATGTTCTTTTTGATTCAATGTAGAGATATAACTTAGATAATCTCTAATTCCCCATGCTAAGTGATTAATTTGGTCATCCATGAGGAGATATAGTAAGCATATAAATACACAATTTTGACATTTGCTAGTTAAAAAAAAACTCAAGCAAATAAGAGAAGGGTTGAATAGAATTTCATTATTAACACTTGAACATGAGAAAAATACGGTTTAGCTTTAGGAACCTTAAGTGTATGTATTTTTAAACTATAGTAAGGCCTATGAAGGTTCTAGGAGAAGAACACTTGTCTCTATAACAACATTTCTTATTTATTATGATTAGGTCCCTTCATATTTTTCTTAGTAAAATATGATTTAACCAACAACCCAGCAGGTTATGAAGATCCCCAAGAGGGTAGTGAGGGTAGAGACTACCACCTTTTTAAAAACCCATTTTTAGGTCAGTGATAAGGACAGGTGATGGTACTCTAAGTTGAGTGATAATGTCTAGACATTTAATAATAAGACAATTTAACTACAATCATACAAATATTTTTATATTACACATTGGATCTCATTCTCGATAATGCTTGCAGGAATTGAAGGAGATTGGAAAATTTCTACAAGATAATGTAGGTACATAACAAAAACAACATTAAAATAGACAAATTAATGAGTATAATTTATGTACCCTTGAGTACAATTGATGCAGTCTCTCCACACAAGCTACTGATCAGTTCCAATTTTTAGTGCAAAGCCTTGCATAAATTTAAAAAAAAACCATGAAATGTTTGATTTATGATAAATAATTTAATAAATAGACATGCATTTCAAAATTTACAAGAATCTATAGTACACAATAATAAAGTGAGATACCTTATTGAGATTCTCTTTGTTTCAAGAATAGTTGAATATTATCTACTGAATAGGGCCGACCATGTGAAAGTGGAAGCTCTTATGGCCCCTCCCCCCCCACCGTACTCTCAATTCCCCATAGCCAATGCATGTAATTTAAAATAAATGAATTTATGTGAAAATATGTGGTTACCGTCATAAAGAAACATATAGCCTTCATTCATTAACATATAACATTCATTAATTCACTAATTCATTTAGTATGCAAAAAATATTGCATGACATTATATATTAAAAAATAAGTTGTTTTCACAATGTTTTTACAGTTACTTCTTTTTCTGTTTTTTTCTTCTGACAAAATTCACAATCAACTCATCTTATACAACTTATTGTAAAGTTCTTATGGCATTTGCAACTTGTTTTGATGTCTTCCTGGTCGTGTGCTCATGACGTGAACATTGTTGCAAGGGGACGAGATTTGTTGAAAAAATGAAGAAATGTTAAATTGATATATATTTTTTATTATTATTAAAAATATTTCAATAATAAAAAAACATTATAAAGGTGCTCTTTAATTTATGGGGCCTCATGATGTACTTCATCTTCCTGTCTAGCCTCATCTTGTATAGGATGACCCTCTACATGATCTGGAGTTGAAACATGAAAAATTTAAATTAATACACCATTTGCAATGCAATATTTTAATGTAATCTATAATACATATTTTGTAGCTCATGAATACATTAATTACCACTGAGGATGCGAATCTTGACCTTCATTGGGTTGTTCTCCATCCTTGACATTATGTGGATCGTTGCTTCCCTGCTTAAAACAGACTCAATATTTTATGGCCAAAATTTATAACCAATAGATTGCACAAGTAATTAATATTAACAAATATTCGCCGATTTTATTTACTTGTGTGCAATATGGATTACCATAAGATTGTGTTTTCCCATACAAGATTTTTCAGCGTTCAACAATGGATTCAAAGCCGTGCATGAAGACAAGATTCAAGTCTTCCTCCATGGGCACTTCATTGAACTAATCGGCTTGAAATTTTACATAAGATCATGAATTTAGCTTTTATGGAAATAAAACCAAAATTATTTGCAATTTATTATTTGGATGGAATATTTGATTTATTGATACTTACAAATTGTGCCACCGGATTCAAATAACCACCAGGCCCAAGCTTCTGCTGGCCAATTTTTTCTGGTCTTGCCTGTGTCGCATTTGATGTGTTTGGTAGCCTATGAAAAGGTTCAAATATGTTATATGTTACAATATTGATCTAAAAATATAGAGTAACAAACTTATAATTACATTGTTGAAAGTATTTCGTCCCTGCTTCCCAGTAGTAGCTTTCCTTGTTTTCTCAAATCCCTCTCATTTCCATCATCCACCAGGGCCTTCCACTCCCTTGCTAAAATCATTGGAGGGAATTCATACCTAGGGTTCCTTTATAGATGAACCTGATATTGGTCCCTTATAATCTTTATATGTTGGCCAATTTCTTGAGGACCTCCGCTCAATTGAAGGTATTATTGTCGAACAACCCAAGTAAGTGATTAGCGAGCTCATGTTTTAAATTTTTAGTTTGTTTATCCCACCTTGAGCGGATGGTAGGCCCAAATATATCCAATGATAAATAATTTTGATGTTTATAAAGAATATCATTTCCTGTAAAACAATCATGTAATCATTAATTGAAAAAACTTTGTTCTATAGGTAAACTTCAATCAGACTATATACAAAGATTATAACAATTTTTAAATACTAGGGATCTTCTCTATATTTATGGGAGTGAGATCTTCGTCCACTAAAAATGTGGCCTGTAGTGTTCCCATGCTGGTGCCACAGGAATTTCTAAGAAATGTTGTTTGAACAATATCAACAGTTGGGTCTTCATTGACCCCATGTTCTACATGATTTGGCGTGCGTCGGCCACTAAAGGGTGCACTCATATTTGTTGTCGGGGGTGTCGTGGAACGTGTTTCTGACTATTCATTCAACAATATTGGCACATGAGATGCAGGTGGGGTCATATGCTCATTTGACGATTCTCCATGAGCATCACTAGTACCAACACCCCCCTGACCACTAGTACATGGACACAAATACTCCTGTAAAAACAAACCATATTTTAGCCATAATCATATACAAGTAGAAAATACAAAATCATAAATGAATTTATCTTATAATTAAATATCTCACAACTTACTTTCAAGCCTTGATATCTCTTGACCAAAAGATCAACCTTTGCTATAATCTCATTTGTCTACGGTTGAATGAATAACAGATGGAGGATTTCCTCTATTATATTTTTAGTCTCTTCTCTATCATCTTGATGTGGTCCAATGAACATGTGATGTTAGTATCGTTCATGATCTCATCCACATCGGTATCTATGGATTTCTCTATTGCTAGATCAAACCTCAAATCAGTGGCCTAGCGCAAAAATATATAAAACATTATCAAAATGAAACCAGTAGAGTAAGGAAAAAGATAATAAAAAACATATTACTCATATTTAATTTGTAAAAATATAATGAGATATACCTGCAGCCTCAAGGATGCTATCATCTGATCAACTGCCGAGGACTTTCCCCATTCACTACCCTGCGACAAAAATATAGAAAATAGTTTTAGAGCCATTTTTATTTGATTTTTTTCTTGTTTTTTTGGGGAATATTTTTCATGGATTTATTACAATCAGGTATACTTGCTTCCTAGAGGTTAGTGTCCTCTGATATACTACCGAAGAGTTTCTTGATCAACATCCTGCAACAAAAGTATGAATAACATTACCAAAATGAAACCAATATATTCACGAAATAAACATAATAAAAAAACACGTTTCTCATATTTAATTTGTACAATTACAATGACTAGTTATACTTGTTTCCTTGAGGTTGGTGTCATCTGATCAACAACCCTGGAGTTTCCCCGAACAAAACCCTACAACAAAAATATAGATAAGATTACCGAATGAAATCAATATACTCACAAAATAAACATAATAAAAAAACATATTGCTCAAAGTTTAAATTGTACAATTACAATCACTAGGTATACCTACTACCTCGAGGCTGGTGTTGTATGATCAAAAGGCGGGGAGTTGCCTCGATCAACACCTTGCAAAAAAAATATAGATAATATTTCCGAATGAAGCCAATATACTCACAAAATAAACATATTAAAAAAACATGTTACTTGTATTTAACTTGTACAATTACAATGAATAGGTAAACCTGCTGGCTCGAGGCTGGTGTCATCTAATCAACAACTAGGGACTTGCCCCGATCAACACCTTGCATTCAAAAATATATAAAACATCATTAAAATGAAACCAATATACTCAGGAAAAAAACATATTGTTTATATTATATTTGTACAATTACAATGAGGTATACATTCTACCTCGAGGATGGTGTAGTCCTCTGTTTAACTGCTGGGGACTTCCCCCGAACACTACCTTGTGACAAGAATATAGAAAACATTACCAAATTTATAACAATAGACTTACAGCTAAGAAAACACAATTTATAGTTAAATTCATTAATTAAAGGTTGGGTAAAATGTTATGTGTACCACTGCCATAGTAACAATGTTTGAACCCTTTTGATTCAAATTGTAGTTGATTAACAAATCTTTCCCTCCAACTAATTATTTTATGGCACATACAATAACACAATTTCCTTCACACCTCTCAAATATGCAATTGGGTTGCTTATATGTAGACGCAGGTTGTGTACTGTTTATAAATCTTGCAATATTCCTTGTTGCTTTTGGCCTTTCTTCAATGTACATAGGCGCTCATTTATGTTGATCCTTCTATTTTAACTGTAAATAATTTGCAGACAACCCCTATTTGCTCATACTTCGTGTATATTGGACCAATCGTCTCCAATATCTTTAATTGTATTGGTTTCTGACATACTCCATCAATTCAATACAAATGCCGTAATTGACCTTTATTCCATTCATGCAAAACAACCCCAAACCATGTAATGGCGATGATGCAATCCGATATATGCTCTCATTCGCATAAAAATATTTGTTTTTTTGAGGAAGATCCTTGGGTACCCATTGTTTCACTATATGTATATACATCAAGGGAACCTCGATGTCACCTATGGCCTCATCATCTTAAGAACATGAATCCCCTTCAACGAGAAAAGAATCCATGCATTTCTAAAATTTTATTCTGATTTTTTCACACATAGTTGATCTCCCTCTAGTAGACCTACTAGATGACTCACTCTCCTCTCCTCTTCCTAAACTTCCCTCGCTCGAGGAAGACAAATATGACAAATACATGTTCGGTTCTACATGCACCATGGGATAAAAGTTTCAATGTTTTGGGTTTGGGTAAAGAGCATAGAAGGAGAATGGAAAAGTTTTCTTTTGTTCTTTCATTCATGGAGTGTAAAGGCAAAGATGGAGAACCATGCTTTCAAATGGCCATCATGAATGATCTAGGTAAGTTTTCAAGGTCTTCAACCCTCCAAGGAATGAATGCCACATAAGCAATAAGCAAAGTCCTACATCCAAGTAAGAAACCTCCACACTTGGAATAACCATCATGGAACAACAAAAGGTAAGACATACACCATGTACACCACATCACATGGAACACCTTCAACAAGGTCAAGCAACACTCTGAAGTGCAATGTAGTTGAAATACTACTTCCTGTTTCCTACAAAAGTGATTTCATTAATACATCTCTTAATTATGTTGTTATGATTAAAAATAATCTTTTTCATGGGAAAAGAAAATTGATGTTTCTCGTGGAAAGACAAAATCTTAGTAGGTAACGCGAAGTTGGGTAACACTTTTGGCTTGTTTTTGACAAACAAAATTGCTAAATTTTATGTTTTTTAACTTCGACATATTCAAACCCATATCTCCCTTAGGAATTTAAACTTGAAGTAAAAACAAATGTTTTAGATTTAATTGAATTAGCTTTCTACTCATATTATTTTAATTTTTTTTTATGGAAAAATCATGGGACAAATTTGGTGTGAACCAATGACATATACTTGAACATTTTAGGTATGGATAATGAGTGACCAACGCACGCACTAGTTTTTTGAGAGATGGTTATTAATTTTAGGTAAAAAAATGTATGTTCACAATCTACACACACTACACTTGTGCATGGACTATATTTTGAGGTTTTTCATACTTGAGAACTATTTTTTATTATTTATCGAAACAACATAAGTTCAGAAAATGGTGCATTATTGAAACACATTGGTGAGCTTCAATTTTATTTTTAGTGTGACTCTTATTGGGAAAACTAAAAGTACCCTTTTGAAGAGGACAAGGCAATTATGATCTCTATGAAGATTTCAAATTTTTTGGTGTTGTCTTTGTCATTATATTCAATTTTCATTTCGAGTGATTTTCAGAGTAATAAAATTCTCAAGGGATAAGGTTTATACAAAAATATTAATAAATAGAAATTCAAATCGAAATGAAACAATTATTATATCATTGGAAACTATATTTAGAGATGAATCCATTGCTACCATGTCCAACAAATAATATTTAAAATTTGTAGGGGCTTAGGCTTGCTAAAGTTGCAGGTTCCAAAACGATGCCAAATATTTTCGCAGGTTTTGTTGACCATGAACTCTTGGCCGAAAAAATATCTTCCAAACTCTCGGTTGATATTTTAGTTCAAACTCTCATCCAAGAGTTTTTAAAAAAGTACAATGCGGTGATTGGTTCAAACTATCAACCTAGAGTTTTATTAAACTCTCGGCCAAGAGTTTGATCTCACAAACTCTCGTCCTAGAGTTTGAGGTTGATTTTATTTTCGCATGTTCATTCGCGCACCTTTTTTTTTCACTCCGTTGTCATAAAATTGTTTCCCAACTTCACGTTTTCACTTTATCTTTTTCTTGTTTATAATTTAGTTTCTAAAACTTGGTACTTTGTATTTATCACGGTCTATTTTGTAAATATTATATGACAGTTTAAGTTTGATCATTGAACTTTAAACCTACTTTTGAATTGTTGACTACATTATACAACTCTTTGGTAATACATATGATTCCCTATTTCATTTCATGGTTGACATTATCTGTTATAGTTTGTTGATGACAAATGCTATATTTTGAAACTTGAAAGAAGGTTGATGATTGATCATTTGATGACAATGTTATAAGTTATATCTAGATGATTGATGTTATATGTGTAGTAACCCTCTATAGAGTCAATCATCCAATCCCTAACTGTTGGGGTAGTAAAAATGTATAGTGATTAGTACATATAGCATATATCTAGGCATGAAAAATCCAATGGAGTTGTCCAGTTTGGTGTAGAGGCTCTATTTGTGTTTTTTCACAAGTTGAAACTCACTTTCTAGAGCAATTCAAGAAAACATGTCCCGAACACTCCGAGGCTTAGAGAACCATACTATGGAAAAAAATAGTGACATGTCAACACCTAGATATGTACTTATGCCACTGAGTTTGGTATTCTAGCCATTTTCCCATGTGGTTTTGATTTACAAATTTGACCTACTCCCATAACTAATAACTTTTTCAAGTTTCTACACTATTGGAATTATGTTTAGAAATAATCATTTGCCTCATATTTGGGGAATTAAAATGCATAGTATTTGATACACTTAGATAAATCTAGCATGGAAAATATAATGGAACTATGCATTCAACCAATGAAGGCTCCATTTGTTTTTTTGTCGTGGGTTGCAACTTACTTGCTATAGTAGTTTGAGGATATAGGCTTTGAACGCTCTAGGTGTTAAGAAATCACACTACGGAGAGAAATGAAGATATATTAGTGGTGACAAATAATCTTATGCACCATATATTTTGGTGTTCCAACTAATTTCCCACGAGGTTTCCATTTGTAAATTTGACCTACTACTCACAACCTTTTCAAGTTGTCACACTATTGAAACTTTATGTTCAAAATATCATCATTTACTTTGTTATTGAGTATTAAAATTTGTAGTGGTTGGTACACGTGACACAATTGGGATGTGGCAAATATAATGAAACTATTTTCTTAGCAGAAGGACACCCCATTTGTTTTTCTCATGACTTGAAACTCATTTTCCAAATAAATTCAAGGACATAGGTATTGAATACTTTGTGTTTTAAAAAAAATATTGTGCAAAAAAAATTGATATCTTAGCTCCGACATGTTAATTATGCATTAGTGAGAGTTGCTAGAGTTTCTAACAACCAATAGGGTTTTGATTTATGAAATTGTCCTACTCTCAAATTTTCAAGTTATCTCATAGTTGGAATTCTATCTCAAAATTTTCAAGTTATCACATAGCTGGAATTTTATGTTTGGAAGCTCATCATTTGACACAATCTTAGGGAAACAAGGAAACTATTTTTTTGACCAATAGGTGCTCAACTCATTTTTTGTCATGAGTTGAAACTCACTTTCTAGTATAATTCAAGGACACAAGAACTTAACATTCTAGTGGTTAAGAAGCAAATCATTCAATAAAAAAATATCCATTGTATCTTTTGTGTGTACTTATGCATCACCAACATGGTCACATTTTCCATTGGCCCTTAGGATTTTGATTTACGAAATTGACTCATTCTAATAACTTTTTCAGGTTTCCACACTATTGAAACTGTGTTTGGAAATAATCATTTGCCTCATATTTGGGGAATAAAAATGCATAGTAGCTGATACACTTAGATAAATCAAGCAAGGAAAATCTAATGGAACTATGCATTCAACCAAGGATGGCTCCATTTGTTTTTTTGTCGTGAGTTGCAACTCACTTGATATAGTAGTTTGATGATATAGTCTCTGAATGCTCTAGGGGTTAAGAAAACACACTATGTAGAAAAATAAGGATCTATTACTGGCTACAAATAATCTTATGCGCCATATATTTTGGTGGTCCAACCACTTTCCCACGAGGTTTCCATTTGCAAATTTGACCTACTACTCACAACCTTTTCAAATTGTCACACTATTGAAACTTTATTTTCGAAAAATTATCATTTACTTTGTTATTGAGTATAAAAATTTGTAGTGGTTGGTACACTTAACACAATTGGGATGTGGAAAATCCAATGAAACTATTTTCTTAGCTAAAGGATGCCTCATTTGTTTTTCTCTGAGTTGAAATTTATTTTCCAAATAAATTCAAGGGCATAGGTATTGAATACTTTGAGTTTTAAAAAACATATTGTGCAAAAAAATAATGATATCTTAGCTCCTACATGTTTAATTATGCATTAGTGAGATAGATAGACTTGCTAGACTTGCTAACAACCAATAGGATTTTGATTTATGAAATTGGCCTACTCTCAATTTTTCTAAGTTATCACATGACTGGAATTCTATCTCAAAATTTTCAAGTTAACACACAAATGGAATTTTAGGTTTGGAAGCTCCTCATTTGACACGATCTTAAGGAAACAAGGAAACTATTTTCTTTACTGATAGATGATCAATTTGTTTTTTGTCATGAGTTGCAACTCACTTTATAGTATAATTAAAGGACACAAGCACTCAACTCTCTAGTGGTCAATAAGCAAATTATTCAATAAAAAAACATCCATTGTATATTATGCATGTACTTATGCATCACCAACATGGTCACATTTTCCATTGGCCCTTAGGACTTGATTTACGAAATTGTCCCAATCTAATAACTTTTTCAAGTTTTCACACTATTGAAATTGTGTTTGGAAATAACCATTTGCCTCATATTTGGGGAATAAAAAAGCATAATAGCTGATACACTTAGATAAATCAAGAAAGGAAAATATAATGGAACTATGTTTTCAATGAATGAAGGCACCATTTATTTTGTCGTGAGTTTCAACTTACTTGCTATAGTAGTTTGAGGATATAGGCTCTAAATGCTCTAGGGGTTAAGAAAACACATTAGGGATAAAAATAAGGATCTACTAGTGGCGACAAATAATCTTATGCACCATATATTTTGGTGTTCCAACCACTTTCCCAGGAGGTTTCCATTTGCAAATTTGACCTAGTACTCACAACCTTTTCAAGTTGTCACACTATTGAAACTTTATGTTTGAAAAATCATCATTTACTTTGTTATTAAGTATAAAAATATGTAGTGGTTGGTACACCTAACACAATTGGGATTTGGCAAATCCAATGAAAATATTTTCTCAGCTAAAGCATGCCCCATTTGTTTTTCTCATGAGTTGAAACCCATTTTCCAAATAAATTCAAGGACATAGGTATTGAATACTCCGAGTTTTAAAAAACATATTGTGTAAAAAAGTAATGATATCTTAACTCCTACATGTGTAATTATTCATTAATGAGATAGCTATATTTGCTAACAACCAATAGGGGTTTGATTTATGAAATTGACCTAGTCTCAAAATTTTAAAGTTATCACACTGCTGGAATTATATCTCCAAAAAATCATCATTTCACTCAATATTGGTGCAACATAATGCACAATGTTTGATATACCTAGAGTAACTCAATTTTGGTGAATCCAACAAAATTGTCTTATCGACCAATATATGCAGACTATTTGGTTTTTGTCATGAGTTGTAACTTGATTTCTAAATCAATTTAGAGATATGTGTCAAAAAAATTGAGGTGGTAAAAAAACATAATGTTTAGAAAAATAATGACTACTTAACTCCTACAAGTGTAATAATGTATCATTAAAATGTCCATGCTTGGCACCAACCCATATGGTTTTGTTTTGTGAATTTCATCTAATATATTAATTTTTTCAAGATGTCACAATGTTGAAATTTTGTATTAAAAAAACATCACTTGAATCATTTTATGAGAAACAAAATGCATAATCGTTTGAACACCTAGCATAATTCAAGCATAGAAAATCTAGTTGAGGATTGATTTTTTTTTTGTTACGAGTTTCAAGCCACTTGCAAAATAAGTTTAGGGACATAGGTCTTGGATTCTATCGAGGTTAAAAATCACACCATAGTGTGATATATCAACACCTTTGTGCATTTATGCGACACCAAATTTGATGTTCCAGTCATTATTCCATGAGATCTTGATTTGAAAATTTTATGTACTCTCACAACTTCTTCAAGTTGCCACACTAGTTAAAATTTTTTCATTCTATAAGAGGTCATCATTAAAAAATGGGAGATTACAGACACAAGGAATGATAGTTTCAATGAAGAGTACTTAACCAGTGCGAACCCTCTAGGTAACCAGTGCGAACCCTCTGCATCCTTTGTGACCTATGCAACCTCTTTGAGTCCTCTAAGTAAATTATGTGTCCTCCTTGAAAATTCCCTCCATGTCTTCCATGGTCTCATGACTCCTCTACATCCTCTTCTATCATCCGCGTTCTCTCCTCTCCTTTCCTCTGCGTCCTCTAGCTTTGCAACCCATTTGTGTCCTCTCCTTTGCATGCTCCTTCTGTGTCATCTCCTATTTTCTACATGCTCCTCTGCATCCTCTCCTCTTCCTCTAGCTTCAACCACTTTGCTGCGTGCTCCTTTGCATCCTCTCCTCTTTCTATACATTCTACCAACAAGCACGAGAGGGAGGTAAAATACCCTGCTAAGAATGGAATAGAAATTGATGGAAAGGGGGTTATTCCATGGACCAACAACCTTAACCTTGATAAATAATCCTATTCAAATGTTTTTATTTCGGTAGGGTTCTAGGGATCATATGGAATATGACCACCATCGAATGAACAACCATAATAATTATTTTTTCCCCTTGAATCTCCATTATCAATATTCCTTTCCATTATGCTAAATCTTTGACTTGGTTATTTGAGGTCTCTCTAATGCCCCAAGAAAAAAAAGTTTCTTAATTTCCTTTGGGTTCTATGACGAACCTCCCCTTGCACACTCCCACCCCTTGATTACCTTACAAGGCATTTCCAAAGAAAATAATACGATGTTTCTTACTTTGGATCCATACTAGCATGGTTTATCTTGTTATATATTAGTTACCAATTGTTGCTTTTCTTTGGTTTGCCACATTGAAATTACTACTAGCTAGATGATTTTGAGTTTTATTTAGGTCCTTAAGCTACAGTCTTTATTCAAATTATAGTTTATCCATGTTTTTCAAAATCACTACTTTGAGTAATATTACCTCCATTAGAAGGCCCTTATGATGAGAATCCTCCTTCTCGACTAATGTCTCTGCCATCTTGAAGAGACATTATTCCTAGCTATCCATATAGGGAAGATACTTATAGTGTGTATTCAATCAACATATAATATGAAAGAATTGTATCAAATATAAACTGTGAAAATTTATTGTTTTCTAATATCACAATTTTAGTTAATTGAAGGAAAATGACTATGTTCTAAAAGTTGATTTCGTATGTCACCATCCTATGTGAATCTACAATTTTAGGAGTTTCAACCCACTTTAGACATTCACTACTAACGTGTTGAAAGTCTTCATAAAAAAAAATATAATCACTCTTCTTTATATTTGCTTGCTTAATCTGTCAAGTGTTACGATCAAGTAAAAGATTAAGGGAATTTTGTTCACTAATTTTTTGACTAGGAATAATCAATTTCCTATCTTTTGTTACTATGAAGTGAACTTTTTTATGCTAACTCCTGAAAAACACCAATTGATTATTTGGTTATTTCCAGATGTGGTATCAACTATCGAAGAAATTGACAGAAGGAAATCCACGTAAAGTTGTGAAGGATAAAGGTATTGATATTGTCACAATAAATCCAACAATGGTGATTGAAACGATTCTGCAACCTACTTTGAATACAATATGTGTTGCAATTCTACAATTAATGAATGGTAAGAACATGGTGCTTGGGTCAAATAATATGGGTGGCAACAATGCAATATATAAAGCTTATTTATTTTCATTTTCCCATTTTCTAGTAATTTCCATTACATTCTAAAGCTCTCATTTGGATTTTCACAATTACAAATTTTTAGTGTTATGGATAATGTGAACTTTTATAAGATATGATAAGATAAGATAATTTTATTAATGCCAATCTAACGACCACAAAGTAAGTCAAAGGGACAAACCTAAGATAATCTTGCTTTTAATGGCCTCAAATGTGACATGTAATTGAGCACCTAAAATGAGAAGAAAACTAAGTCGTATAACAAAATTCAATAAACATTGCAATAGTTTCTACAATGAAAAAATATTAGAATCAAGGGTACGATTGTCTAGAATGGATAGAAGGTTCAGCCAAATTTTCCAAAAAAAGTACTTGGGAACAACAATAATATACATTTTTAAAATATCCAAAACATAGGGGAAATAAGGACACAGTAAAAAATGCATTCGGGTAGGGTTCTAGGGATCATATGGCATATGACCACCATCGAATGAACAAGCATAATCATTTTTTTTCACTTGAATCTACATTATCAATATTCCTTTCCATTATGCTAAATCTTTGACTTGGTTATTTGAGGTCTCTCTAATGCCCCAAGAAAAAAAAGTTTCTTAATTTCTTTTGGGTTCTATGACGAACCTCCCCTTGAACACTCCCACCCCTTAATTGCCTTACAAGGCATTGCCAAAGAAACTAATACGATGTTTCCTACTTTGGATCCATACTAGCATGGTTTATCTTGTTATATATTAGTTACCAATTGTTGGTTTTCTTTGGTTTGCCACATTGAAAATACTATTGGCTGGATGATTTTGAGATTTATTTAGGTTCTTAAGCTATAGCCTTTATTCAAATTATAGTTTATCCATGTTTTTCAAAATCACTACTTTGAGTAATATTACCTCCATTAGAAGGCCCTTATGATGAGAATTCTCCTTCTCGACTAATGCCTCTGCCAACTTGAAGAGACATTATTTCTAGCTATCCATACAGGGAAGATACTTATAGTGTGTATTCGATCAAAATATAATATTAAAGAATTGTATCAAATATAAACTGTGAAAATTTATTGTTTTCTAATATCACAATTTTAGTTAATTGAAGGAAAATGACTATGTTCTAAAAGTTTATTTCGTATGTCACCATCCTATGTGAATCTACAATTTTAGGAGTTTCAACCCACTTTAGACATTCACTACTAACGCGTTGAAAGTCTTTATAAAAACAATTATAATCACTCTTCTTTATATTTGCTTGCTTAATCTATCAAGTGTCACGATCAAGTAAAAGATTAAGGAAATTTTGTTCACTAATTTTTTGACTAGGAATAATCAATTTCCTATCTTTTGTTACTATGAAGTGAAATTTTTTATGCTAACTCCTTAAAAACACCAATTGATTATTTGGTTATTGCCAGGTGTGGTATCAACTATCAAAGAAATTGACAGAAGGAAATCCATGAAAGTTGTGAAGGATAAAGGTATTGATATTGTCACAATAAATCCAACAATGGTGATTGCCAAGATTCTGAAACCTACTCTAAATACAATATGTGTTGCGATTCTACAATTAATGAATGGTAAGAACATGGTGCTTGGGTCAAATAATATGGGTGGCAACAATGCAATATATAAAGCTTAATTATTTTCATTTTCCCATTTTCTAGTAATTTCCATTACATTCTAAAGCTCTCATTTGGATGTTCACAATTAATTTTTTTTAGTGTTATGGATAATGTGACCTTTGATAAGATATGATAAGATAAGGTAATTTTATTAATGTCAATCTAATTACCACAAAGTAGGTCACAGGGAGAAACCTAAGATAATCATGCTTTTAATGGATTCAAATGTGATATGGAATTGAACACCTAAAATGAGAAGAAAACTAAGTCGTATAACAAAATTCAATAAACATTGCAATAGTTTCCACAATGAAAAAATATTGGAATCAAGGGTACGACTGTCTAGAATGGATAGAAGATTCAACCAAATTTCCAAAAAAAAGTACTTGGGAACAACAATAATATACATTTTTAAAATATCCAAAACATAGGGGAAATAAGGACACAATAAAAAATGAATTTAGGTAGGGTTCTAGGGATCATATGGAATATGACCACCATCGAATGAACAATCATAATCATTGATTTTTTCCCTTGAATCTACATTATCAATATTCCTTTCCATCATGCTAAATCTTTGACTTGGTTATTTGAGGTCTCTCTAATGCCTCAAGAAAACAAAATTTCTTAATTTCCTCTGGGTTCTATGAAGAACCTCCCCTTGCACATTCCGACCCCTTGATTACATTACAAGGCATTGCCAAAGAAAATAATATGATGTTTCCTACTTTGTATCCATACTAGCATGGTTTATCTTGTTATATATTAGTTACCATTTGTTGGTTTTCTTTGGTTTTCCACATTGAAAATACTATTGGCTGGATGATTTTGAGATTTATTTAGGTACTTAAGCTACAGTCTTTATTCAGATTATAGTTTATCCATGTTTTTCAAAATCACTACTTTGAATAATATTACCCCCATTAGAAGGCCCCTTTGATGAGAATTTTCCTTCTCGACTAATGTCTCTGCAAGCTTGAAGAGACATTATTCCTAGCTATCAATATAGGGAAGATACTTATAGTGTGTATTCGATCAACATATAATATGAAAGAATTGTATCAAATATAAATTGTGAAGATTTATTGTTTTCTAATCTCACAATTTTAGTTAATTAAAGGAAAATTACTATGTTCTAAAAGTTGATTTTGTATGTCACCATCCTATGTGAATCTACAATTTTAGGAGTTTCAACCCACTTTATATATTCACTACTAACGTGTTGAAAGTCTTTATAAAAAAAATTATAATCACTCTTCTTTATATTTGCTTGCTTAATCTGTCAAGTGTCATGATCAAGTAAAAGATTAAGGAAATTTTGTTCACTAATTTTTTGACTAGGAATAATCAATTTCCTATATTTTGTTACAATGAAGTGAACTTTTTTATGCTAAATCCTGAAAAATACCAATTAATTATTTGGTTATTGCTAGTTGTGGTATCAACTATCGAATAAATTGACATAAGGAAATCCATGTAAAGTTGTGAAGGATAAAGGTATTGATATTGTCACAATAAATCCAACAATGGTGATTGACAAGATTCTGCAACCTACTCTGAATACAATATGTGTTGCGATTCTACAATTAATGAATGGTAAGAACATGGTGCTTGGGTCAAATAATATGGGTGGTAACAATGAAATATATAAATCTTATTTATTTTCATTTTCCCATTTTCTAGTAATTTCCATTACATTCTAAAGCTCTCATTTGGATGTTCACTAAAACAAATTTTTAGTGTTATGGATAATGTGAACTTTGATAAGATATGATAAGATAATATAATTTTATTAATGTCAATCTAATTACCACAAAGTAGGTCAAAGGGACAATCCTAAGATAATCATGCTTTTAATGGCCTCAAATGTGACATGGAATTGAGCAACTAAAATGAGAAGAAAATGAAGTCGTATAAAAAAAATTCAATAAACATTGCAATAGTTTCCACAATGAAAAAATATTAGAATCAAAGGTATGATTTTCTAGAATGGATAGAAGCTTCAACCAAATTTCCAAATAAAAGTAATTGGGAACAACAATAATATACATTTTAAAAATATCCAAAACATAGGGGAAATCAGGACACAGTAAAAAAATGCATTTGGGTAGGGTTCTAGGGATCATATGGCATATGACCACCATCGAATGAACTACCATAATCATTTTTTTCCCTTGAATCTACATTATCAATATTCCTTTCCATTATGCTAAATCTTTGACTTGGTTTTCTGAGGTCTCTCTAATGCCCCAAGAGAGCAAACTTTCTTAATTTCCTCCGGGTTCTATGCCGAACCTCCCCTTGCATACTCCCACCCCTTGATTACCTTACTAGGCATTGCCAAAGAAAATCATAAGAGGTTTCTTACTTTGGATCCATACTAGCATGGTTTATCTTGTTATATATTAGTTACCAATTGTTGGTTTCTTTGGTTTACCACATTGAAAATACTATTGGATGGATGATTTTGAGATTTATTTAGGTCCTTAAGCTATAGTCTTTATTCAAATTATAGTTTATCCATGTTTTACAAAATCACTGCTTTGAGTAATATTACCTCCATTAAAAGGCCCTTATAATGAGAATCCGCCTTTTCGATTAATGTCTCTGCTAGCTTGAAGAGACATTACTCCTAGATATCCATATAGGGAAGATACGTATAGTGTGTATTCGATCAACATATAATATGAAAGAATTGTATCAAATATAAACTGTGAAAATTTATTGTTTTCTAATATCACAATTTTAGTTAATTGAAGGAAAATGACTATGTTCTAAAAGTTTATTTCGTATGTCACCATCCTATGTGGATCTACAATTTTAGGAGTTTCAACCCACTTTAGACATTCACTACTAACGTGTTGAAATTCTTTATAAAAATAGTTATAATCACTCTTCTTTATATTTGCTTGCTTAATCTGTCAAGTGTCACGATCAAGTAAAAGATTAAGGAAATTTTGTTCACTAATTTTTTGACTAGGAATAATCAATTTCCTATCTTTTGTTACTATGAAGTGAAATTTTTTATGCCGAGTCCTGAAAAACACCAATTGATTATTTGGTTATTGCCAGGTGTGGTATCAACTATCGAAGAAATTGACAAAAGGAAATCCATGTAAAATTGTGAAGGATAAAGGTATTGATATTGTCACAATAAATCTAACAATGGTGATTGACAAGATTCTGCAACCTACTCTGAATACAATATATGTTGCGATTCTACAATTAATGAATGGTAAGAACATGGTGCTTGGGTCAAACAATATAGGTGGAAACAATGCAATATATAAAGCTTATTTATTTTCATTTTCCCATTTTCTAGTAATTTCCATTACATTCTAAATCTCTCATTTGGATGTTCACAATTACAAATTTTTAGTGTTATGGATAATGTGAACTTAGATAAGATATGATAAGATGAGATAATTTTATTAATGTCAATCTAATGACCACAAAGTATGTCAAAGGGACAAACCTAAGATAATCACGTTTTTAATGGCCTCAAATGTGACATGGAATTGAGCACCTAAAATGAGAAGAAAACTAAGTCGTATAACAAAATTCAATAAACATTGCAATAGTTTCTACAATGAAAAAATATTAGAATCAAGGGTACAATTGTCTAGAATTGATAGAAGCTTCAACCAAATTTCCAAAAACAAGTACTTGAGAACAATAATATACATTTTTAAAATATCCAAACATAGGGGAAATAAGGACACAATAAAAATGCATAAGAAATTTAATTAACCATGATTTATAGATACTATTAGCATCCATGAATCCATAACATTTGAACATTTAACATCAACATTGATCAGTGATAACATATTTCTAATTGAAGCTCAAATGATCCCCAACATGTATTTGTCTAATAATAAATTATAGAAGCCACTTGTTACTAAATCCAAAATACCAAAAATGGGAAAAAATTATCACTACAATGATTACCCCTATATCAATGGTATTGGTTTATCTTGGTTAGATCATTAACATTTGAATTTATCTTTGTCACCAAAATGCTTTAGTTTTTTTCATTAGCATTCCATATGTTCATTCTAACTATCTAGCCATAAATGAATTTATGGATCTAACTGGCTATCCCTTTTAAAATGCTAGTAGGATTCCCTTTTTATTCCTTCAATATTTTTGGTTTTCCCCATTCATGTTTTAAATTTCACTTAAGTGACAATGTGTTCAATGTAGTTATCTATGATTGATGCTACTAGTCCACTAACCCATAAATTCTCTAAACACCGTCCAACTAACCCTGTAGAATACAAATTAATCTATATTAATAAATATATTTAGGATTGTATAAAATATATCAAACATATCATAGGAAACAATATAACTATATCTATTTTAGCTCTTTTATTTATTTATTTATTAAAGTAAGTATAATACAACTTTGTTACTAGTCTCCATTGTTACTATTTTAATTATTTAATTTTCAGTTATTTAGATTAAACCAAATAATAAATCAATATTTAAAACACATAAAATTGAATATTAAGTGATAAGAAAAAAATACTTTAAAAGTCATGTGAGTTATATATATTGAAAAATACAAAAATTATAAAATATAACATTATATAGTGAGAGGGCATGATTTAAAGTTGATTAATGCATATATGATCCTTCTTATTAAATTAGAATCATAGATAATATTAATTGTGAGCAATTTTAACTAATTATGTGGTGATTGAAGGGATTAAAATACTTCAGTGATGATTTCCCATTTCTTTTGAAGGGTGAATTATGTATTTCAATGTGTGTTTATGTTTTCGTGTATTTGTTTTTATGTCAAAATAGTTATATAACTAAATTAGTCTATTTTTTATTTTTAATTATGTTATTAAACATACAAATAGAATAGTCATACATTTGAAATTATAAGTCTATAGTAGAATTTTATGTTGTGGATTTCCATATTAAGATGAGGATATTTAAGAAGTAGCCACAATCCTAATAAATGGAAGATGAACAATATGAATGACTCATCAGTAAAATACACATTAGGATTGCAAAGTTGGAATTATTTGAAAAGTTGAATGATTCTTTGCAATAATTAGAAGTTTACTGAAGTGTGCATAATGCATGAGAGAAGTAGAAAATAGTTTTTTTGAAAAAAATATATAATTCCATGCATAAAAATGGAAATAAATCTATTATAAGACCCTTAGTGTAGGGTGAGATGCACCAATGACTTAATGGAATTCATCTAAGGAGATACACAAGTACCCGTTTTACCCTATTGAAGATGAAGAAGAAAATATGTTTTGGTGGAAAAATCATTGATATTGTGCAAGACATGTTTGAGTGTGGAAAGCCTCCCATACCGTCAATGCACGTGTCTAGTCTAACCATGGAAAATTTAAGTCCATGCAAGCAAAACTAGAAAAAATTTCAACGCTGGCGCCATTTAGTACATTAATTAATCTATAGGTTTGTTGTTTGATTGGAGAATTGTTTGTGTGAGACATGTTTGTTTGGAAATCCCCCCAAATTGTCAATGCATGCTCTAGTATAACCAAACCAAATTTCAGTCCATGTAAGCACAACTAGACAAATTTCAACATTGGCCCCATTCAATACATTAATTATTCTATAGGTTTGTTATTTGATTGGAAAATTGCTTGTGCGATCCATGTTTGAGTCTGGAAATCCTCCATACTGTCAACGCATGAGTCTAGTATAACCATGCCAAATTTATGTCCATGTAAGCACAACTTGAAAAAAGTTCAATGTTGGCCCCATTCACATGACATGATCAGTTATAATATATGAGATCAAGTACATGAGCAGGTGTGCCTTATTTTTGGGTTATAAAATATCATATAATAATGAAGGTGAAATAAGCTTAATTGTGATTTACCTTACCGAGATTCTCTTTGTTTTGAGAATAGTTTAATATTCTCTACTGAACATGGAAAATCACATGAAGGTGGAAGTTCATCTGCCCCCCCCTCCCCCCATGTCACTCTCAATTCCCCATAATGGGACAAAATCTATGTACTATAAAACACATGATTTTCATTTTTGTCATAAATTATAAACAATGTCTCTTATAACATATGGAAACATACTAAAAAATGGAAAAATACTTAAAAACAATTAATTTGTACGTACGTACCAATACAAGTCAACAATTCTATCAATATTAATTAAACGTATATAAAATAGATATAATAAGGCATACCTCATATAACACTTCAATGCAATTGATCCTCTTCTTCATCCAAGTCCACATCTGAATCATTTGATCCAGATTCAACATTGAAAGGATTAATGGTCATATCATCATCGTCATCGATGTTAGTTTCAATATTCAAATTTCATCATCTATATAATATTCACGAACATTGTCAAGTACATCATATACTTCACCTAATTCTTCGAAATATTCCTCTGGAACATGATCATCTAACTCATGATGATCCTCTACATCATCTTCTTCTCCAAGATCACCCTCTTGATCCTCTACATTATACTTTACCAACCTTCCCCTTGGATCGTGTCTCAAAACAAATGATAAACCCCCTCTACCTGGAACCTTTGAGTAAAATACCTATTCACATTGGCTTGGAAGAACACAGGGCTCCATTCTTGGCTCAAACAACCTTGTATTGACGATAGTAAATCCATTAGCATGCTCAATAATAGTTCTACCAGGATCATATTGATTTAATTGTAATCTGTACCATTTGAGAATCAACAAAACTAATTTGAAGGATTTAAAGTCAGACTAAATAATATATTCTAAATACCCATAGTATTGATTTTTTAAGAGTTTTAGAAGTCTGTCACTTCTAGAGGAAACATTAGTCACCTCAAAGAATGTAGTTATCCCACAATCAATTGTTTTCTTTGTTTCATCCAACTTTTTGATGCAAACATTATGATTGTTGCACCACATAGCTTATGGTGTTTTACCTGCAATATGCTAGACCCATAAATATTAATTCGTTAATTGAATACTAATTACATATTTATGCTTGGAAAGTATGCCAATTAGAAAAAAATCAAATTGTACACCAATATAATTGAAATCATTTAAATAGTATGGATAATTAATATGCTTTCCTTTTTATCTTTTGCTAAATCAATTTCCCTTTGTGTAAGATTGGTATCTCCATTGCGATGAGCTGCTTTAACCAAAGAAGCCACACCTTCCCAGGATATTCTATGACAAGATTGTTTACATCGTTCAATGCATACCTTCATCCAATCAATATTGTTTACGGCGTATAAATACAATGCATCCCACTCTTGACCAACTGCATGATGCATATAAAATTACAATTCACAAATGTATAATTAGTTAACACAGTATACATTTATAATTGATGCATATTGAATATTAAAAATTAAATAAGCATGATATATCCATAAAAGGAAACAATCAAATTTATTATAATTGATCTCCACCATGTAATAGTTACCTTTCATTTTCCTCAATCTACCTTTCCCCATCAGGAACTCCCCTTTGAATTTTTTAATGGAGTTTGGATCAAAAGTACAACCTAAATTGATATTTGATGCTAATTTAGGAAGATATTCACTAATATACACCATGTTTTGGTCTGCCATGTATCCCTCCACCACAAAACCCTTAGGATGTGCTCTTTGTCTAACCAAAGCCTTCAAAAATTTCAAGTGCCTCTCTACCATCCACATTGACTTTGAGTGTACAGGTCCACACAATTCAATCTCCTCAACTTGGTGTATGAGGTAGTGTTCTTGTGATTTGAAAAATGTCGAAGGCAGATACTTTTGCATTTCACACATTAGCCGAAGAATTTCTCTCCTCCAAGACTTTATATCTTCTTTATGGATTTCTTTAGATGACAACCATGTACAAGTGATGCAAGCAAATCATGAGAATTAACACAAATAAAAATTGTAGTACATAACACTTAGTAAAGAAAATGTCAAATATAAGTTCTACAATGAATTAAACAAACACTTTATGCATGCAAAATAACATTACTTACCTCATGTATTTTCCAAGATCATATATAACTTATTTCACATTGTTGTTGAAGTTGTCAGGGAGGGATAGAGGTAGAACATACTGTAGTAATACCATCATTTCATTATTTTTTACAAGAGTAGACAAAAAACACCAATAATATGCACCACTATAAAAAAATAACAATAAATATACCCGAAAAATTATCTTGATGAAGATATGCCAATCATGCGTTTTCATCCCCCCAAAGTCACCTTTCTTTGTTAAGATATTCTTGATGTTCTAACAAAATCCAGTGGGAAATTTATTTTTTCAAATGACTTCTTTTACAACATTGCTTTGTTTGCTACTTTAACAACCATGGAAGTGAACTTAAATTGATTTGGTCTCCATTTGTATTTAATTGAATGCCGTCTTTCATTGCATGATTGGCTTACTGAATGTCATTGCAAATTTTGACAATTTTTTCTTTGTCACTCCTTCTATCCAATATTCACCATAATGTGTCCGCCACATTCTTTCTGATATGCATTGTATCAAACAAGTGAACAATTTGTAGGAGTTCATAGTAGGGAAACCTACTTAATTGTTTGGGCCGATAACTTTTCATTCCTCGTGGAAACCCATTAATACCCTCATGATCATGATGGCCATCATGAATTGTAGTTTATTATAAAGAATTACAGAAATAAATGCAATGTCAATTGCATTAAACAACACACAATACAAAAAATTCAAATCATTTCATATATGATGATAGATAGACAATTTGATTTGTACCTTAACGATTTCTATTATATTGCAACTTCCATATATGAGGTGTCATTCTTTGTGGCTTTAGTATAGTCTCCTCTTTCCCATTGAAAATATATTTTTTCGGTACTTCGATACCTATGATTCTTAGAGAGGAAATGCCTATACTCATCAAACACCTCCTTTCCTAAGATTTTTGAATGTTGAGATTTTGTTTTAGGACCACAAACTAGACATGCAAAATTTTCCTTTGTATGAAGACCTGCAAGGGATGGATTAACTCTGTCAATGATTATAATTATATATAATGAATTGATTATTTAAAAATGATGCATGATTAATATATCAAATTCATAAAATTGCATACTATTAAAGTTGACGTTATAATTACATACCACAAAAATGTGTTATCCCTGGGGCATCTTGAATTGTCCATACAAGCATTGCATGGAATTGAGATTTACTTTGTTGTATTGGTCTAGAGACATCATACATAGCGATGTCATTCCATAGATTTTGCAGCTTGTCAATAAGATGCTCGATATATACATTCACATCTTTAACTTGTTATTTACCTAAATGATTTGAACATATACAACACATAATTCTTACAACCATTTCAAATATATAAATAATATATATGAGTAAATGAAAAAAAAATGACATTGTGCAACAAATATGAGAAATGAGATGGTACTACATTAAAAAATATTGTTGCTTAAAATACCTAGAATAATCATTACCAACATTATGTGCTCCCTTTTTATTAACATCCATGGAGGAATGTTATTGTTGATAACAAAAATAGCCCACACTGAGTTGATAGTTCTCATCCCTGGAAATGGATTGACACCATCTGTTGCCAAAGAAAGCCTAACAATACAAGTATCTTCTTTTAAGTGTGACCATGTTTCCTCCATGTCTCTAAATGTAGAGTTGTCTACAGGCATTCGAAGAATGCCATCTTCACTTCTATTTCGTGCATGGTAATCCATAAATTGTGTTATATTTTTGCACCTAAACGATCGTTGCGAACATGGAATAATGAGAATATAACGAAGAACCTTGCGAGACACCTTTTTTGTCACTTGATCTATTCGATATCTATTGCTATGACATTTTGAAAATTCCGTTTCAAATTCATGTTGCTTATAATGTATAATATGACCATTGGAGCATGCATCAATTGGTTGATACTGCATTCTAATATCTTTCATGATGGTATATAAATCTCGATATGTGTGAGGTAAAATATTTGACGGTGGTAACAAAAATTCAACTATCAAGCTACAACAAATTAACAATAAAAATAGTTAATATAAATATATAAAGAATATTAATGAAACTTATTTCATCCCTATTAATTTTACTTATGGACTAATAATAAAAATATTATAGGAACAAAGAGAACCTTTATCATTATCATATATATGTGATTGTTATATATATAAGAGAGGATAATATAGGGTACCTAGGGAGGTATACAAGGGGAATACATGGTGTAATGGGTACCTAAATGAGAATAATATATGTAATGGGTACCCAATGAGAATAATTAATGTAACATGGTCATTAATAATGGAATATGGTCCACTTGATGGTTGGAGGTTAGTTAGAAGAAATAATATAATAATAAGGCATAAAACCCTAAATATACTCATGAGAAATTATAAATAGACATGAGTATCATTGTGTTAGAGAGGTGGAAGATTGTTATTGTACAAGCGTTCCTTGAGGAGTGATTCCTTCCTTAAGGAGTATTCGATGGTGTTACCCTACCTTAAGGGTTCTCTATATCTTGGTGTTATTCTTATGGTGAATGTCTTTTGGTGTCTTTTAAAGTTTTCTATATCTTTGTTGTGTCAATTTTCTGGGTTAATGATCACTACAAGTGGTGTCATAGCTCTTTCCTTAGCACAAGTGAAGTTTTTTTTGTCTTTTTTGAAAAAAAAATTAGGGCAAAATTGGGCGACGACTTTCAGATCAATTTCTGACACTTTTTGTGAAAATTTAGAAGAAACAATTTTTATATATGAATTCCTCTCGCAAAAAATACACAATTTCAAAAAACAAATAATCTCATTTGGAGTTTGAAAAGTGGAGAGATAGCTGTTTTAAAATCAGTTATTTTTCAAAATTTCATTGATGACCGCAAAAATTGCAAAGTGAATATATTTTGACAGGGTGCCCAGATTTCTGTTCCGATTGCATGGTTAGATGCAGATTGGTTGTTCTAGTTCCAAATACATGTTAGAATAGTTATTCTGGGCAATATTAATTGAGTTATGCTGATTTTAAATTTTCCGTCTCAAAACCCCAACTATAAATTACGACAAAATTGGGTGGTGAATTTCAGATCAATTTTTGAAACTTTTTTTCAGATTTAGAAGAAATAAGTTGCCTATTTGAATTCCTCTTTCAAAAATATGCAATTTAAAAAAAATCATCTCATTTGGAGTTTGAAAAGTGGAGATATCACTAATTTAAAATCAATTATTTT